>JAABKJ010026545.1:4680874-4742897 GCA_011634705.1 Andricus grossulariae | reverse complement strand
TGTTAACTATTACAGTTATCTTTTTTTCTTGAAAATTTAACTATTTGGTTGAAAATTAATTTATTTTCTTAAAAATTTGTATTTTTTTCAAGAAATTTATCTTCTTTCTTGAAAATTCAACTATTTGATTGAATTTTTTTTCTTGTTGTAGAAAATTCATTTCTTTTGTCAAAATTCATTTTTTTAATGAAAATTATTTTTTTAACTGAAAAGTTAAATATTTTAGTTTTAGTTAAAAATTTGTCTATTTTAGTTGAAAATTCAAGAATTCGGTGTATAATTCATGTACTTTATTAAACATTTATCTTCTGGTGTAAAATTAATTCTTTTAACTTAAAATTTAACTGTTCACTATTTTGTTAAAAATTCGTTTGGTTTCTTTATCAAAAATTTAATTTTTGAAATTAAATATTTAATTATTCCATTTTTAGTTCCAAAATTATCTGGGTAGAAAATTCAACACTTTTGTGAAAAAGTAATTTTTAGGTTGAAAATTTAACAGTTTTGATGAAGATTCGTCTCTTTGGGTTAAGAATTCAACAACTTTGGTGAAAAAATTAATTTTGGTTAAAAATTTATGTATTTTGTTGCAAATTCGTCTTTTCTGGTAAAAAAATTGGATTTAACATTTATTTTAAGTATTTTTTAATTTTATTTAAACTATTCTTCTCCCAGGTTGAATATTTAACTGTTTTATTGAAAATTCGTGTGGTTTTTTCAGCAGAAATATAATTTTTTAAATTAAATATATAATTATTTAATTCATGGTTACAAAGTTATCTTTGTAGAAAATTCAACAATTTTGTAAAAAAGTAATTTTTATGGTTGTAAATTTAACAGTTTTGATGAAAACTCGTCTTTTTGTGTTAAAAATTCAACTATTTTCGTAGAAAATTAGTTTTTTTTTAATTTATGCATTTTGCTAAAAATTTATTTTTTGGTCAAAAGTTTGTGCCTTTTTTGGTTGAAAATCAATTTTTCAACTGCAAATTTAAAGTTAATTAAAGTTAAAGTCATTAGAATTTTTTTCAAATCTTTGCAAATCTTTTGAAATCTCTTCAAATAATTCAAATTCACTTCAAAACCCTTTGAAAATCCTTGAAATAACCTAACATTTTCAAAATTATATAAAAATCCTTGAAATTCTGAGAAATATTTGTAAATTTTATGAAATCTCTTGAAATTTTTATATTTAATTAACAATTATTGCCTTAATTTGTAATTAAACATAATTTATTTTGCACTATAAAGAAAGTACCGCAATTTTTCCAGATATGGTTCCCATTCTTCGTTCTTGTCGCACTGGAAAACATTATATTGTTTGCAAAAAAAGAAAATTCTTTTCGACTAAATGACCACGTAACGTCATTGTCACATTGGATTCTACAAGAGACTGGACGGTAAGCATAGGTAACTTTACATTTTACTTTTTAAAAATTAGTCAAAGTAGGCGTCTTGCGCCTACAAAAAAGGGTTTTTTAAATCGTTCCCCCCCCCCCCATACTCTCCCTCCCCTACTTCCCCTGCATTCCCTACTTCCTCTTCTCACACTTCAACCATCGCTTCCCCTCCCTTCTCCAACTTCTTCCTCGTCTACTTGCCCCTCGCCCAACTTACCACCACATTTCCCCTCCCTTCTTTTACCCCCTTATTTTTTTACTTTCTCTAGTTCCGCTCTCCTCACTTCCTTCCACATTTCCCCTCACTTCCCCCTTACTTCCTCCAGTTACTCATTTCCCATCACTTCACCTATTTCCGCTCTCCTCAATCCTCCTACTTAGTCTCCCCTCATTTCCCATCATTTCTTCTACTTAGCTTACGCTTATTTCCCCTCACGACCCCTACTTCTTCTCCCATCATTTTCCTTTACTTACCTTCATTTTCCCTCACTTTTCCTACTTTCCGACCCTTCAAAATAGTCCCTAGTCACCAGAAAACCATCACCGCCGTTTCCAACATTTGAGATTTCTCCCTAGGCACTCAAGAACCACCGTCGCCCTTTCCAACCTTCAAGAATTGTCCATTGTCATCCATCAGCTACACTTACCTTTTCCAATCCTCAACAAATGGTCCCTAGGCACCCAAAACCACTACCGCCGTTTCGAACCTTTAGGATTTCCTTCTAGGCACCCAAAAATCACCACCGCCGTTTCCAACCTTTAGGATTTCCCCCTAGGCACCCAAGAGCTAACCTTACCTTTTCCAACCCTCAGAAAATGGTCCCTAGCCACCCAAAAACCACCATCGCCGTTTCCAACCTTTAAGATTCCCCCTAGGCACCCAAAAAACACCACCGCCGTTTCCAACCTCTAAGATTTCCCCCTAGGCACCTTAGAACCACCTCCGACATTTCGAATCTTCAAGAATTGTCCGTAGGCAGCCAAGAACCACCCCGATGATTCCGACCCTAAGAAACTATTCCTAGATACAGTAGGACCTGTCGAATCGGAACTCGTCGCATCGAAATCCTCGGAGGGCTGCAGTCCCCACTCTTCAACCTCTCCACTAGCCATGATAGGTAGGCGCATGCGCACAGAGTCACTGCAGATGCCACCCGATGGACGTCAGTGCTGTAGGTACAAAAATTTAACGGCCTGTAACGGCCGCTCAAATATTAAAGCCCTGAACATTAAAGATACGTCACTGCCCGGAGGTGTAGCTAAGATTTGTTTCTGCGACCTGCGAGATCGAAAGTGGAGACCCGGCTCGTCCCGATCCGACGAGTTCTACTGTACCTAAAACCACCGCAGCCGTTTTCCACCTTCAATAATAATTCTCGCTATGCAAACAATAGCCAACCTCACAGTTTTTAGCCCTAAAAAATTTCCGCTTGACAGCCAAGAACCACCCCCGCCATTTCCATCTCTCAAAAGTTGTCCTTGGGCACCGAAGAACCACCCCCGATATTTCCAACCTTCAGGAATTCTCCCTAAGCACCCAAGAACCACCAACGCCTTTTACAATATTAATGGGTTGTCCCTAGGCACTCTAAAACCACCACTGTCGTTTTCAACGTTTAAGATTTCTTCCTAGAGACCCAAGAACCACTGTTCTTAGACACCTAAAACTACCAACGCTGTTTCCAACTTTCAAGATTTCTTCCTAGACACTCGAGAACCGCACGGAGAAAAATGGAAGTTCAGTTTAGCCATCTAGATGTGCAGACAGACTATATTGCAGGGTCAACTACAGGACAGCCCTTGAAGATGGCTAAAGCGACTATCTCCAGAAAGTTAAAACAAGAGGTTCAAATCGATCATCTCAGAGTCTCGACTTGGTCATCTAGAGTGGTTGACTCAAGCGTCATAGAGATTCGAACCGATCATCACAGATGTCGGAATAAATCATTATAAAGGGTCGAATCACTCATCATGGAGGGTCGATTTGCTCATAACAGATAGTCGTCTTGATCTCCACGAACAGTCGACCTGGCCATCTTAGAGGATCGATTTTATTATCCTACATTTTCTATATTTGTTGTCCTTTTCCTACTTATTTCAGTCTCTCTCTTATGTCAGTCTCTTAAGAGACTGGAAATTATAAAGTGGAACCTATAAAACCTGAAAATTTATATGAAACACCCCTCCACGAAAGACCTTATTGAACCTTATAGAGTTTGTATGAGGATCTACAAGGTTCATAGAGTTTCAATCTGGCTGCCTCTTAGGAAAAAATTTGCCAGATAGAATATCTGCTGGTTTCTAAGAGGAATTTACATATCTGTAACCAATCTGGATTTCCACGTGACGATTGCCTTCATTGAAGGCCTCATATCCAGAATACGATTGGCTGGATAATCCTTGATCGGCTTGTTCTTTAATTTTTTTCCTCGACAGCTCGCCACAATGAACAAAAAGGTTAAGCGGCTGCTCTCGAAGTTCCTTCATGGAATACTATCGATACACCAGAGTTTCACTGGTGTCGCAACTCGTGTGAATCTTGGTGATTCAAGTTTTGCAAATCATTAATTGATCACAATAGATTGTAATTTTGTTAGTCACATTCACGAAAAGGCGTTGATCGCCAAAATTTGTTCTAAAGAAACTTGAGTTTGATGAAGGCGTGGTTGCAGAGACTTCCCGAAAGCACTTTGCGAATTTTAATTTTTCTGTAGTTCCGAAGCTAAATAATTGTGCAAATGAGATTGGCACTCACATGCGTTTCGAAGGACCATGTTTTGTATAACCTTGAGGCTTTGATTGTACAGAAAAGAATTGGATTTGTGAATTAAGAACACGAGCACGTTTTTTAGGTGACCAGTCTCATTCGTCATATTGAAAAATCTAACCACTAAATGAAGTTGGTAACGATAATATACATAAGATACAGAGACTCTCTCTCTCTTTCCAGTCGAAGAACTTCACAAAGTCACCATGTAAAGCTTTCCAATCGGGCCCACTTATATCAAAGGTCTTCCATAAAAAAATGCGTTTTTTTATTTAAAAATAAAAAATTTGTTTAGAGATCCCGCAAGCCATATGAAGTTGAACACGTATTTCCCATTGTAAAAAAGACTTTTTTGTACATTTTATTCATAATCTTCAGTAGTAGTTATGTCGACTTAACCCTTAACATTTTCTTCACAATAAGCCATATAATATGATTCACAAATTACTTTTTGAATTTTACCCCTTTAAGTCTGTTTTATAGAGTTCCAAGAAAGAACCATTAGTGAAAAATTGATTTTTCGATATGGATCATATTGGAAGTAACTTTTCCTGGAAGCACTTATTAAGAGTCTTTTTATTTAAACTCGTATTTTTTAAACATTAGTAAAAGAACAAAAATGAAATGCTGTTTGAAAAATGGTTCTTATTCATTGAAATTTATAATTTGTGTATAAATCAAAAGCAAAAGTAAGAGTGAAAATTTCAGAAAAAAACGGCAGCTTTCTACACTCAGAATTTGAATCAGCTAAAAGTGACTGATTCAGTCACTAAAAAGGTCAATTTTCAATAAACAATGAAGTCAATATATACATACAGTTAACGAAATTAATTTTCAAAAAGAAAAACGAATTTATAACAAAGTAGTTTAATTTCCAAACCAAATAATAATAATAATTGTTAACTGAAACGATGAATCTTAAACAACAACAAAATAAATCTTTAAAAGAGTGTTACAACTTTGAACCAAGTTCAAGTTCAACAAAATACAAAAAATTTCAATAAAAAAGTTGAATTTCCAACAATAAAAATATCAATTTAAAAGAAAAAATAACAGAATGATAAATCCTAAATCAAAAGGAATGCATTTTCAAGAAACTACTTTAATCAAGCAGCTAATATTTTAACAATATGTTTATTTCAGATTATAAAGACAAAAGCAGTCACCCAAAAAAGACGAATTTTCAACGAAATAGTTGAATCCTCAACCGAACAGTTGAAATCTTAACTATGAACGATTATTTTTTTACCAACATTTGAATAGTTCGAATTTCAATCAACAAAATTAATTTTCAAACAAATAAAGAAATGTTTTACCATACATAAATTTTCTTCGAAAGACGGAACTTCCACAAAATGCACTTTTTTTAAGTAAAAAAGAACAATTTTGAACAAAATTTTTTTTATTGAGTTGCTTCTATTTTTCCTCATATCCGTGAGGAACGATTGAAGATTCTTTTTTTTTGTCTAGCCCCACAGTAGGCCAGAATCCAAAATTCCTCGAAAAAAACACAGAAAGTCGATTAATTTGTCTTAAATTTCATACTTTTTTGTTTTCAAGGGCGCCAATTATAAAAATGAACTTCAAAACTTTCAAAAATCAATATTCAAAATAAAAAACATATATTCGAAAATTATTGCTTGACTCTAAATCAATAATGAGGGGGTTTTTGAGGCCGCTGATAACGAAAATGAGTTTGCAAGGGAGCTTCCCAGCCTGCAGGAAAATTCCTTACTGAGAAAAAGGATACGATTGGCCTACCACAACTCTGTCCTGAGATGACAAGACCTATACCTATCTAGGCTGAAACAAGAAAAAAGAAAGCTAAGCAGGATAGGCTTAAGTCGCTATTTTGGCTTAAGGCCTGAAATGATCTAGGTAGGTTAAAAACATAAGATAAAAAGTTAAGCTAAAACCCATTAAAGGAGTCCAATAAACAATAATTTAAATTTTATCCCAACAGTTAATCTCTTGCTAAAAATGCTCGTCTTACACCTGAAATGAAAGTTCGAAGGGCGAAGGTATTTCCAAACCAAGAAATATTCAACAAAAGTCAACACATTATTTACCAGAGACACTTAGGCTTTATTAGTCTCAGTACATTTTTCCGAAATATCAATTCGATAGTTAACATTATCGCAGGATGCTAAAATCCAAATTATTCACCAACGTTACAAAATTCCAGTTTGATTCAAAACAATGTTCACTCATTGGAATTACATTTCGAACCCCAAAATTTGAATAATTCCGAATGAACCCATACGCATAAAACTGTAATATCTAGGCGTGAACTAACACAGTTACATTAAATTACTTGACGCTCCGACGCCATCCTAAAAGAAATTTTAAAAAGCCACGTGACTAAAATTTCGCTGTGGCCTACTTTCGCCAGTCTAATTAAAAATGTTATTCTGAAAGAGTAGAACTTTTCGAAAAATAAACCCCAATTTTTCCATGATAAAAGGAATTCGTGGTCAGTTTAAAAAAAAATTGTATGTTTCACAAAGTAGTACAGACCACGAGGTGCGACGCAAACAATTTTCAGTCAAATTACCGAAAACAAAAGAAATTAAACTTGACCCAGGAGCAAAAACGAGAAAAATCACGGATTCGCGGCACTTAGAGGGCTAGCTGAGAGTTTTGGCGGCACTTCAGTTGAACAAAAATCAGGATCCCGCCACCAAAACTCTCCGCCACAAAACAAAATCTCGCTCAACCTTAGTATTCAGTTTTCTTTAAAATTGTTTATGGTTCGTCAGACAGTTTTATAATCCTTCAGATTTTCTTTCAAAATTCACATCGAAACCCCTCGTGTAAATTTTTGTGTCCGTACCACCCAGAGTTCGGAGCAAGAGTAGAAGGGACGCGCAACGCATAGTCGGCAGGTTTGCTTGGTGACTTCGTTTCTGTTGTCCCTTCAGAGTGTCGTAGCCGCGTGTCACGATATTCTCCAGGAAACGCAATTTCTTGGATTCTCGATGGCCGCCATCTTGCTGGAAGAACGTACCGATATATCTGCCGCTAAAACAGAAAAGAACTTTGTTTATATTATGACCGCCCGATTCTGAGTGGAATACTTTTTCTCAGTTTATGTTCTCCACTCAGAATCCTTTATTATATGTCAGAAAAGAGTTTAAGTTTGTGGAGTGGTTTCACCCAATCCGAGCGCCCTCTGCCATTTCCGTGTTTTCCGGAATATAAGCTGAAAGAATTATGAAATTGGGCCGTCCGTTGATGGGTTCACTTCTATCTCCTCGATAGGTCAGAATAGAACTGACCTTCGGAATACTCCTTTTCTCTCAGTTGGATCGACTGTGGGGCGATTTATATCTCGGTAGAGCTGAGACAGTCAGATACCACCCTTTTGTCTCCCTTCAGTGCGCTGTGATGTGTTCCGCTCCCCACCATTGTCAATATGGCGGAAGACTGGTCGGGATCCGCAAGCCAGGAAAGGGCAGTTTGTACTCGAGTTCGCTCCCTCTCTTCCTGGCTTGCCATCACAGGACCGCTCTGTCGTTTTCCGAACGTGTTGTTGTTGAAGATACTCTGCTGTTCAATTCGCTCTCGACCGAAGTTCCCGATGCCAAAAAATGAGTACATATTCACAGAGCATTCATGTTAACTTAAAACAGGGAATAGTTGCTTTTAAGCATAAGTAAATTTTGTACATATCTCCAGGATCACCCTCCATTTCGCAGACTTATTTCCCAGCAGTTATTGACTGATAAGTTCGTATTATCTTCAGGTGCACGAAAGTTTATATGCATTTGAGTCGCGGGCGTTCCTCGGCAAGGTGAACTTTGAGCGTGCACCTGCCGTCGAATATTCAATCAAACCATATGCTATTTCGGATTTGAGCGCACTAAGACGATCTATCCCAAATTTCGTTGTAGTTTACCTTTAAAGGTAACTTTCGAATTTATGGGATTTGTCCAGGAGTTTTGGATTATGGCCTACTGTGAGCGATGCCAAAGTTAAGAGTAGTGGGGTGATCTGAGACGTAAATGAATGATCAAATTTAGTAGACATTTCTAGAGACGCCCAAAATTAAACATATATTTCATTTATGCCAAAGTAACTTATTCCTTCATACCTTTCAAATCTATAAAGAAATTGTAATTAAGTAACTTACATATCCATCAATAGTAGTATCATCTCTAAAGCATAGGAACACGTCAACCATTGCTTTAGCCAAAGCCAAATTAAATTCTTTCTTGGGATAGCTTCAATTACAAGCGTTTTTATTTTAGCAGTAGGGGTAAGAAATCTGGTGAAAAATCAATGTAAATAATGGGAAAACTACGAAAAATACTTACTAATTTTCATTCGGACTTCTATCGTGTCCGCTACCAGAATTTGTACGAATAATTTGCTATCCACTGCTGAAATATCTCCATTTAGGAATCCAAAGTAGAAATTTTTAACTCAAGCGCGGAATAATTTACACGTATAAAATGGAAGCTTTTAACACTTTTCAAGTAAACTGTTTTGAATTATATGCCGCTAAGCTTCAAATTTCAAATGTTTAACTTCTGCAAATTGAACAGTTTTTGTGCATCAGGACAGCAGGCAGTCAAAAAATTGTCGTTTGTGTCAAAAGGATTATTTTTGAAACAAAAGGAATTTCCTCTACAATTTAAGGTTAGGAGGATTTTCATTTGTCTCCAAAAGAATCTTTTTGCAGCAAACATTGTCATTTTGGTACACACTCAGCTAATCAAACAGCCAAATAATTATGTTTGTGTAAAACATATTTTTAGGTGATTTCAAACAAAACAGACAGGAGGACAATGCTTTTGTTTTAACCCAACTTTTTCTCTGAATCAGTGGTATTGTTTTCTCTAATAAGGAATTCTCGAAATGGAATCGTAAATTCAATTGAGAATTAGCACAGTTAAATTCGACTTTTTATAACGAATCCAGCAATACAAAAAATTAATTTGCAATAAAAATTGTAGTTGCATAGTTTCTTCATCAGAAAGGCAGTACTGAGTTGAGTCATTCCGCATTTACTGGGAAATTCTCAGGAAATTTGAAAAAATACTACACCTTATCAGCTATTGATGAATTTATGTAATATTTTTAGTAAATATTTTGTATTTTAGGTGTTCTAAAATGATTAAGATTGTTTCAAGTTTGATAACCCATTTATTTCTCACAAAATTACAATTTTAGTTTAAAGTGGATTATGCAGCACTGTCAGATTGTGAAGAATTTGGGATTTCCTCTCCCTCCGTCGTATCAAGTTATGGACCGCATACATATTTTTTGGTTCCCTCTAAAAATTTCAAATGTATATGTTTTATTATTCAATTCTAAGGTTCAAATATATCATTTGTTAAGTACCGTCAAACGGGGCGCTTTCGGACATGCATGGTAAATTCGAACATAACTAAAATGATACTGTAAATTACTTAAGGGGGTTGAACTAAGATCTGAAACCAGTTCATGCTTCAAATTTTTCTAGATTCTGGTTAAAACCCCCTTAAGTTATTTAAGCTATCAGTTTTGGAATGCCTGAATTTACCCCACTTGCTTAAAATCGTCCCGTTCGATGGTATTCCAAAATAATGATATAATCACTTTCAATTCATCAAAAGTTTCTTCATTTTAGTAAAATAACAGAGGCCTTCATATGGTTTCTGCGGCCTGGCATAATAACCAGTGTAGGTTACTACGTGCTCTCAAGTCGAATCTGTCCTTAGAATTGCTGTATTCAACTATTTATTGCTAAAAAAAACTTCTATCGCAGATGCTCCACGGTATCTTAAGTTATTATTTCACGCTTTTTTAATCAAAATTAATTTTTAATTTGTACCATTTTTTTACGCAGATATTCAAAGTTGATGTTGAAGAATATCTGAAAATTTGTTCAATATGTCCACGATCAATTTATCGGGACCGCTTAAATGAAGTGCAATATTTATACTACACTTTAGTGAAATGTAGTCTTTTGGAACTCTCAAGCACTTCAGGTTAATATGTAATCAATTTTCAAAAAGAGAAAAATCGTGGTTTTTCTAATTCAACTACATGTTTTCCAGACCTTACGTAACGGAAAATATTTATTTGCAGATTCGGATTCAGCACGTAATACACCAGAAGAAGCACTCTGATTTCCCAGACCGCTGAGAAAATACAATATCAAAGGCATGTGCTAAATTTCTATTTTGTAAAAAGGGCCATCCATAAACTACGCTACAAATTTTTGACTATTTTGAACCCCATGGGAAAAATGTTCCAGCTCTCAAATATTACTCTTTTCTGGTATGAGAACAATGTTAAGCATCAGGGCTTGCCCGTAAAATATTTATCCAGGTCGTAAATTCGCACTAGTTATTTTTAATTAGTTATGAAAGATTTTTTATTTGTAAACATGAAATGGCGGAAGCAATGCACGCGCGGACGACTGCGACTAGGCATGGATGATGCCCCACCATGCGCGACTCCCCTTTTGTTTCTCGAATCCAGCCAATCAGAGCTCCGGACTACTCTTCTTATACCAGTAGAGCAAGACGCTGGATCTGCGAACTCTGCCGTGTAGAGGCGTTGAGTCACTGTGTCCAAAAAGAGTGGAATTTCAATCACCACCTATGACACCCGATTCGTTATCATATTCCAGCAATAGCAGCGGGGTAGTCTATTAGAGAATTCCCTCGTCGTATTAGCATTTTATTTTACAGCGTGGGGTGTTATACCCTCGTTACATACAACTAGTCTCCTTCACCCCATTCATCAGTGTGTGATGTTATACAGGGTGATCCAACTAAAAGTTCTTTTACAATGAGGTTATTGTGACAGATGACGCGCGAGTCGTTGCAAGCTATCATGTTTTTTTGTTTCAGTATTGAAGGACATTTCATCATGGAAAGACTTACGTCTGAACAACGTCTACAATGTGTGCAATTGTACTACGAAATTCTCGTTCTGTGAAGAAAGTCTTTCGCGCGCTTCGGGCCGATGACAAGCCAAGTTGCTGGGAATGGCACTGAATCCATTGTTCAATGTCTTCGCGTAGATTCTCAGCTTCAGCCGCTATATTTGCTTCACTACGTGCTGGACGTGATTTATTCGTTCAAATATGATCCAATAATGAAAAATGGATATGCGTGGGTGTGAGGTGGAATTTAGCTTTTAAGAGAAAGTGAGGTTAGGTTGGCAAGGATTCGGGGGAGTGTGGGGTCGGGAATCTGAGGCTTTCGAGGGGCAAGGGTGGTGCACGCAGAGTTGGGGGATCTCAAGGAAGAAAAAGGGGTGTATGCAAGGGCTGTGAGGAATTGAAAAATAAAAAAAATAAAAAGGGAAATAAAGGGAAAATTTGGCGGCAATAGTCGGCACTATACTCTAGAGACATCTGTCGGTTGCTGAGGGGACTGCATGGAGAGATCACAGTTACCGACGGCAGAACGGGAGGTGGGCAGTGAGAGTGCTGGCAGTGCTGGTGAAAATTAATTTTGTTTTTAACTGAAAATTTAACTATTCCATTTTTGGTTGAAAATTGATCTTTTTAGTTCAAAATTGAACTATTTATTTGAAAATTCAACTATTTCGTTTAAAATTCATGTATTTTGTTGAAAAATCTTTTTTTTTTAGAAAATTAATTATCAATTCATCATTTGGTTTAAAATTAATTTATTCCAGTTGAAGGTTTATCAGTTAAGTTGAAAATTCATCACTTTAGTTGAAAATTAATTTTTTTAACTGAGAATTGAACCATTCAATTTTTTGGTTGACAATTTATTTTTTTAAATTAAAAATTCATGTATTTTGTTGAAAATTCTTCTTTTTTTTTGTAGAAATTAATCATCTTGGTTGAAAATTTCCAGTTGAAAAATTCATCATTTTAGTTGGAAATTCAACTTTTCCCGTTAAAAATTCATCATTTTAGTTGAAAATTTGGCAGTTTGGTTGATCATGAATTTTGTTGAAAATTAATATTTTGTTTGAGAATTAATATTTTTGATTGAAAATTAATCTTGTTTGAAAATTCAGCGTTTTTGTTAAGTATTCAAGTATTCCAGTTAAATACCCATAATTTTAGTTGAAAATTCATCTTTTTGGTTGAAAATAAAACTACTTGGTTGAAAGTTGAAAGTTTCTGTTAAAAATTCATCTTTATCGTCAAAAATTCGTCTATTTCAGTTAAATACTCATCATTTTAGTTGAAAATTTATATTTTTGGTTGAAAATAAGACTACTTGTTTAAAAGTTTAACTCTTCTGTTAAAAATTCCTCTTTTTCGTTTAAAATTCATCTATTTCAGTTAAAGATTAATAATTTTAGTTGAAATTCATCAGTTTGGTTGAAAATTTGTTGTTTTTTTGTATGGAAAATTAATTTTTTTAAACCGACAATTCAACTATTCCATTTTTGGTTGAAAACTGATCTTTTTAGTTTAAACTTCAACTGTTTAGTGGATAGTTGATCTTTTTTATTTTAAATTCAATTATTTGCTTGATTGAAAATTCAACTATTTGGTTAAAAATGTATCCATCTTGTTGAAAATGCTATATTTTGACTTAAAAAGTTGAAAATTTGGAGCTGTTTAAATTGAATTAAATACAGTACCCACATTAATTTCACCTAAATATGCACTGAATTTTAAGTATAAAAATTTGTTTGATTTATTATTTAAATTCATGGCCTTTAGAAACAAATTCTTGTAATATAATTTGCCAAAGCTTTGTAAATTAAACATATAGGTTCCATACTATGAAATATTATACCTAGAAAAAATCTTGAGATATCTGTTGAAAACCTGAAATTGTCAGGGATTTTTCCCCAGGATTTGACTAGACATCCTGAATTTAAGACTTTATTATAATACACAGTATTATTGCAATAAAAAATAAATTTTCAGGGACCCATGTGTGATCTTCTATGGTCAGATCCGGATGACAGAGGAGGATGGGGAATTTCTCCTCGTGGAGCAGGTTATACTTTTGGCCAGGATATTTCCGAAACGTTTAATCATTCAAACGGCTTGACGCTCGTTTCCCGTGCGCATCAGCTCGTCATGGAGGGCTATAATTGGTACGACTACTAACCACGAAACTATTACAAATATTTACTTACGTCTCAAACTTACGCTCTTTAATCTATTTTTGGATATTAATATTGATGTGGAATTAATTTATTTTTCAGGTGTCATGATCGCAATGTCGTGACTATTTTCTCTGCCCCTAATTATTGTTATCGCTGTGGTAATCAGGCTGCAATTATGGAACTGGATGACGCATTGAAATATTCATTGTGAGTAAACATGGTTTTTTTGATTGCAAAAAATCTAATAATAGACTTCACACTCTTTCCTCTAACATCTTTTTCCCCAGTTCAAAAAAAAAATCCTCTTTTTCGCCCTATTTTCAAGAAAATTCCCCTTTTTCTCGTTTTTTTCGCTTAAATGCGAACTGAATTAATATAATCCAATCATAAAATCCATCTATTTTTGGTTAAAAGTTCATTCTTTTTTGTTGAAAAGTCTAATATTATAGTTTTTATTGAAAATTCATCTTTTTTGTAGAAATGTCATCTATATAGATGAAAATTCGTTTTTCTTGGTTAAAAATAAACTGTTTTGTTAAAAATTCAACTATTTTTTTGAAAATTTAATTATTTCTTCGAAAGTCCAACTGTTTTGTTATAAAGTTGTCTTTTTTTGTTGAAAATTCAACTGCTTCATTCGTCTGTTGGGTTTAATATTCATCTTTTTTGGCAGAAAAGACGTCTTTCTTGGTTGAAAATGAACTTTTTTGTTGAAAATTCAACTGCTTCATTGAAAATTCGTCTTTTTGAATTAAAAATTCGTCCTTTCTGTTTAAAACTCATATTTTTTGGCAGAAAAGACGTCTTTCTTGGTTGAAAATTAACTTTTATGTTGGAAATTTATATTTTCGGGTTTAAAAGACTACAATTATATTTGTTCAAAAATTATTATTTTTTGAATAAAATTGTAATTATTTTGTTGAAAATTAAACTATATTTGTCGAAAATTCATAATTTTTGGTTCGAAAATTGAAAATTTGTTTAAATTCATGTTGATGGATTAAAAATTCAATTGTTTTATAGAATTGTAGAAAATTGTTTTTTTTTAACTAAACTATTTTGTTTAAATCCTAAATTATTTGTTTGTAAATTCATATTTTTGGGATGAAAATTCCATTGTTTCGTTTAAAAAAGTCGTCTTTTTGTATTGAAAATTGAACAATGTGGTTCAATTGTATTTGATTTAAAATAAAGTTAACAAATTTGTCGAAATATCAACTATAACATTTTTCGTCAAGAATTCATCTTTCTTGGCTGAAAATTCATTTCAGTTGAAAATTTAATAATTTTGTTGTACATTCGATAATTTGGTTGAAACTTCATATTTTCGGGTAGAAAATTCAATTATTTTGTAGAAAAATTGTTCTGTGGGTTAAAAATTCCACTATTTTGGTAAAAAATTTAACTTTTTTGTTGAAAATACGATTTTTTGTCTTAAAAACTCAACAATTTGGTAGCAAATTCAACTATTTGGTTGAAAATTAACTTTTTTGTTGAAAATTCTTCTTTTTTGGTTAAATTCCATTGTGTTTGATTTAAAATTAAAATGTTTTGTTGGTCAAAATATCCACTATTACATTGTGTCGAGAATTCATCTTTTTTGGTTGAAAATTTATATTTTCGTGTAGAAAATTCAACTATTTTGTAGAAAATTCGTTCTTTGGGTTGAACATTTCACTTTTTTGGCTGAAAATTCATATTTTAGGGCTTTTTTTAGCTTGAGTTCAATTTTGATTGATTTAAAATTAAAAGCTTTTTTTATCTAAATATCAACTATTACATTTTTCGTTGAGAATTCACCTTTTTTTGGTTGAAAATTCATTTATTTTGTTTAAAACTCATCTTTTTGCTTGAAAATTTAACTATTTGGTTAAAAATTAACTTTTTTGTTGAAAACTCCTTGGTTGAAATATCAGCTATTATATTTTTTGTTGAAAATTGGTCTTCCTTAGTTGAAGATGTAACTATTCGGTCGAAAATTTATGTATTTTGTTGAGACTTTGTATTTTTTGGTTGAAAATTAATCTTCTTGTTTAAAAATTCGTATTTTGGGTTTAAAATTCAACTGTTTGGTTAAAAATTAGTCTGTTTTGTTGAAATTGCAATATATTTCGACTTGAAATCTTAGGAATTTAAGTCTTTCCAAATTGAATTCAATATGATACTTACATTAATTTTTTTTTAAGTTATTTTTTCTATTTTCGTCAAAATTCGCCCGATTTTCCCAGTTTTGAGAGTCTTTTAGAATGTGAAATCTTTCATAAGAATCAATGTGAATGAAAGTGGCAGTAATGAAATGAGTGATTAATGAAATTGTGAAATCCATCTATTTTTGGTTAAAAGTTTATTCTTTTTGGTAGAAAATTCTACTATTATATATTTGGTCAAGAATTAATCCTTTTTGTTTAAAAATTGTATTATTTTTTTTTAATTCAACAATTTCGTTAAAAGGACATTCTTTTTGGTCGAAAATTCAACTACTTGGTACATTCGTCTTTTTGGATACAAAATTCGTCATTTTTTATTGAAAATTCATCTTTTTTGGTTGAAAATAAACTGTTTTGTTAAGAATTCAACTGTCTTCTAAAAACTTCATCTTTTTGTTATTACAGCCTGCAGTTTGACCCTGCACCAAGGCGTGGTGAGCCGCACGTGACGAGGAGGACGCCGGATTACTTCCTGTAAGGTCAGAAATCGATGGATGCTCGTTCTGAGGTAGGAGATGGAAAAAATTCTGATTTTATAGTGATGGTACGGAACGTAAGACACAAGAGAACAACGGGACGAGTGTAAGGAGCCAGGGATGAGCCTTACACGCCAAACATATAGTTGCAAGTATTATATATATGGTGGCTCGCGAAAGGTGCCTATCCGCGAAGCAAAATTGTCCGCCAACGTATTCGCGCGCAATGCGTAATATCACACCGTACACGTAGAGACTCGAAAACACAGTTACTCATACAAAAGAAAACAATAATAATTGTACGCGTGTACTACTTAAATTCACTTAAGACATTGAGTTTAACGTTTTTTCAGTGTAATGCTTGTATTTTTCATCCCAGAACGAGACCCATACACACACACATCAACACACACACATCCACACATGACACTCACACATAAAACAACTCGGACCCGAATGTACTCATTTTCATAAGGAACTAGAGTGGTTCTCAGGTGAAAACGTTTGTCGTTCGAGATTCGGATATTTGTACATTTAAGAGCGTATTGCATTACGACAGGTATGAACGGAGCATATGTAATCCGTAAGGGCATATAAAAAAAAGTAATAAGGGTTGATGCAACAGTGATTCAACTCGTGTCGAAGGGCGTGGCATTTACTGCGTTCTTTATAATTTCGTTGAGCGAATTCATTATTTGATAACATTTTCTAGATTAATCAACATTCATTAGACTCGCCGTGGACCAGAAACAGTTTTTCTCTACTGACTTCGTACATTTATATATGCGCAATGAATATTGATTTTTTCTAAAGCTCAGTTTTTTCTACATCTCTCTCAGCGAATGCGATGCAAGTTTATCAAAACTAGGATATTGTATTTTTATTGTTGTACTTCGGCATTTGTTTCTCCCAGACAGGAATTTTTACGATACGAAAACAATACTGTATTCGAAATTTATAAAATATGGACGAAAGTTGGCCGAATAATAAAACATCTCTTCACATTGAAAATTTCTTCTTTGGAATACATGTAACAAGATATCTCCGCACTTTTGCATCAATCCCGGGCGAACTTTTCGCTGAAACACGCACCTAAATCGAGGACAGATTGTTCGTGACGATACCGATCAACTTTTTACTAATTGCTAAGTATAAGTGATGCTTCTGATGAATAAACACATGTAATGCAAGCCCAAACTCAGTTTCTTTTGTGTCAGATCATTCGAATTGGTCGATGCGATTGAAGGGAGATCCAATTATTGTATGGCTATCTTTTAGACAGAAGTAAAGCATACACCTCGATTATATGCATAATGAATAATTACAGTAGTATTTCTAGAGCGGTGGCTTTCTTCTTCTTATTATTATGATTTTTATTATGATTTTTATTATTATAAAAAAAGGACGAGGTAAAAGTTCGGGCGATGCCCATTTCGTCGCCATCTGCCTGCTTGCTCTTCATCTCATTACTCAACTTTTCCTCACGCAGCTGAGGGATCGCTAGACGGGAGTTATTTGTAATTACTAATGGCAAAATTAAAAAATTGTATGTTTCGTATTTTATTCCTCATTAGATACAAAGACCCCCTGCTGGCGGCAGCAGTCTGGCGAACCCTCAGTTGCGTGAGGGGAAGTTCAGCCGTAGGTAAAAGCAAGTGATCAAATCTGCAATGTCCAAAAGTTAAGACTGTCAACTGGAAAAGATGAAAGAATAGTGAAATATGACCCAATGCCCTTTGTGTCACGTACCTTTCTGTGCGATGCAGAATATTTTTCTTGTTTTATATTCAATCAGACGCATAAATGACTCGCCACCCATACTGAACTCGAAAAGTTCCATTCGAAATTTTTAATTGAGTTTTGAAATAAAAATTTTGACGAGAAAATTTGGTTGGAGTGCGTGGATAGTGGGTGATTTTGAGGATGAAGAGAACAACCTGAAATTCTAGTATTATACGATAAAACCGGATGAGTTGGGAAGTAGTGTTATACGAATCGAGTAATAGACACTAGAAATTGTATAGCTAATTTTATATTTGCTCTATTTATTATATTCAGAGGCACTTTACACGTTCAGACGAATTTCACGAGACTTTTAAACTCTTCACTGGTCAATATTACAGTTCTAGTTCGTGCTGCGTCATCCAGTGCGAAATATGTTGAGTTACTTTCGTTATACACGAGCCATCTTGCGAAACGTTTTTATAAGAGTCTAATTCTGTATAAACCTGTATTGCGTATTTTGCTGGGAGTCGTACTGCCCGTACGAAAAGAAATGCGCGTACGTAAGATGGTGTAGGCAAATTTGTAAAAAAGAATGGTTATCGATTTTTACTTTCACGGGGCCTCGAACTTGGCATTTATCTTATAGAGTTTCACGCGGTTATCAAAGACAACGTTTGACGACTTGGTCTTACGTGCGTTCATGATTTTACTTATCCAAATCTTTTCTATCGTAATTTTTGTCTTGTGTTTCGACGCGTATATACATATTATCATATATACCTTTTTTATGGCATTCAGTTCGGAAATCTGTAATTGATTGAATTTATGGGAAAAAAGTTGCACATGGTTCTGAGCTTAGAATTATTGTCACTTTGCCGAGATGAAACAAAAATAAAAGAAAGCTGTTGTACTCGGATCGACTCGAGTTTTTCTCTTTAGTAGTTCTTAATAGATATTTTCAGAAAAAGATTCCATGAGGGAAAAATAATTTACTACGACAAACAAGTAGGTCTGCAGGGTGGCCCCAAAACTTAATTTTTTTTTAATTCCCTGACTAATTTTTCATTTTCTCTGACCATTAATATTTGAGGACCAAAAATCTGGTAAAGTTTTTAATATAGAATATTTTAAAATTGGTATAACACAATTCAAAATATAAAATACATTTTAATTTGTTATTCTCAGGACTGTCACAGCGTAATTTACTTATTTAAACCGAAAAAGTGACTAAAAGTGACTAATTGCAGGTGAATTTTAATGAATTTAGGATAAATTCATAAGACCTAAAAAAACTACTAAGGTTAAATTCAAATTAATTGTAAAAAATTCCATTGATTTCAGTAAATTTGAACTGAGTTTAGAAAAATTCAAGGGAATTCAAAAGAATTTGATAAATTAATTATCGGAAAGATAAATTTCAAATTTTTAAAATATTTGCTTATTTAATTCGGAATAAATTAAACAAAAACTAAGAAAAATCTAATGAATTGAGTGAATTTAGAAGGATTTCAAGGAATTTAAAAGAATACAGGACAAATTAATAAGAATTGAAGGGTAAATTCCAAATTAATTGCAAAAAATATTTTAAAATCTCTTCTAATCTTTACACCACTTGCGACACCTCTCACTTCTGGTAAGTTCTTTGAAATCCATTAAAATATTATAAAATTCCGTCATTTTCTATGAAATCTGATATTACTTGAAATCCTGGAAAATTTATTGAAATACCCTTAAGGCCATGTGACGAGTGGGATACGTGACCGGTTTCCTACCTTACCGACACTTTTTATTTGTAAACTTATTTTCACACGAATAGCCACATCGAGTTGTAAATTTGGGATAATAAATAAGAAGCACTAACTATTTGGTTGTAAATTAAACTATTTTGGTAGAAAAATCCAATATTTTGTTGAAAAGTAACTTTAATGTTAAAAATTCAACTGTTCTGTAGAAAATTCGAAAAGTTGACGTTTAGGATTGAAAATTAAAATATTTGGTTGAAAATTAACGTTGATGATAAAATTAAACTTTTTTTGTAGAAAATTTAACTATTGGGTTAAAAATTTATGTATTTTGTCAAAAATTTCATTTTTTTGTACAAAATCTATTCTTTTATTATTAAAATTGTAAGTAATTGAAAGTTAACTTTTTTGTGGAAAATGTACAGTTTTTGGGTTGCAATTGAAACGATTTTTGAAGAAAAATAGTCTTTCTAGCTTGTAAATTCAATCATTTTGATAGAAAATTCTATTATTTGGTTGAAAATTAACTCTTTTGTTGAAAAGTCACATTTTGTGTTGAAAATGAAACTATTTTGCATATATTTCGTCTTTTGAATTGAAAATTATATTACTTGGTTAAAAACTGAATAATTTTGTTAAAAATTGAACTAGTTGGTTAAAAATCGAATTATTTAGTAGAAAATTAGTCCTTTTGGCTTGAAAAATCCACTTTTTTTTGAAAATTAACATTGTCGGGTTGAAACTGAAACTGTTTTGCAGAAAAGTTGTCTCAAGATTGAAAATTGAACTATTTGGTTGTAAATTCAACTATTTTGGTAGAAAATTCCAATATTTGGTTGAAAATTAACTTTTATGTTAAAAATTCAACTGTTTTGTATAAAATTAGTCCTTTTGGCTTAGAAATTCGACTTTTTGTTGAGAATTCACATTGTCGGGTTGTGAAACTGAAATTGTTTTGTATAAAATTCGTCTTTTGGGTTGAAAATTATAATATTTGGTTAAAAACTGAATTATTTTGTTAAAAATTGAACTAGTTTGGTAGAAAATTCAACTAGTTGGTTAAAAATCGAATTATTTAGTAGAAAATTGAACTTCTTGGTTGTAAATGAAACTATTTTTTGCATCAAATGCAAATATATGGTTGAAAAGTAACTTTAATGTTAAAACTTCAACTGTTTTGTAGAAAATTAGACCTTTTGGCTTGAAAATTCGACATTTTTTTTTTAATTCACATTGAGCTGTATAGCAAGAAGCCACGAACAAGAAGAATATGCATTATACGTAGAGAATGTCGAGTGACGCGTCACTGCACAACCCTCCCCATACGTTCTTCTTTCTTCTTGGGTGGGTTAAATCGAAGGTGACCAGAAGTGACTGCTAATGTTCTTTTAAATTTAAAAGAATCCGAAGAAATTTATAAGAATTCCGCAGGTGATTTCAAGTAAATTGCAAAAATTCCACGGATTTCAGTCAAATTATAGTGAATTTAGAAGAATAAAATGGAAGTCGAATGTTGAAAGATTAAAAAAACTCACCTGGAAGAGAAACTAGAAGTGCGACCAGCAACAAAAAGCACTTGGTCCATTGGTACTCCATTTTCACTGGTGATATCCAAGGCACTTGAAGCAAACCTGATCTCTCAAAGAAACCGTTTGATCACCAACTCATGACTCACTCAGTATAGCACTGTGACTCACAAACACTCCCGATGATACCGTTAACTAAGAATAATTCACACTGGCTGCTAAATAAACACGAAATAAACTGTAATTGAATCTACTTTGAGTATTTATGCTCCAGACAGACGTTTTTCTCATGTCCATTCGAACGTGGACAAAAGTAAAAACAATACACTCCCCAAACACAAACAACTGTTGAGGACGCGGAGGCCAACTGAAACTGGGCCACCTCGCGACTGGAGCATGATCCAATAAATACAAGGTCTCGCCACGCGCATCTACAAAAAGTGAACCAATCAAATGGCCCGTAGGGATTCGTACGACGACCGCCATTGTTAGAAGGAGGTCAAGCGGGAAGTTTGAACCAGGTTCAACGCTTCATGTGTGAATTGCAGAAAAAACGCGAAAACAGTCTTATAAATAATCGTATAAGGCTGAAATGAAAATCAAAAACATGTGTCTTATATTTATGACGAGTTTGAAAATGTAAAAAAGCGTGCTCTTAAAAAGTTTGAAGTGCTCCCAACATTTTAAGGAGTGATAATCTTTCATACTGTTCACACTAACGATTTTTAAAAGAACGAAGAAAGTTTGAAAATTGCCTTGTATTGTGCTTTTTATTACTGAAATTATTATAAATAATTTGTATTAATTGTAAAATGTCGGCTAAAGTAATGTTTTTATCAGTTCAATTATTATAAATTACCTGAAAGACAGAATTTCGTTCTTAAAAATGTTTCTCACAGAAAGTGTCCAAACTTTAACTATCATTTTTATCATCGAATCTACTTTTTATATAATATAATAATAGCAAAGATAGTAAAAATATGAAGAATACAATACTAGATATACTTTTATAAATAAAAATTGTTATGGCTTTTATGATTTATTCAATGGCATGCCAGAAACAATGTATGCATGACAAAAACAAATAATGTGAAGCCTCTCTTTATTATTTTTAACGTATGTGCATAATTTTGCATAATCCATAAATTTGATTAGACGTATAATCTCTCATAGTAATTCATTTTTCATCGCGTAATTGAAAGATTTTCAAAATCAAATATATTTTTTCCTAAGCATTTTACCTCGTAAAGAATTTCCGTGGTAAAAATATGTTTATAATAAATATTCGTTTTATGAACAATCAACTAAACTGACCATTGTAAGTAGATATGTATAATTCATTAGAATTTCCCGTCTCTAAACAAAACCATACATTTTTAAATAATAAATGTGGAGTCTGAGATATAAAAAAAGTGAGCGAAAATGTACTTTGAGCTTTTAACCAGCCTAGTATTATTTTAAAAAAATATACAGGTGGAGTTGAAAATTTTGGATAATAAATAAGAAGCACTAAGAAACGCGGCTCTGGTCCTAAATTTTTATAATTATGTAAAAAGTTTTTTTGGTAAATTGTTTTTTTTTCTTTTCTTTTTTATAATTATAAAAATTTAGGACCAGAGCCGCGTTTCTTCGTGCTTCTTATTTATTATCCCAAATTTTCAGCTTGATGTGGCTATTCGTGTGAAAATAAGTTTACAAATAGAAAAAGTGTCGGTAAGGTAGGAAGCCGGGTACGTGACCCACTCGTCACATGGCCTTTCTTCAAGACCCAATCCTCCAATTGACATCCGTATACCTTTCAAACTTTTCTACAAAATTCACAGACTACTGCAATTCTCATAGCCTTCTTTCTATTTTGCAGATATTTATGTCCGAGCTCCAAGATAAATAGTTAACTAGATCATAAAAAATGGCAAATTTCTTCTTTATGATGATGGATTAACCCTTGAATGACACATCTCAGATATTTTTGGCTGAAAAAAATCATGAGTGATGTTGAGGCAATACAAAATAGATAAAAAATATCTCCAAAGCCTAAGTGATGATTTAGCTATTCGAAAAAAATACTTGAAATAAAACGTAGACAATCGAAAAAAAAATCGGAGAGTGTCCCCCGCCCCAAGTATCCTTTACGGGTTAATAGTTTAAAAGCTACCATTTTTATTAAATGTAAAACTACGTATCTTCATGAATTAAAAGTCGTATTAACCAAGTTCTTATTATCTACTTTTAAGTATCTAAGTTTGAGAAACGCTGTGCTAGATCATGACACAATATGATTCGAATCCTAGTTAGGAAATCGTGTCTTCGTTGTCATGGTAACCAATATGGAGGTCGTTGTACGAGACGCGGTTTGAACTTATTTCGTACCCCCAAGTGGCGGGACCATAGTTTGTTGAATCATGTAGCTACCTGTGGTACGTTCAAGGCAACGACCCGTGGTGAAGCACTGTGTGAACCATAAGAAGGGGCGGAGTCTAGGAGAGTGGAGTGGAGTGGAAGGTGCAGCAGGGATGGGAATTTATTTTTCTACAAATGTATTAGGTATTTTCTAGAGATCCTCAGCCATCAGCTAACTTCACATCGTTAGGTGCTGAAGGGAAAATATTGGACCAAATGCATGGGATTTGGTTCATTTTTTTCCCTATTTTGCTAATATCTTCGTAAAAACTAATTTTTTTCTATATAAGTATATCGGAAAAATAGTTTTTATTTTTTAAGAACTATTTAATGAAATAATAAAATGATAATAATTATTATTTATTACGAAGATTTAACAGAAATAAAGTTTTGTTCCATGCATTTAGTCCATTTTCCCCCTCAGCACTCAACCAAGTGAAGTTAGCTGGGGGTTGAAGGGAAAGTATCTGATTTTACATTTGATCACGTGCCTATGTGAGCGGGAGTTTTGAATTCGTTATTCTAAAAATACCCAATTGGCTTTCAGAAACAACTAATATTGATCAATTAATTAATTATTCGTAATTATTTATCATTTTCCTAAACAAATTATGAAAAAAGTAATATACGTGTTTATTGTACTTCATAATCCGCAACGTTTTCGAGCATGTGGAACATGAGTTAAGTACGATAACTTGCTTGTCAACTATTGCTATATATATTTTTCCAATTGCCATTTCGAGTGTTATATCCTTTGCACACATTCCTGTAGAGATAGTGATTATAAACAGAAGTTAATTAATCATCAGTAACATCGATTATATCAATATAAGAATACTTATTAATAGATGGTAGTGCGATGTTATGCGTCTGAGTAAATAATTACTTCAAAATAACGTAAAAAGTAAAAAATGACATACTTTAGACTGTCATACTGCACTCTGAAGTATGTCATTTTTTACTTTTTACGTTATTTTTGATTAATATAATAATAATAATATAAGTTAGAATTTATAGGTTAGGAATTAAAAAACAGTAGCATAATTAAAAAAAGTAAGGTTATATTATTCCCTATCTGAGGCCCGAGCCCACATAAATACAGATAGGCGCTGAATTACCGAATATCTCACGATTCTTACAAAACTTACCGTATTTACCGTAAAAGTGGTAATTAGCTTTTTTATTTAAATTTAAAAGACATGAAGCAGATTAATACGTGCAGAACGTATTTTTATAAGGTTTCTTGTTAATTCTAAAGCAAACATGCCGAGAAACAAGTGCAAATATTACGTTTTAGACGTTCTACGAGTGGATGCAAAGCACTTGGCTCCCGAACATTGCCCCCCCCTCCCCCTCATCGACGCACGGTCTTCCATGGTTCACTCCAATCGTTCCAATTCCAGGATAGTTAGGTCGTTCAAAATACATTCATGGCAATATGAAAAAGCCCGAAAACCATCAAAAATGTTTAATAAATCGATTATGCAATCAAGAATATTTCCTCTTCTAAAAATTCCCAAGATAGCACTAAAAGCACGCGCGGTTCACATCCCTGCACGTTTACAATATTAAGAACTACTCGAAAACGCGTTTTGGAACGAAATCTCTTAAAATTCTTTGGATTTTAAAAAAATAATTTAAAACTTTTAGAATCGTTTAAAATCTATCGAATTTCGTTATATCTTTTAAAATAACACCTAATCGATTACTTAAACAGGGTAGATGTTCTAATCAAAGAATTCAGGTAGTTTTGGTGTCGAAATTAGTTAATCTACAGGCCTCTCACACACTTCAGGGACCAAATTTCGTTCAAAATTAAATTATTTTCTTGAAAATTCAACAATTTTGTTAAAAAGTCATACTTTTTGGTTGAAAATTTAACAGTTTTGTTGAAAATTCGTCTTTTTGACTTGAAAATTCAACAAATATATTGGAATTTATTTTTCTTGTCTAAAGCTTTTTCTAAATTAAGAATTCAACTATTTTTTCGAACATTTATCTTTTTGGTTTGAAATATCATCTCTCACTGTAGGAATTTCACCTTTTGCAGTAAAAATTGCAACCTTCTGGTTAAAATATAATCCTTTTTGGTAGTAAATTAATTTTCTAGTTAAAAATTTAACTGTTCTGTCGAAAATTTTTGAGAAAATTAATATTTTCAGTTCTAAAATTTAACAATTTAATAGAAAATTTAATTATTTGGTTGAAAATTCGTTTTTGTTGGATAAATCCAGCTGTTTTTAATTTCTAATTACAATCTTTTTTTTGTTGTTGAACTATCATCTATTACATTTATTGTTAAAAATTCAACTTTTCAGTTGGAAAATTAAGGTCCTTGGTTGAAATTTGAACTATCTTTCTTAAAATTTCAGCTTTTTGGTTGATTCATAATTTTAGTTCAAAATTTGTTTGATTTTTTTGTTAAAAATTAATTTTTTCACCTAAAAATGTGAATATTTCGTTGAAAAATTCAAACGATTTGTTGAAAATTCCACTGTTTTGTGAAAAATTCGTACTTTGGATTCTAAACTTCAACCATTTTGTATAAAATTTGTATTTACATTATCAAAAACAAACTATTTGAAAATGCATAATGACAAATTTTTGAATATTCAGAATTTAAAAAATTGTTGAAACCAAATCTCTTAGAATTCTTTGGATTTTTTAAATATAACTTGAAACTATACATAATAATATTTTACTTCTTAGAAATTAAAAAAAAAGTACAATTTAACATTTTCAATTTTAATTCATATATTTCAAATTTGCGTCGAATATTTTTACGATATTATAACATCTCTCTAAAAACAAAAGTGTGAAGAAACTTGGTAAGAATTAGTCTCGATTTAAAAAATATATTCGTTAAAGGCAATGCATATTAGTTTCTAATTTATTATTTAGAAAATCGTAACATATTTATTTTTTACACGAAAAAACGGATTTTTATGAACATAGGCAGCTTAAATTAGTATTTTATTACTATTTTATTATTAATATGAAATATTTTTACAATAAGATAATATCTTTCTAAAAACATTGAATGATTAAATTTGATAAGTGAGTGACACTTATTTTTAATTTTTGTCGCATTCAGTAGAAACAACTTGATTTATTTCATCATAAATACCTGATATCACTGCATTTATCCAACAAAAACGAATTTTCAACAAAATAATTTAATTTTCTATTAAATTGTTAAATTTTATAACTGAAAATATGAATTTTCTTAAACATTTTCTACAGAAAAGTTAAATTTTTAAAAAGGTGAAATTTCTACAGTAAGAGATGATATTTAAAAACAAAAAGGTGAATGTTCGACAAAATAGTTGAATTTTTAATTTAGAAAAATCGTTAGACAAGAAAAATAAATTCCGAAATATTTGTTGAATTTTTAAGTCAAAAAGACGAATTTTCAACAAAACAGTTGAATTTTCAACCAAAAAGTATGACTTTTTAGAAAAATTGCTGAATTTTCAAGAAAATAATTTAATTTTGAACGAAATTTGGTCCCTGAAGTGAGTCAGAGGCCTGTAGATTAAGTAATTTCGACACCAAAACCACCTGAAATCGTTGATTAGAACATCTACCCTGTTTAAGTAATCACTTAAGTATTATTTTAAGACATATAACGGAATTCGATATATTTTAAACGATTCTAAAGGTTTTAAGTTATTTTTTAAAAATCCAAAGATTTTTAAGAGATTTCGTTCCAAAATGCGTTTTCGAATAGTTTGTTCTTAATATTGTAAACGTCCAGGGACGAGAACCGCGCGTGCGTTTAGTGCTATCTTGCACAGAAATATTTAATTATACTTCAAGTGTCACGATTAGATTATTATTAATCAAGGAGTTTTCAGGAGAGGAAATATTCTTGATTGTATAATTGATTTATTGAACATTTTTTTATGGTTTTTGGTCTTTTTCATATTGCCATGAATGTATTTTGAACGAGCTAAGTATCCTAGAATTGGAAAGATTAGAGGAGTTCACGTTAGACGTTAAAAATGAAAAATCTTTCAACCCGGGGGCTTTCCACCGATTTTAATGAAACCTTTTGCATTGTCCATCTTGCCTGATGCATAGCTCCAGGGCGACGAAAATTTATGCCGCGCGGTGGAGTACCTTCCAGAAAGATGATTGTAAACTCAAGTAGCTCTCTAACATAAATATATTTGGTAACGTTGAAATAGTTAAAAAGATCTGAGCAACAATATACCCGTATTTTTAATTTTGTAGGGCACATGTCACGCCGGACAGTTTTATCAATTTTTTTCGTTCCTCACGATTGGATATAAATAAAAATATTTTGTCAGGATTCTTAACACTGAAATTTGTATGCTTATGCATAAAATATTAGGCATAGCCTAATAGGGCCATAGTAGATGGCCCTATTATTTTATTTTTACTACGTAAATTCAGAAATGTCCAATTGATAAAATTATTAAATTCCCAAAATTACATAATTTAAAACCCGAACTTTCAAATTTCCAAAATTAGGCAATCATCGAAGTTAATAAATTGCCGAAATTACCGAAGTTTTAAATTTAAAAAAAAATTATACTTAATTTTTTCATCTGTTAAAATAATGTTTTATTTTAGAGGTAAATGTACATCGCGTACAATTTTAAAAAGATCTTTTAATTTAAATCTATGCAGTATGCACGATATAGAATTAAATATTATTCTAACAGATAAAAAATATGAAAATTTAATATTTTCGGAGGAAAATTTGAAATTTTGGTAATTAGAAATTTCCAAAATTTACTATAATGGTGTGAAGTTAAAATTTTGTATCCACTCCGTCGGCTTGTGGGTTCAATTCCCGCCTCGCACTCTGGAAGAGCCTCGGCGGCCTATGCGGTGTTCATATCCGGAAAGTCATGGGACCGGTACTCTAAGTACTTGAAGCTGTTGCTCTTGGTGGTTCGGAACCCACCTTAAACTGTAGGTTCCCCCTCCCACCACCAATTAAGTGTGGGTAGGGTGAAGGAATAGGGAAGGGGGACAAGAAAAATGTGAACCCTCAGGGGACACATTAGAAGCTTCCATTCCAAAATAAAACTATTCAATCTTAACTGGAGTCGGTTTCAAAAAATTCGTCTCGATCTAACCTTGAGGCGCTGTCGAAAAATGCGACTCAATTCTTAGCTGATTCGAATCGGATTATAGTCGGTTCAGTTTGACTCATGCACATACTGGTTTCAATCAATTTCCTGAATATCAGAGTCGTAGAGGGTCACTCAATTTTTTTGATACTTCGTGAATGTTTAGTGTTAGGCGCCTAAAGTTTATCGTTGAAATGGTTTTCCAAAATTTTCAAAATTCTGGAAGTTACAGGATTTTGAATTATGTGACCCGACTTTTTTGAAAACCCCATATCACCCAAACTGCTGAATAATTTTTTAATGGTTTTTTTTTCAGGTATAGAGTATAATACATAAGCATTTTTAATAGAACTTAAAAACGAAAAAAAGTTCAAAAACGTACTAAAAAAATCCAAACACAGTTTTTGTTTCAATGTTTCGCTCAAAAGCATATTTTTTAAATATGAATATTTTGATTTCGTATAATTTTCTGCGTCGATTTAAAAAAAAATTGTGGATACTTTGTAACTTTATGAGATGTCAATTTTTAGTCCGGTCCCGCAACCTCACTATCCACGCACAAAGACCGAGACAGTGGGTGAAATCGAAAAACAAAGTTTAAAATAACGTTTCGAACTCAATTTCTAACGGATTAAACATTTTTTTTTAGAAAATTCAGAATTAAATTTAATATTGATGTGTAAGCGATTTTTTTATTGTTAGTGTTTAATGAAGAACTGGTGTGGAATAGCGAGGGAACAACATATTGTCACTTTAAAGTCAATTGAATGAAAATGCTAATTTACAAAAATCAAATTCAACCAATATTTAAACAGGCTAGTCGGAATTCTGCTAATTTACTTTCATTGTAGTCTAATTTAATATAATTCAACTGTAATCCGAGTTCCGATGCGTGAGTCAATTTACACACATCACTTTCGAGATATAAAAAGATATTTAGATAGTTTTGCAAACAGAGCCCTGATGTAGGCTGCAGAAGTTACGATCGCGATCGTTCTCGAACCGAACAATCCCGAAGCAACTAGACGTATATATCATCCGACTCGTCTCTTCCCACAACACCAGAAGATGATTGAGTTGAGAAAATCACTTCACTGCATAATAGTCCGAAAAATGCAACTTGAGTATGAACTTCGACCTCTATCACTAAGGGTAAAAACTGTACTGAGAGGCGAAGGTTGGAAACCCGAATCAGCAAAAGTAATCGTTTTCCTTTCTTAGTACCTTTAAATTATATTAGTGGTAATATTTAGTGACAAAGATTGATCATTCAATATTATTTGTTTATTTTGTAAAAAAATTTTATAAACAAGTGCATAGTTTGGTCATTTATAGACAGAAAGTAATCGTTTTTCTCTGTAATCGACTACAAATTACATATGTAGGGGAGCGGCGCCGAATGCGGCACCGCATTCGGCGCATTCGCATTCGGAATTCAAACATAAAATAAAATATTGTAATAAAATATATTTTGTTTAGGCCAATATCTTACCAATACCCTATGCATGGAGATAATTTAATTGAAGTTTATTAAAACAGTTAATTAATGTGTTTTTCAAAAAGTGCATCTGCGCCAAATTGTCCTACCTTGTTTGATAATGTGGCGCGTTTCGATTTCAATTCATAATTATTGAATAAAGATCAAATTATGAAGAAAAATTAGTAAAATTCAATAAAAATAAGATAAATATATTTACGTTTAATATTATTATCATATCTGAGGGATTATGTCTGCTGAAATTTCAAGAAAAATTGTTTTTTTTTTATCAGTGCAGAATGTCTCACAATAATTTGAGGGTTGTCTTCTGAAACGTAAAGAAAAAAATTTTGTGTTGACAGTGCAGAATGACTCGCCAATATGAAAAATAACATAATTAAGGATATATTTAAATAATTATCAATGGGGAAACTGTCCATTGACCATTTTCAGTCTTTCGTTTATAAACTCCCATCTAGAAAAATAGAGGTTAGGAGTGCTACAAATTTTGTATTTTAAGATAATCCTACAGACGTTTTATAAACAATAAATCAAAATTATATTAACAATAAGTACATTTTATTCTTTTCCAAAACAGATATAATGATTCCACATTCAAATAATATCATTACTCTAAACCTTCTAAATATATATTCCCGAAAAACAAAGATAACCCGAAAACTGGTAAAAAGTTTTCAAAAAACAATTATTCTAAAAGAACTCTAAAATACAGAAGAATTATTAGAATAAAACTTTTTTATCCATATTAGAAACGAAATATTATTACTCTGAGTAATTATTTCTTACCTTCTGACTGAAACCGGCACTTTGTTACAACAAAATCCACATTGCATGTTAAGATTCTCGGAACAAAACAAACCAAAAACTTGTGCGCCAAGTTACTTGCCGATTTTAGTCCTGAATGCGCCACATTAGTCGCATGTGAATAGTATTTAATAAAGATTTTTTACACAAAAGTTTATTAATTTTACTCAAAATGTTAAACTTTAAAGCATTCAAAAAACTCGGAACAACGTATTTCCAAAATTTTTTAGAAGTTTACACGAAACTTCTGTAATTTTTTACTTGTTTTTAGCTACTCTGGCAATACAAGCGAAATAACAAAAACTAACTTTTCATCATAAAAATCAGGCAATTAATTTAATTATCCCAATTTTTTGATAATGTAACGTTGAAAACATATGTACACGTAATGAAACTACTTCCACAAGCAGAAAATGCGTTAATATTCGAAAACTCGAAAGCGCCACATTAGCCGCCGTGCCGCATTCGGCGCCGCTCCCCTAGATAATTCGTCTTTTTGACTTTAAAATTCAACAATTTTGAAGTAAATTGAACTTTTTTGTTGAAAGTGCTTTTGTTTTTGGTTCAAAATTAGTTTTTTTTTTTATCTGAAAATTTAACTATTTCATTTTTTGGTTGGAAATTTATACATTATACGTTGAAAATTCAACTCGTTTATAGGAAATTCATGTATTTTGTTGAAAATTCATGGTTAGTAAAATGTTCTTTGTTGAAAATTCATTTTTATTCGTTGACGATGTAACTATTGGTTAAACATTCCAACTATTTGGCTTCAAATTCATCTTTCTTAATAGAAAAATCAACTATTTGGTTGAGGATTCCATTATTTTCTTAATTTTTTTTTGAGTTTTATTCGACCGGTTGAAAATTCGACCCTTTGGTTGAAAGTGCATCTTTGTAGCTGAAAATTCAACTATTTGGATAAAATAACCCTTTTTGGTCGAAAATTCAACTGTTTTATTGAAAATTAGGCCTTTTGGATTGAAAATTCATATTTAATGGTACAAAAGTCATCTTTCTTGGTTGAAAATTAATTTTCCTGGTTTGAAAATAAATTTTGTTGTTGAAAATTTAAGTGTCTTCGAAACAATTGGTCTTTTTGATTTGAAAATGTAACTGTTTGGTTAAGAGTTCAACGATTTTGTTAAAAATTCATCTTTTTTACTAGAAAGTTCAACTATTTGGTTACTGATGCAACTGTTTGGTTAAAAATTAATAATGTCGTTGAAAATTCGTCTTTTTGGGTTGAAAATTCATCTCTTTTGGTAGAAAATCTTTTGTTTTTATGAATTTAAAGTGTTTCATATTGAATTCGATGTGGTATTTATATTAATTTTAGTTGAAAGAATTTATATACCCTTATGAAAATGAAGTATTAGTAAGTAGTGAATCTAATACTGTTTCCCCGGTTTTAAGAAGAGAGTTTTGGACCATTACTTTTCGGGAAGGGTTGGGGGGGGGGGGTAAATATATTCCAATGACTTAGTTAATGGACGGCCCCTAACATGTCCTCTCTTCATATAACATAAATCTATAATATTATATTTTTCTTACCAACTAACTTTCATTATTATTATTTTTTTGTCGAGCAGGACTGTAATTACTTGGAGAAGGAACAAAGTTATCAGGAAGCAAATTTGTTTGTGAAATTCCAATGTATGGTATATGCGGGAGGACGTCACTCCCGCAAATGTGATTGCACGCATTGGAAGTAGGGGATATAATATGAAATGACGGTGTACGTATGAAATCATGAAGTGAGAGGTGGAGGAGGGGAGGGCTGTATGAGAATACGTGGTATATCTTTAGCACGTAACCGGCCGGATCGGGGCCTGATAGGGCCCCAGCTAGCATTGAACGTCATTGGCTAAACGGGACTGCAAAGTGCAAGCGTCCTTCACCGATCGGGTGCAGCCGGTATCCCCTTTCCACCCCCACCTACCTCTTTATTCTGCTTATCGTCCCTCCTGCCCCTTCACCTCCGGTTCAGGTGTAATTCCTCAGTTCTGTATGTCGCGCGGTCTCTGCGCGTACGCGTTTCATGAATTGTTGTCGTTCGTGATCCCCTTCTAATTGAATTACAACATCCCAATTCCATTCTTAAATTATTAATAAAGTTCCTATTAATTATTAAGAACAGTGTCACTCCTAATATTCAAACAGTGATTGAACTTTCAAAAGAGACTTTCAGTTTTGTAAGTAGAATGCTCTTCTATATATTTTTTGCGAAAATAAATGAACAAAAAAAAAATTGAGAAAGTGTGCATTACTTGTTTTTAATTTAAAATTACAAGAACGAGTTTTTGTAAGTTGGGGATTAAGTGAGGGTGAATTAAATAATATTGGTTTGTGTTATGTAAAATTTACTCGAATTTACTTCAATTTATTTGAATTCAGTATCATTGACTAAAGTTAAAGTTTCATGAGTGAAATATTATTTTAAATAAGGGGCCAATCACAAAATACGTGATACATATTTCAGGAATTTTTTACGTCCCCCACCCCATCCTAGTGATATGCTACCCATTGTTCTTAACATAGAGAACGATACTTTGATAGACCTCCCCCCTCCACCCGAACGTATCACATATTTTATGAATGGCCCCTGAGTGTTAACAAAAAAATGTGTACGGGTGAGTTACATTGATTTCAGTTCAAGATACAAGAATTTTTTTTAATTTACCTCTCAGTTCAGCTTGAATGATCTTTTCAATCACAATCGGTGAAATTGACTTAAATTCAATTCATTCTGATTTGCTTCATTAAATTGTTGAATTCAGTGGATTACGATTAAATAAAATTTTATTTTCATAGAATTCATTTCAATTCACATAAATTCAATGTGAATTTAAACATAGGTTGAAATATATGGTTTTCGATCGTTCGAGATCCCCTTCTAATTTACTTGTAACATTAAAATCCGTTCAACTAATTTGCATTCAGTAAGATTCATTCAAATTCAGTGCAACTCTATCAAATTAAGTTTATTTAAATTCTGTTGAGTTAATTTGATTTCCGTTGGATTTGATTTTGGATTCTGTTAAATTTGATCGAATTTCCTCGAATCTTGATTGAACTACATTGAATTCTTTTGAATTCCCTTGCATTCTACTTAATTCCTTTGCATTATATCGGATATAATTGTATTTTAATTAATTTTGCTGAATTCAAAATGTTTTTCATATAATTATATTAAATTAATTTGAATGTTCTTGAATTCCGTTGAATTCATTTAAATTTAGTTGAATTGTACTAATTTGAGTTCAGCGTAATTCCGTTGAATTCTATTAAATTCATTTGGAAGCATTGGACTTTTATTGACTTCCGCTAAAATTATTTGAATTCCATTAAATTGAATTGAATTATGTTAAGATATACTAAATTCTTTGAAATTTCATTAAAATTCATTATATTCACATCACTTTCTGTGGTGAATACCATTATACTTGAATAATCTTAAAATTCGTTGAATTCATTTAAATTAACTTGAATTCTGCTGAATTTTGTAGAATTCCTTCTAATTCACTTGAATTGCACAAAATCGTGTTGAATTATATTAAATTTAAATCAATTATGTTTAATGCCCTGGAATTCCATTTAATCCTCTTTCATTCTACTCAAATTAATTGAATTATATGTTGAATTCGGTGAATTCAACTGAAACATGCGGAATTATATTGTATTCCGTTAAATTATAATGAATTCCGTGAAGTGATATTGAATTCACATGAATTCCACTTGATTTTCTTTAACACTATTGAATTGAATAACTTGATCTAATGATCTTGTTTCTTGTTTGTCTACTGGTCGTAAACATTTTCTTTTAGTTGTACAAGAAGCGTTTCGTGCTTCGACGCCAGACCCCATCAGATTAAAGATTATTATCTGTAAAGACATATTTTATATGTCTTATAATACTAAAAATACAATGTATCTATATATTATTCTACTATAATTCATTCTTACCATCATATCTTGAGATTTATATAAAGATAAAAATATTGGCACAATGCGAGCTCGCCATAATAGAATTGTATTCAATGAGTTTATAAATGTTGAATAAAAAATTAAAATTTATTTAATACGTCTTTGACATTTTAAATTAATATAAATTTTGATGTTAAAACGATTACTCCCGTGCAGAAATTTCGGAGTGGCCCTGTTCGGGGCCAGATCTGGCAGAACCTGGCCCCGATCGAGCACCTCAGTCAGGGCCAGACTCGAAATGAAACGCCTAATCCGATCAGGGACAGACTGGGGTATCCATAAGCAAGGCCAAATCTGGCCCCGACCAGGCCCCTTCTAATTTTTATTTATGAAAATATTACTAAAATTTTATTTATTTAATATAAAAGTAAATAATGAATTAAGAATATTAAACGTTATTATTCGAATATTTGAAAACAATTATCGTTAGTTTTACAGAGTTACTTTATATAAATATTTTTAAAAAAGTCCACCGCAATCTTTTGCGTTGCTGAACACTGAGCCGATGTACAGCAGTGGATCGTCCTCAGATATTTTGCTGTTTTACTGATCTAATAAATCTTTAAATTATACTTTTCAAATAATAATTCATCTAGCATCCGTAAGTACGTCTTTTATAATGTCAGGGCTCGTAAAAAATGTGTAATTTCTAAAAAAAAAAAGTATCCTGACCAGTACCCGCTCGGCTCCCGACCATGAAATCCAACCAGGGGTAGCCCGGCCGGGATCCGACCAGAAACCTTGTTATAGTAGGACCAACCGGGGCAATTTCTGCACGGGTAGGATACGTTCACGTATTATGCCTAGCGTTGTACTATTATAAAAGAAATATAGAAAATAAATAGAGGATTTTTGAAAATAAAACATTTAAAACCGTCAATTTTAAGTTAGCAGCCTTCAAAATAATGTAAATTAGAATTCAAAGCCACACAAATGAGACGATCTCTAGAAAAGAGAATTCAAACTTTACAATTACAAACCCGAAGCGTTACAAAATTACAAGTTTTCGTTTTAAGTGCTTATCATTTAAAATCCAAATAAAAAACCTTCAATTTGTATTAAATGTTACGATTTTTACCAAACTTTACAACTAAAAATAAATCAATATTGATGGATTGCGCCAATATATGTGACAGTCTGTCACGTGACCAGACACATTTTTCAATCATAAAAATTAATATATTGTGGTGAAAATTCGAAAATGGTTTGAAATCTATAAAGACACGTCTGTCTGGATTACTTGAATGTAACTAAGAACAGAGCTTGAGTGCCCTGGCTAAAATCGAAATAATAAAATTACAATATTTATACAATATAAAAACTCAAGTGGACCAGAGAAACGTGCCCTTATATATATTTTGAATCATTTCTTAAAACTTCAGCACAATATAATTATTTTTCTATTTAAAAAGTCACCGAATATAATAACATGTATTTGGTCGCGTAACAGACTTGATATCGCAAAAATTTAAGAATTTCGGAAAAAATTATTTAAAAACTACATTTTGATCAGTGAAAATGACACATAATTTATTTTTTGATATGAAATCGGATAAATTCTTCATACTAAAATTTATCCAATCTATTTAAATGTCAATCGATTCTACATAAAATTATAATTTTTATCATCAATACTTTTGGACGACTTGAATTCAAAATTTTATATTTTAAGGATTAGGTTTCAATGGCCCAAATATAAAGATGATCACTCGTAAAGCTTGAATTTAAAAAGATAAGTTTCTGGGTACCTTAATTTTAAAATATTCAATTCGAAACGTTACAAATTAAAAATTATGAATTGATATCCATCAAGACAGAATTATTCTAAAAAGGTTACAAATTTACAAAAATATTTTTTGTATTTGAAACTATCTAATTTACATAAAGCTTCAACCTGCAAGCTTGTAAAAATGCCTAAGTTTATTCCAATTAAGTAACATTTATGTAATTGCTGTTTAAATGATAATTCTGGTAAAATTCGTAAATGCGGGTTGATTTCAAACCCGACCCGACCCGTGCATGCAGTCTGGTTTTTTTTTCGCATACTCCTACTAGATATGGATGATAAAATAAGGCTATAATTCAATTTTGTTATTATTTTGATTAGAATTAAAATGACCGATATCTTAAAATTAGAAAAATTACCTAAAAATCTTTAATTTTAATAAGAAAGTTTTCGGGATGATTGCCCATACTGATTTCTTATATACTGATCCATATATTCCATCATGACACCTAAGTTTTGCAGAACTCTTGGAATCTGCCTATTCAACAACTTTCCTTTTCCAAATTGGAATTAATATGCTCATTATGAGTGTAACAGGAGTGCAGGTAATAAAATCAGATTTCATCTATATATGGTAAATAGGCTCGAAAATAAAAATTATTTTTTACTAAGTGCAAAATACCTACTGTAACAAATCATTTTTTTCACAGATTGTAATGAATTCAGATAATCCCGATCAAGTAATGAGATGTTTATCAAGCGGCATAAGTCAAATATTGCATTTGTATATGAATAGTTTACCATGTCAGCATTTAATGGATCACAGTACTAGCATTCGGGAAGCTATGTAGGTACTTGAAAGAATACAATTTATAAAATTAAGTTATTGATGTAAGTTTTTTTGATCAAATGATTAATAATTGAATTTGTTCGATCTACTGGTCCACATATTTTTTAGAAAAGATGAGAAAAAATCAACCTCAGCCGAGATTCGAACCAGGAACTCATACTTTTCATAAGTCGGCGCATTAACCCATGATACCCGCCGAGGTTCCGATATAGATAGAAGCTCCCGGTTCGAATCCGGGCTGATCTACATTTTTTCATTAAAACAAAATCTAAGCCAGCAGAAGAAAAATTAGCATCAATAATTTTATATAATTTATAGTTTTATATTGTTCATCATTTTTGTTCAATAGATATTCCTCAAAATGGTACAATTTCCCATTAAAATCAAGACCACTGCTAAATGTAATTCTAATGAGAGCCTATGTTCCTTCCCAAATAACTGCAGGAAAATTATATGTAATGTCCATGGCAAATTTTGGTGCTGTAAGTTTATTTATGATATTTACATTAGGATGGTCAAAATTTTTATTTAAAACAATTTTAGAGTCTCTTAAAGATCGTAAAGACTTTGTGTCCTTTGGTGGAAACAAATTTTCCTCATTTTTTGAGATTTAAAAAAAATATTTAGTGGTAGGGTACGACCCTTAAAATTTCTCTGATTTGATAAATCCTTGATTCCTTCAAACTATATATAAATTTTGGATATATTTTGATAAATATTGAAGCAAGAAGTTTTGAAGAAAGAAAATATAATTTCTTATGAATTATTAAGGGTGAAAAGGAAAAAATCTGTACTTTAAGGGCATTATTTTCTTTACTCGCATAGTAGAAATTCTTCTATAATCACACTTGAAATTTTTATTTCAATTTTATAAAATTCAGAAAAGACACTTAAAAATTACTTTTTTTAATTATTTTATTACAATATACAGGGTGTCCCAGTACTCAAAAACATTTTTATATTTTTGAATTCTAACAAAAAAATGGCGTCGAAAATAATTATAAAAAAATTTGCTAAATTTGATAATTACCGAGTAATTAACAATGAAAGATTAACCAATCAGAAGCACGCGTCAGACGGTCGTTAGTCCGTGTCAAAAGTGTGTGCATAAACAAGTTCAGTTCGTATAATTTCTCCTCCGTTCGCTTTTCCAGTAGGTTGTGACTCTGGTGTAACTTCACACGTCAATGAGACACAAAAATAAAAAAATATACTTTCCACAATGAACCAAATTAAGCAACATTCTCATGAATTCTGTAAAATTCCCTTGAATTCTGCAGAATTTTCGAGAACTCAGTACAATTTTTCTGAATTGTGAAGAATTCTTCTGAATTCAGCAGAATTTTCTTAAAATCAGCAAAATTCTCTCTAATTTTGTGGGATTCTTCTGATTTCAGCAGAATTCTTTTGATTTCAGTGGACGTCTCTTTAATTTTGTATCATTCTCATGAATTCAGTAGAATTTCCGAAAATCAATAAAATTTCTCTGGAATTCTTTAAAAATATCTCATAAATTCAGTAGAATTCTCTGAAATTATCCAGAATTCTCCTAAATTCTGTATAATTCTTTTTAATTCAGCGGAATTCAGTAGAATTATCTTGAAATTCCCTTAAACTTTGCTTAATTCTCTTAAATTCAGTAGAATTCTCTTACGTTTGGCAGAATTGTCTTGAGTTGAGCAGAATTATCTTGGATTTAGTAGAATTCTCTTGTGTTTGGCAGACTTCTCGTTGATTTCCGTAAAATTATCTTAAATTCTGTAAAAGACTCTTGAATTCTGTAGAATTATCTTGAACACTTTGGAACTTATTACAAATCTTTTAACTCTTCTGAATTCATTAAAATAAGCTATGATTTATTTTGAATTCAATAGTCTTTCCAATTTTTATTGTTGTAAACGTTACAAAAAATGCCGATGAAATGCCATTAAAAAAATGCGATTTCATAGCACGCGTTTGAAAAAAAGTACCAAGTTACTTGTTTCTGGTGCATTTTAAGGTGCAAACATACGCCCGCAAAAATCTCTCTGATGGTGTACATGCAGAGATAAATTACTTTTTAATGATTAATGAGAAGTGATCCATTTCTAGTTAGATGATTAGTCATTACAATTATTCATTCAGTCGCCTCTCACTAGTATACGGATGTATTAAAAATTATCAAATATTTTTTTAGGGAGCATTTTTCACTGCAAACAATATCCCTGATGAAGAAATTTTGACAAAGAACATAAAAATAGGATAAACTGTTTAACTAGAGCGTCGTCAAATTTAGTCAACTAGGATCTTTTTCGCAAATTAAAAATAATCACCCCAAACACCTTCAAAAGACTTTAGTAGATATCTGGGGTGATTATTTTTAATTTTGAAATTTTTTGGCTCTCATAGTTGCAGGCAACTGAGTATAGGTTTGATAAATGTACTAGGGGTAATTTTTGGGGGCTGGTTTTGTTAGGGTTGTTAAATATTATTTCAGGCATCGGAATATCTAATAAAGTCTTGGAAAATTGTGGGGGGTGATTATTTACCATTTCTAATTTTGTTGGCTGCTTCAGTCAAAGGCAACTGATACAACTGATTTTTTGGGCTGTCTAATATTATTTTAGGGATAGAGATATCAAGTAGAATCTTGGAAAAGGGTATCCGGTGACTATTTTTAATTTGAAAATGTTTTGGCTGCTCAAGTCAAAGGCAACTGATACTGGGTTCGCTAAATGTACTTGGGATAGCTTCGTATGGCTGTGTAATATTATTGCAGGAATTAGGACATCTGATGGAGTTTTGGAAAAGTGCGTGGGGAGATTCAATTTGAAATTTGTTGGCTGCTTCAATTAAGTGCAACTGAGACTGGGTTCGTTAAATGTACTAGGAGTGGTTTGTTGAGGCTGTATAATATTATTGTTGAAATGGCGATATGTGCTAGAGTCTTGGAAAGGTGTCTGACGTGACTAGTTAGGATTTGAAATATTTTTGGCTGCTTTACTCGAAGTCAATTAAGATGTGGTTCGCCAAAATAATAAAAAAGTAATGGTAGTTACATCGCGCAATCTCACAAGACTCTAGTCGATACTCACATCACAAAAAAAATTAGACACCCCAAAAAAATACCCCTAGTATTTTTAACGAACCTCACCTGAATTGACTTCTAGTTAAGCAACCAAAAATATTTCAAATTAAAACTTGCCATTTCAGACACCTTCCCAAGACTCATATAGATACCCCCAACCCTACAATAATATTACACACCCCCAAAAAACCACCCTTAGTACATTTAACGAACCCAGTCTCAGTTGCCTTCAACTAAAGCAGGCAAAAAATATTCAAATCATAAATAGTCAATCCAGACATCTTTCCAAGACTCCAGCCGATATCACCACACATACAATAATATTAGACAGCCCAAAAAACCACCCCCAGTATATTTAACAAATCCCGCCTCAGTTACATTCGACTTAAGCAGCCAAAAAATTTGCAAATTCAAAATAGTCACCGTATACCCTTTCCCAAGACCCTAGTTGATATCTCTATCCCTACAATAATATGAGACAGCCCAAAAAATCACCCCCAGTACATTTAACGAACGCAGTCTCAGTTGCATTTAACTAAAGCAGCAAACAAAATTTCAAATTAAAAATGGTTACTCTACACATCTTTCCAAGGCTCTAGCAGATATCGTAATTCCTACAATAGTATTATACAGCATCAAAAAACCACCCCTAGTACTTTCATCGAACCCTGTCTGAGCTTCCTTTAACCTGAACTGCTAAACATTTTGAAATTTTACATCATCACCCCACACACTTTTTCAACACATAATTAGATATTGCGACCCCTACAATAACATTCAAAAGCGTTACAAAGAACACTCCTAGTACATTAAACGAATCCCGTCTCAGATGCTTTCAACTAAAACAGCCAAAAATTTCAAAGTTAAAATAGTCACTGTAGACACCTACCCAAGATTCTATTTTACATCGCTATGCCAACAATAATATTCAACAACCCCATAAAACCCACCCTAGTACATTTAACAATCTCCTTCTCAGCTGCCTTCAACTAAAACGGAAAAAAAATTAGAAATGAAAAGTAGTCATTCCAGGCATCTTGCCAAGACTTTATTTGATATCATCATCCTCACTGTAACTTTGGGTTACCCCAAAAAATTACCACTAGTACATTTATCAAACCTCATCTCAGATGCCTGCAACTATAAGAGCCAAAAAATTTCAAATTAAAAATAATCACCACAGACATCTACTATAGTCTTCTGAAGGTGTTTGGGGTGATTATTTTTAATTTGCGAAAAAGATAATAGTCGATTAAATTTGACGACGCTCTAGTTAAAGCGTTTATCCTATTTTTATGTTCTTTGTCAAAATTTCTTCATCGGGGGTATGTTTGCAGTGAAAAATGTTCCCTAAAAAATATTTGATAATTTTTAATACATGCGTATACCATCGAATGACTAATTGTAATGACTAATCATCTAACTAGGAATGGATCAGTCCTCATTTGCGCATGTATGTATCATATATTTCCAAGATACATTTTTGATGAAACTTTCATTTGAGAATGAACAATGGTCGCCTAAGCTTGACGACACTAATTATTAAGTTTTTCTGAAATAAGGATAGCTGTCTGTATCAACAGACTAGATATACCTAAAGGTCCTAAAGAAGCTGGGTCATCTGAGTACGTGACGTTACGAAGGGCACCATAAAGCAGTAAAGATTATGGTTATGGGCCTGAATCGTGATGACCCTAATAGTGATGAAATATTTGGGGTTTAAACTGCTGGCTGGGACAAAAGGACTGTGGTCTTCTGGGGACCAGAAAAGATCAGTTTAAGATCACTTTAAGACAGGCTTATACCTGCCTATACTGTAGTCTTAAGTTGGTCTTTCTTTTCATTCGGGAATCGTATGCGTGCATTTTTTGAGTTGACGCCGTGTCAGAATACATCAGCCTCTCCTCTAGGAGAAATTCTTGACAACGCGAGCAAACACTATCGAGCACTCGAAGCTTGAAATAAACCTTTTTTAGAAGCATTTCCAATTTATCTTGTCGTTTCTAAATTCGATCATCAATCGCGAATCAAATGGAAAGAAGAAACGCAAGGTAACTATTCTCCAACAATGAGTGAGCTCTTAGACTTTTTACATTCTCGCAGAAGAGTGCACGAAACGCATAAAAACAATGAAAACGAAAAATCGGATCAGCTTGGTAAAAATAGTTTAAGAGGCACTGCGGCTACTCACACATTGAATCGTCGAACCCACTTAATTAGCGAAAATAATTCTACTTTCTCATACGCGACTTAATTACATCGACTCACGTGAATACATTTTATTCGGAAATTACTCATCGAAATGAAAAACTGCTAGCGACTGCAATTTTTTACATACGGGATCAAAGGAGAACTTACCAAGAATTCAGAGTCCTTCTTGACTCATGCTCGCAGCTACACCTTTGAACAGAACGTATGATAGCTAAATTAGGACTCGAAAAACATGAAATTAATGTTCCGCTTGGCGCCATAAACTCTTTGTCATCATATATAAAGTACAAGACAAACACTGTCGTCAAATCAAGTTTGAACACCTTTTCCATAAATCTTGAATTTCTTGATAGTGAAGGAAGTTAACGATCTTTTACCTTCAGTACCGATAGACAAATCGAGCTTAATTGTCCGACGTAATATTAAACTAGCTGATTCGTCATTCCACTCACCAGGTCCGGTCGACGTCATAATCGCTGCAGAATATTTCCTGCAACTTTTAAAACAGGGCCAAATAAAAATTCCTGATCAAAATGTCATTCTACAGAACACCGGATTCAGAAAAAATTTCAGAAAATTGAAAAAGTGAGGCCGGTAAGGTAGGTATTTATGCGTGTCACATGCCCTTAAAACTAACTCTTATAAATTACCATCCATCCACACCTTATCAATAAGACCGCTCGATCTTGTCGCCTTGCCTTCTAATACTTATCTACTATTTACACTCTTTACAATTTACTTATATCTACTTCTTCCCCTATTTACAATCTTTCCTTCTCCATTTCTCTTCTTTCTTCTTTTTTTTCTTCTCCATATTACCCACCACCCCCCTCACCCATGCTACTGCCATTTTGTCCCCCCGTTCAAGCATCAATACCACTATGCTTATCTCACTCCTCTCCACCTCCACGCATTCCTCCAACCAGTGCTCCACTTTTGCATCCCCCTTCCCACACAGTTCAAACATCCTCTTTTCCCTAGAAAGCCATAACCTACTAAAACCCTTTATGCACCCACATCTCTTCCTCGCTATAAGCTCTTGATTTCTTTTCTCTCCTTTCTCACACAAATATTGCGCTAGTGCTACCCTTTCTCACAACTGAGATTAATCGATAAGGATATAAGAATGCTTTAACTTCAAACTCGAATTAATTTGCGTTGGCCGCCGCGGCCTGTCAATTGCAGTAGTTTTTGATGTCTGAGATGTTAATTAACGTACTCGAACTTAACAAAATAAATAAATTTTTTCTCAAAGCCACATGCTCTGTAGGAATTATTCGTCAGTCATTGTTTAAAAATCCCAATTTTTTAAAAACAAAATTTAGAAACTGCCTGTGAATGTCTACCACTTTTTAATGCAAATTAAAAATTTTATTATAAAATCGATTTCTGGCTTGCTTATATTAATTAGAGCATTTTTCATTATAAATATTGAAGTTTTTTCTCCCCGCCACTTGGACCAAGTCCTAAGAAAATACCGGGGTTTTTAAGAAAGTGTGCTATGTGGGGACGATATCACAGATGAAGTGAGTTCTAAACTCGAGCGAGCACTTTATGCCCGCATACGATTCATCTATGATATACCGAAATATAAACACATTACCCTAAGTCGGCAACGAGCGCGATTTCTTAATGTGGCTAATAGAAGGCAATTTTTTATGGGCAATCTAATTTACAATCTCTTTCATAGAAAAGCCCACAATATCTTTTCGATCTCTTCGAAAACAGAAATGTGATTTTACCTGCTCAGTTTAGGCTTCGTGTAAGAAAAACGGTCCTTACAGTTTCACGTCAGAAATCTTGTAAGTTGTAAAGAACCTTTATGGTTATAGGGGAGCGCGTCTTTGGAATAAGATACTTGAATCAATCAGAGAGGTACCTTCACCTGATCACTTTAAAAAACTATTCTTTAACTTTTTTCAGCATTGATAATTTTCCTCTCGAAATTTCACACTTTCAAATTGTAAATTGTTCTAACTTTTATCGATGTTTTGGCGCCTTAGTATTATGAGAATAAAATCTTTACAATTCGATCCATAGTTTGTTTCAGTTATCTAAAAATTAAGTTTTAAGTTTTAAAATAGTATCATTTATCCCGGCAACTGGCTTATATCAGCATATATTATTCATATTCATCATATGATATATTATTCTATCTTCAGCCAGCTGTAATTAGTTTTGTTTTTTTACCTATGTCATAATCGTTATTCGACCAGAGTTGGTACATTTTTTTGCAAAACATATGTATAATTTGTTCAATATACGGCTGTTTAGACATGGGTACTTAATACAAAAATTCCAATTCTATTTCTAAACAGTTTATCAGGTATCAAAAATAGATATCTCTTTACATGCAGTCTTATTATTCATCCTCAAGCTATTTTCATTTCAAAACCGATTTTTTTTACACGTGAAACTGCAAAGATTTCGAATATTTTCCCTTAAATGTTTACTAACATTTAAGTGCTTATATTTGATCGAATATTATCAAAGATATATTATTTTTAGGAATATCTGTAGTCATTCTGGTGATTGAAGGACATTAACATTGGTAAAAATCTCAAGTTTAAATATTTTGCTACAAGAGTTGCTTACTAGACTGGTTACTGTTAACGTTTTAAATATTATTATAACTAGCAGTAATTCCTAAAATAATTTAAAACATTCTTAATTAATAAGAAACATTTTTGTCTGCACGAAATGGCAAAAATTTTGAGCTTTTTTATTAAAATTGAAACTGTTACATTTATCAAATATTATGATACGTATATTATTGCTAGAAATATTTTTTTAGCAATTCAGACGATGAAGGGAATAATAATTTTGAAAATACCTCAAATTTAAATATTTTGCCACAAAAACTGTTTATAATGGTGATTATATATTGTTAACTTTTTCATTCTTTTTTAATTAAATGTAATTCTTACATTTATACGAAGCAGTGATTTTTTTGCCGACCATGACACTATTTGCTAATTTTCTTTATCAAAATGTTTTGTAACAATTAAATGTATCAATAAGCAGACTAGTTATTTTTTGTCAGTCCCCATGCATTGATTTAAGACAATATAAAGTTCACCTAAGCAGTTATTGGAGCGTAAAGAATGGTTAAGTAAAAAATGTAACTTTTTCGAAAAATGTAGTCAACATTTCTTTAATAAGCAAATACAGAAGACAAAATCTCCGACTTTGAGGCTTTCCAAATTTGCCATACTTTTTCAATTGAGTAGAAATGACAGAAATGTGAATCTTCCGTAGGAGGAAAATTTACTCGAAGAAATAATTTTTTAATATAAAGTAAATGTTACAAAATGGTGAGGTCATTTATACGTTTTTCCTCTTCGTTTAATTAAAAACGTCATTGCCACATTAATACGTAATTTATTAAAAAGTTTTTACGTTTTTAGGCTACCCAAGTAAAAATGCGTCGACTTGACTTCAAATTCAGTTCGTCTTGAGTTCGAATTCAAGACGGTGATGTATGGCTGCGTTCCAAAAATAAGACGAGACATTAGATAATGTCTTCATTTTATAGTCTTAGCAGTTAACAGATGCGAAGGATTAAAATTGTTCAATGAAAAATTTGCAATTTTTAAATGACTTATTTTGAATTTGATAACCCAGAATCCGTGGGTCTCAACGAATATAGCTGTAGAAAATTTGCTTCCAAAAAATGTTTACCCTTAGTTTTTTATAAGCATGTCCTAAGCCATAAGAAACACGTAAAAACAGAGAACATTGTCGGTATCGTCGCCAAACAAGTATAATGCAAATGAAAATCCGTAAATAAATTGATTCATAATATATGTAACAGGCAAAGTATGTAATGGAATACTTATTGTATAGGTTGCCTAGGCATTCTATACCGGTTGTCACAAAAGTCCTGGGACGACTGAATATTTCCTCAGGTAAGATATTTTTCAGGGAGGTCAAGGTCATTCTTGAAGTAACTTGCAACGAGGAATTCAATGGTGACCTTTATTTCGATCTTGACAATCACCTTCAAGCTCATTTCAAGGTCAGCTTCTTTTAAAAATGGAAACCCCCTTTTTTACATCAGTAATTGATAGAGCGGGAAATATCACGTTAAAATATATACCCAGACCACACCTAGGTACATTGTAACCTTGCAGGTCACTCTAAGGTTATGTAAACTTAAACAAAGTCTGCATACTTCTGGGAATAGACGCTTTTCAAATTTTTTTCGTAACGAGCGAAGTTACTAACTTTAACAAGGCGTATTCGTTAGTGAACTTAGGCATGACCTTGAAGATGACCTTCGAGGTCATTCCAAGGTAAATTTTTCTCACTGGAAAATCTTTCAAGGTTACAATGTACCATGTATGACCTGGGTACGTATTTGAAGGTAAAATTTCCCGCTCTATCGATTTCCGATATATATAATGCCCGACACGAGATAGGTAAAGTATATAATCTTCATTTTGAATATAATGATGCAGTTATAGAAGACCATGATAAATTGACGAACACATATAGAATTCAACACACGTGTACTCACTATTAATAAAAACATGGCATACTGGAATGACATTTTGATTGACGCTAAACACCGATTTTTGCGCATAAACACTTATTGGTGCGACACTTTGTTTTGCAGGGAAATTTAAAAAAACCTTGTCCCATTGAAAAACCTTGAATAATATCGTGAATTTTTTATTTATAATTTGCATGCGATTTTGACGTTTTTTTTAAAATAAAAGCTTATTAAATGTCAAAGAGATTTGTAACACGCGATTTCTTGAAAATCATTTTAACCATTTTTTATTTAACAACAAAGTTGATTTTTTTTTTAGTTTTCTGAAGTGCCGTTTTTTAAAGATTTTCAGATTTATAACAAAGATCTTGCATCAGTGCAAGAATAGGGTGGTCCAAATTTATACTTGTACGTCTCGACAAAGTGGGCGGAGAACGTTTGGAAATGTCCTGTTTAGCAGTTGGCTCGGTATATGACCACTTCGAGTTTAATTACATACCAATTTTGAACTAATTTAGTTAATATTAGGTAAACTAAGTTGAAATGCAACATTCTTTTTCGCAATTAGTCATAAAGTGTGAATCAAAACTTTATTTTAAATGTCACCCCTATAAGTCTGTTTTGAAGGGTCCCAAAATACCTTATAAGTAAAAAATTTGGTTTTGCGAGTTTTTGGCGGTAATTATGATTTCTTAAAATCACGAAGGGTTCATAATGCTACTTTTAATTGATAGCTAGATGTTTTATATACAATATTTTAACAATTTCTTCTTGTTTTTAGTAATTTTGTCTTAGTAAAGAGTTAGAAAGTCGCGGTTTTTTTCCGAATTTGTCAACTTATTATAAATTTTTCAGTTCGAGCGAATCAATGATGAATTAAATTTGAAATAAATAATAGTTAAAGCAATTTATTATTATTTATTACAATATTCTCTTAGAATAATTTTCGAAAGTTGCAGTTTCTTCTATAATTTTCCACTTTTTATGCACTTTTCAATTATTGTGAGGTAATAATGAATGCAATATAACGAAAATTATTGTCCAAACAAGTTATTATTGTTCATAACTATCTTCTTTATTAATACTACATAGTTGCGTTCTTTTAATTTTTAAGATTTTGTTCACTTTTCAAATTTGCATTAATTATTACCTCACTCTAAGTACTAAGGGGCCTATAACTTGAAAATCTTAGAAAAAACCGCAATTCTTCAGCATTATTCAAAGACAATATTATTAAAAATAGTACTAAATTTTTGAAGCCTATATTTTTGCCAACTTAAATTAATTATTACCTCACTCTAATTGAAAAGTTGAAAAGAAGTTAACAAATTTGGAAAAACCGCGACTTCCGAACTCGATTCCAAGTGAAAATTCCTAAAAACTATAATAAATGCATTTTTAATTATTTCGCGAAAACTAAGGGAGATCCTATTTTTATATTTACAGGGCTTCAAAAGAACATTGTAAACTAGCTTAAAAAGATAATAAAATTAAAAAGTGGATCTTTTTGTCAAAAATTGAGTTCAAACACTTGTTTCTAAAAGATCAGTAAACTTTGCCCGTTGTTGGCACCAAGCCTTTAAAGTTATTATTGGTAATGTTTACTTCAAGCCGTCGTTGGGTAGCCAGGCTCTTGTGGAGGCGCTGGAGATGTTGATTGATAGAATTTGCTCAGAGTATCCATATACTCCAATTTTTTTGGGGAGTGATTTTAACTCTCGTATACGGGAAACTGAATCAGTTACCTGATGAATCTTTACCGGAGGATTAAACAGTTTCTCCTTTCCGTTCATCCCTAGACAAAGAGATCAGCCCCAGAGGTGAGGCCTGAATAAATTGTTTGGAGGGGTACAATTTGGTTGTTTTAAATGGCAGATCTAAGAATGATACTCCAGCACAATATACTTTCATAGGCCATCAGGGTTAAAGTGTAGTAGATCTCATATTTTTTTATGCGGATTCCTTGGGTTTGATTTCAGATTTTTCGGTTTTGGGCATTCCTACATTATCGGACCATTTACCACTGGTTGTTAAAATTGCTGATGATAATTTAATTTTAAATGGTGGACTATATAACTCTTTTGATTACAAGAAATTCGTCTGTAGGGAAAGAGCGTTGGGGGCATACACTGAGCAAACGTTAGTCTCGCCTAGTGTTTCCTGTACTGGTGAGGAAGTGAAGGCGTTGAACGAAAATCTCATATCTGCAATTTCAGTAGTAGCGAATGAGTTAGGCCTGGTTTCCAAGCCTTTTTGGCGAGTACCAGGAAAAAAAAACCCTGGTTCGATGGAGAATGTGATATGATGCGTCGCAAATTAAAAGAATCACTAAAAAATTGTAAATTAGCTCAATTTTCAGATTTGGACGTTAGTGAGCATAGGAAAATAAAAAAGCTTACCTTGAGCTTCAAATTTTGAAAAGAAAGAATTTCGAATGTGGCCTATTGAATACCTTTACATCTTGCAATAACGCTAAGGCGTTCTGGACAGCAGTGAATAGTTTCAGAATTAAGTCTTCTTTAGTTAATGGTATAAGCTTCGAACGTTGGCAGGCTTTTGCGGACTCATTGTATACTGAACAGATTTCTGTTAGTATTAAGTGATGTATAAATTTGCACCCTTTACTGGATTATATCATTTCGGAAAAGGAAGTAAAAGACAGCCCAATGTCATGCAAGAGTAATAAGGCACCCGGTGAGGACAACATCCCTAGTGAATTTTAGAAATATCTACCAGAGAACTGGGTCCCTTATCTGGTGAGTTTTTTTCAACAGAATTTGTGAGTCAGAAAAAGTTCCTTCCGACTGGTCTAACATCCAAACTTTTATGCTCTTTAAAAAAGGTAATACAGATGATCCACAAAACTACAGAGAAATTGCTTTGATCAATTCTATTGCAAAAATTTGTACCCGAATTCTGTCCTCAAGGCTGACTAGATGGACTGGATTAGAAAACTGCCTTCCCGAGAATCATGCGGGTTTCAAGGCTGGACGGAGTTGTATAGATCACATTTTCACTCTAAATACATTAATTCAAATCCATCTTATTATTCCGAAACGTAAGGTCTTTGCGTTTTTCATCGATTTTAAAGAAGCATTTCCTTCAGTTAACCACTCGCTTCTTTGGCAAAAATTGCTCAGGAAGGGAGTGAGTACAAGAATCTTGAGAATCATCAAAAGCTTATATGATAACGCTTCCGTGACTATCAGGACTAGGTCTGGCCCTACCACGTCAGTTAAGGTTACCCTAGGGATTCTGCAGGGCGAGATTCTCAGTCCTCTCCTTTTCGCCTTGTTAATCTCTAACTTAGAGGAACACATAAGAAAACACGGGGCGATAGGAATTTCGATCGATCACATAATTGATGTAATTTTACTAGCCTACGCTGACAATCTAGTGATCCTCGCCAACTCTTAAGCTGATCTTCAATTTAAGATTAACCTGGTTGAGGAATATTGTAACATAAATTTCTTTCAGGTGAACGAATCTAAATCAAAAGTTGTAGTTTTTCATAGAAGTCGCTCGCGAAGCTGCAGTTTTTTTACTCTTAGGTTCAGCTTGAAGTAGTTGAGGAGTATCTCTACTTAGGTTCTATTTTCTCAAGTTCGGGTCTTTTCCTTAAAGAAGCTACCAAGAAAATGAATTCAGCAAATGTTGCTATGGGTGATGTTCTAAGAATTCTTCATTCTACGAAATCCGATGCTTGGTGCACTAAAATCACGCTTTTTCGGACTCTTACACTCAGTGTATTGTATTGTGCTATTGCAGTCTGGGGTTTAAGATACACTGAAATGATCGAAAAGCTTCAATCGAAGTTTGTGAAGAGTGTTTTAAACCTTCCGTCTTATACGTCAAATTATGCTTTGCGACTTGAAACTGATAGACTACAATTGGCTTATGAGATTTTTAAGCTAGCTCTAAGTTGGCTGCTTTACCTCGGCTTTCAGAAGTGAAGCATCTAGATGGAGTAATGCACTTTCCTCACTTCTGACGTTAAAATTCAGGTACTATGTAAAACAAATAGCTTTAAATGCTATTGCAAACTGAAGAATCGTCATTTTTAATCCACCGATTCAGTAAGGGAACGTCTATTGATTACGCAAGGACGATTTTTTAAAATTTGGAACCCCTCCCCCCTTCTGACGTAAGATTTTATATTTTTTACTCAATATAACAACAGTGTATAACTAAGCTTTCTAGGAATTTCATGAAATTTCAACGGATTATGAAAGGTTATAGGATATTTCAAATGATTTTAAAGGATTACTATAACAGAGGTTTCACAATTTTCAAATGATTTGAAAATATTTTTACGTTTGAAGATATTACCTAGTAAAATTTGAGAGATGACCTCCGTTTCTTACAATACTTCCACCTACATATTTTATAATATCTTAACCTTACCATTTACAGTTACTTACACCTATTTACATAAAATCTTATATCTAGATCCTTGTTTCTATTTTTTACCATAGTGCAATTTGAGACGTGTTAGCGAACGAGTGAGCGAGCGATCGAAAGCAAGAGACAGAACGCAACCGCATCTTAATCTACTTATGCTGTTACATAACCATTACTTACAAATCTTTATGATTTTAATCTGAGCGACTTTCGTTTCCTTTTTTTTTATTTCTCTTGTACCTTCACTTTTGCCATTTTTTTCACATACATTCATTCATTTTTTCTCATTCGCTCCTCTAGCCTCCTTCAACTCCTTCATCCACTTTTTCCCCAATCCATCCTCCTCCCCTAGTATCTTTACCACATTCTCTTGACAGCTTCCTTGATCTTCCATTCCTCTTCTACATCCTTCCCATACATGCTCCCATGTTTCCTCTTCCCATTCACAGATTCTGCACTTTCTGCTATCTTTCTTTTCCCAATACATCCCTTCCCTCACCTCGTTTCCCAATCTAAAGATTGCTACTCTGGTCCATCTTCTCTCTCCCCACATCTTTTATAAATACTTTGGCACTCCTTCTTTTTGTATCATCATATAACATTTACTTATTCTTATTATATCTCGTTAATTCTATCGCCCTCCCTCTCCCTTCCTCCATCAAACACTCTCGCTAACTCCTCTCTCTTTCCCTCCCTTAGCTTCGTCTCAAATTTCCATGCCTTCTTTCCCGCTCTAGTACTTAATTTATCACTTTGAGCTTCTTCTCTCACCATATACCCCGCGTCCTCCAGTCTACCCCTAGCGTCCACCTCTTGTACCTTTTTTGTAATCTCTCAATCTCTTTCCTTCCTTTCCATCCCCACATATTTGCACCATAACCTAATACCGGCCATACCAGCGTATTAAATAACCACATTCTCTTCCAATTTTTTGAAACATTTTTCCTATTCCCCATATCTGTTTCATTAGCCCTGCTGTTTTTATCCTTTCTCTTATATAAGCTAAACGATCTTCATTTGTTTGCAGGGTATTTCCCAAATATTTAAACTCTTTTACTTCTTCAAACTTTATTACCTACCATCCCCCCATCCATTCTTTCTTTCCCCTCCTTTTCTAAACCTCATTATCCTTGTCTTTTCTACATTCAAATTAAACTTTTTCCCATCGAAGTATTTCTCTAATCCAATAATTAAACCCGCCACCCCATCTTCATCCTCTGTCATCAACACTATATCGTCCACGGATGCCAGTGTATATATCTTTCCGTTCCCTATTCAAACTCCTTTCCATCGTACACTCTTCATTTGTTCTTCCAAGCCTGGTATTAATATATTAAATGAAAGTGGGCTGAGAGGACATCCTTGTCTTACTCACCACTACACAACATTACCCTGCTTTTTGTCTCTCTAAAAATGTCCGATACTCTCATTCTTAATCCCTCTCGTATCACTTTTTTCAACATAACTTTTTCTATCTCGCCTCGGTCTAATGAGTTAAACGCCGTCTTTAAGTCTACGAACATTGCTATCATTGCCCCCTTTCCCTCAACTTCTTTCTTCAACCTATCCGATAAAACAGTCACATATACTTTATACAATGTTGGCATTAGGGTCACTCCTCTATGAGCTTTAACCTCCTCCCCTTTATCTTTCTTCACTATGGGTACTACTACTACTTCCTTCCGTAATTTTGGCCTACCCTCTCCTCTCCATACTCTATTACACATTATCTATGCCCATTCCTTTAATTCTGGCCACCCATATTTCCAGACTTAATTCGGAATCTCATCTATACCAGGTGCCTTTCCATTTTTCATTATCCCGAATACCTTGACTCGGCCCTTCCCTTTTAATTTCCTCCTCTTCATCCGTTTCCCTCCTATATTTTCCTTCTTTCCCAACTTTCTTCTCTACCCGTCCTAGCAATTCCATAAAATATTTTTTCCATTCTACCATCTCAATATCCTGGTTTACTCTTTTCCTTCTTCTTCTCTCTGTATGTACCACCTTCCACACCTCTTCTTTCGCCTTAGACTTCTCCGCCTCTTCAAACCTTTTATTTTCCTCCTCTTTTTTTGATCACACAACTCAGTATACTCCTTCTTTTTTCTCCACTACATGTCCATTTTCTCAATTCCCTTCTCAGTTCCTTCTTCTTCTGTTTACATTCCTTACCCCATCCACTTCTATCCCCTCCTTCACTAACTTCTTTCCTGCCTGCGTCCTTTTTAGCCATATTGTTATTATTCTTTTCTCCCTCTGATGTCACTATTATGAGAAAGAGATCCGAATCTATATAATCCCCTACCTCCAGTTTCCAGAGAGAAAGAGAGAGAGAGAGAGTTTCAGAGAGAACTCTTACCTCGTCGTCCACTACCACATAATCAATTACCGTTCCCCTTTCTCCTCCTGAACGTGTATATTTCCCTTCCTCACCCCTTTCTATATTTCCGTTTAGGATGAGCATCCCATCTCCTCTAGGCTCTTCAAGAATTTCTTTTCCTCCCCATTCAGTACCTTGTCTTTGGATTTTCTTCCTCACACTCCACCCCATTCCCTTCCTTCTCCAGCTCCTGTTTTCGCATTAAGATCTCCTATTATAAGCCTAATCTCTACTATGATTCCATTGCTCTGCCTTTTTTACCCTTCCTCTTTGCACTTTGAAGCTGCCATGTGTAACCACTTGGTAATCTTCCCCTTACTCTTTCCCATCTCTTTTCATCTAGCCACGTCTCCATCATTACTACTAAATCCCACTGTGTCAACTTTATCGAAAACTCTCTAACCTTTCTTTCCAATCCTCCTATATTCCAGTAGCATATCCTCTAATCTTCCCTACTTTCGTTTCTCCTCTTTTTGTTCTCTACCTTTTGTTATTTCTACATCTCCCGTTCCTTTCTCTCCTAGTTTCCTGACACCTCATTTTTTACTAACTCTTCCCTGTCCTCGTCCGAATCCCACCATACACTTTCTACCTGCATTCTCCCATACTTAACCCAAGTTCTTCTTCCCTGTTTTCTTTCCTATTCCAATGTTTTCCTCAACTTATACTGCATATTCTTTTCCACCCACGTCAAATCATCCTCTATTCTCTCCGAGCTTCCATATAACACCCTCTTCTTTGTAATCACCTCCCTCTTATGTTCCCATTTCTTCAGTGTCGCCAGTAGCATTCTCTCTTCTCTTCGCGCTTCCCTTCCTATACTATGCAGTTTCTCTATCTCTACCTTAGCACCTATCCTTTTTAGTACTATTTACACTCCTTCCTTCAGCTCCTTCCCCTCTAATCTTAGACCCTTTATCAGTATGTTTCTTTCCCTTTATTCTCTCTCTTTCTTTTCTATTCTCTCTTCTATTTTTCTCAGCCTTTCCTTCCCCTTATTCCCACTCCCCTCACCTTTAAACTCCCGGTTTGAGCTTTCTATTTTTGCTATCCTACCTTCCAACTCATCGACCTTTTTATTAGGCTCCTCCTGCTTTGCCAGTCTTTGTTCCAACATCTGCATCCTTTTCTCTAGCTTTTCCCCCCGACTCCTTCCCATTTTCTAATTTTTTTCTTCATTTCCTCCACCCTTTTCTCCTGCTTTAATTCATATATCCCCATTACTTCTATCATCCTTTGACGCATGTCAACTAACTGTAAATTTTCTTCTTCTATTGGCACTTTATGTTCAACTTTGTCTTCGTCTTTCACCTTGTCTTTCTCCTCCGCTCCATTTTGTTCTTTTCACGGTGGTGTTCTGTAAATTTTCGGATTTTTTTAGGGTTGGATCCTGCTGCTACCTTATCTTCACTACTACCTCGTCTCTCCGCCCTTTTCCTCTTCCTATTCACAAACCTCTCGATTGAACCAAAACTCTCCGCCCTCAATCTCTCCCTTTCTATTGTTTTTCTGTACTCTTCCCTCCTTTTTTCCTAACGCTTCGGCGTACAGAGCACTTCCTCGTCTGATCGAGGGGCTATTCACTGAGTGAAAATGAGTGCAAGAATTCCTGATTTTCGAGAGAGAATCGGAGAGAAAACGGATGAATTTAAAGAATACAAGAAAATCAAGAAAAGGAAGAAATGAGTTTTCTATTCTAGCTCTGAAATTCTTTATTTCTTTCATAGATGTTTTCTCATAATTGGTCAGTTGTATGTATCAAAAAAGGTTGTCTTAGAAAAATATGCTCCTCTGGGAGTAGTCCAACTTTTGCTGAGAACTTTTTGCTGTGGAATCGAAAATTAAAAAAAAGTGCAGTTTAATTTTTCTCATTTTCCAACGTAATTTTTAATTTTTCATGTCAACAATCGACACAATCAAATAATGAGACAGGAAATTTGCTGCATAAATGGTTTTCTAACCGATGCTATGTGCGAAGTTTTCAAAAAAAAACCTGAAATTGTAAGGGGACTATTTCATTATTAAAAAATAAAACTCGATTATCTAGAAAGTGATCAATTTCTCGGGCGGGGTGGCTCTGGTTTTTCGTATTCAGCACAAAATTTTACGCAATACAGTAAAAACTCACCTTTTTCCAGATCTTGAAACGAAACGATTGGAAACTATTCTTTTATTTCTAAGCTGGAGGGGGTCCCACCCATACCGTGAGTGGGCAGTTTATTTTTATCAACGACGTTCATTGGCTGCCCCATTCTTGTATCGATGCGCCACCTGTCACTACTTTTTCAGCCGAAAAGCGCGGGTGATTTCAAATGAATAATAAATACAATCAATAATAACACAAATAAATACAACCGACATTCCTAGGACTGCTGGCCTGAAAACGGTTCAGGCGCTCTCGGCTTATTGCGTAGTTGAAAAAGTCGCGGTCCGCTAGTCTTTGTTGGCGTTAGTGTTTTTGTTGGCGTATGACAACTTGCCAACTAAAAATCAATCAAAATATAGAATCAAAAAACGACGCAAATATTACGCGGAATAGTGACTTTTGTGGCATGACGTCGATAGGTGGAAATGCCAGCCGTCAGGAAGGATAGTACATGGTACTGCAACTGCATACGACATTTTGGAGAAAATCTCCGAAACGTGAAGGTAAGTTATAAAGGTCTGCATAGTAATATTTTCAAGTGTAGAATTTATTTGCGCAATTCTGTTTCTTGATCCTTTCATCGGTTGAAGACCTTTCAGTTTTACGAGATACAAGCACCTGTCCGAAATTCGAGGTTAGATTACCAGTAAACTGACATTCAGGATATTTTATTTTATTTCGTGAAACTGAAAGGTCGTGAATCGATAAAAGAATGGAACATCGCTGAGAAAATAGATTCTATTTTTGAGAAATATTACTATTTGTACATTTATGACTTTTACGTTTATAATATTTTCTCGAAAACGTCGTGAGACATATTTCCATGACGCCATGTCAAAGTACTCAATTCAAGGCTTCCCGCTCTTTGGGCCTTTTGTTTTTAATTGGTCACCCACTGACGCGGAGGAGAATATACCGGGACCGTGGTGGGAGTTGCCGGAACTGCCCAAATGGAAATAACCGTCTACAGCCAACGGGAAATAAAGGCGACAGGAAATAAGAGATACAGAAATATTCGGGTTTCTACTGTATTACTTTTATTCTTCTCTGATGAAATTTATTATTTAAATTTGAAATGACACACTATAAAACAGTTAGTTAAATTATGTTTCGAAATCAAGTTCTTTGAAATTCCGTACTTTTTCTGAAAAACGTGAGATATATTCTATAAATCTATACTTGTGAGTTCGCACGTGTGCGAACATGGAGTGCAAGTTCTCTATTGCGCTCTTTTCGTGACGAATGAAACATCCGTATTGCGATATCGATCTCGATTCTGCTCTCTTCCGTGTATATAAAGAAATGAGCATCTAAGGATAATTTTTTTCGAACTTTCGGATACCTTGTAATCTAGTCCGATCTTGCGATCTTCTCCTGATTCTTTAAAATGAAGCAAAAGCTGTTAAAAATTTTATACCTGAGAGTAGCTGTCACAAATCTCAACATAACGTATTAAAATCCATACTCGGTTATTAATCGATATTTTATTATTAAAATAAATAAGTTTTGATGGATAACAGATTATTGGCGTCTTTTAAAATATTATTCGGCTTCTCTCATTTTATTCAATTTTTCATGCTTTTGTGAAGAGTGCCCTATTATATATGCCGGGTATTAAACTGAATACATAACTTCAATCATAAGTTGTACTTTCTTTCTCTCTGAATAAGGTGGTTCCTTCTACATTGCAGAGTTATTTGCAATATATAGCCTAGCCTATACGTATTTCCGATGAAAATACAATATTCTATCCGTCCCGTGGATTTACATACTCTCTAAATATGAATAAGTGAAAAACTTACTGATTGATCAATAAAATATACTAAAAAGAAACAAAATAATTACCTCAAAAAAGGGGCTTACAATAATAATAATAATATTATAATAATTTCATCTAAAATAAAAGCGTAGGGCGTAGTGCATATTGAATATTACGCTTATATGAGAAAGTCATTTTAATATTAACGCGTTCAACGCTTTTGCTGTAGGTAAAATTATTATTACTGCAAACCCCATTTTCAGTGGGACTTTTAATGATAGGTTTTTTTTTAAACTTCTTAAACTACATACTGCAGATGTTAAAATTCTATTTTAAGATTTTGACGAGGTTTATGAAATACATATCGATAAGAATTCAATTTTCTTCGGCATGAGTAGTCAAATAGTTTTTATACGTTTGTCTAGTCGTACCGAAATTTCAGGACGACTAGCAGCATTAACATTTTTTTTCTTCTCGTATATAAGAAAAAAATCTGCAAGATGAATGGGGTGAACCCATTTTTGTGGCCAAGAGGACATTGTTTCTATAAGTCCACTTAAAAAATATTTCCAAAAGAACGGAAGATACGAAAGAATATGTAAACAAGTTAGCTCCTGTAAAAAATTTCAACCCAAAATACTCAAATTTTTTACCAAAAAATTCTCCTAACCACAGAAATGATTTGGAGTGCATGTGCAATCTACATGCTTTGTTTTCTATGAAAATTCCATTTTATACCAAAAAAATTTCCGGGACACAAAAATGATTTACTTCGCATCAATCTTTGAAGTTGTCTTTTTTATAAGAGTTCAGATTTAGATAAAAATTGCAACGAATTTAAAAGGTTCTTGAGAAACTCGGCTTTTTAGCAATCCCAACATACTGCAATTTGAAAAATATACAGAAACTTTGAAGGTGAATGATCAAATCATGAGAGTAAAGGCCACTCGAAAGCTGCTCCATCTAGTACCAAGGCTCCCACCCGAATATAACCAAGCCAAGTGCTGCTTAACTTTGGTGATCGAACAAAGCAGCAGCCACGTGCGAGATCAACAGTGCACCCCCCCCCCCTATCCTGGAATTATTAGAATATGTACATAATATGCATATAAATATATATATATTCGAATAAAAAAAAAGGTTTGAACAAAATACTTAAATTTTCAACAAAAAATAATGCATTTTCAACTAAAAAGATGAATTTTCAAACAAGAAGATTAATTTTCTACCAAAAGTCGAATTTTCAACTGAAAAAGTAATTTTTAACGAAAGCAAAATATTTTTAACAAAGTAGTTAAATTTTTAACAACAGAAATTAATTTTCAATCAGAATAAATGAATTTTCAAACAAGAAGAATTATTTTCTGAAAAAAAGTCAATTTACAAACACATAGTTGAATTTTTAACCAAAAAGATTCATTTTCAAAAAAAGAAAAACGAATTTTTATAAATTATTTAAATTTTCAACCGAAAAATGATTTTTCAACCCAAAAAATGGACAAATTAATTTTTTTAACACTAGAAACCCACCTATAATCTGGAGTAATTCTGTTCTAATCCAGCGTAATCCACTCGTAATCAACCATAATCCACTTGCAACCTGGAGTTATCCGCTCGTAATCCGTAATAATTCAAATGAAATTCTCTCACAATCCAACTCGAATCTGCAGTAATCCACGTAATTCAAGTAATCCACTTGTAATCCACAATAATCCAATAATCCACTGTAATACATAGTAGTCCACATATAATCCACTTCCAATCTAGTTCTAATCTGAAGCAATACCGTTATAATCCGGCTTAATACAGTTGTAATCTGGCGTAATCCACTTAGAATTCACGATAATCCACTTGCAATCTCATTCTAGTCTGGAGTGATCCCGTTCTATCCGGTGTAATCCACTTGTCGTCCAGCCTAATCCACTTGTGATCCACTTGTAATCTGGCGTAATCCACCTGGAATACAAGATAATCCACTTACAATCCAGCTCAAATCTGGAGTAATCATGTTCTAATCCGCGTAATCCACTTGTCATTTGGCATAATACACTTATAATCAGGCAATTTTGAGTAATTCAAGTAAATACTCTTGTGATCCAGAGAAATCCATAGATAATCCACGATAATCCGCTTGTAATACGATTCTAAACTGGAGTAATTCTGTTGTAAAATGGATTAATTCACTTGTAATCTGGTGTAATACACTTTTTACCCAGATAATTTGGAGTGATTCGAGTAATCGAGTAATCCAGCGTAATCCACTTGAAATCCAGCGTAATCCACTTGAATTCCAGTTCTAATCCGGAGTAATCCCGTTCTAATCTGCCGTAATCCACTATTAATCGGCCTTAATCCACTTGTAATCCGAAGTTATTCACTTGTCATCTGTAGTAATCCACTTAAAAATTCACTGACAATCCAACTTTCATCTGGAGTATTTCAATTTTAATCCGGAGTGATATACATGTCACCTGGCGTAATATACTTGTAATCCAGGTAATTCTGAGTATATCATGTAATTTACTAAATCCAGTCAGAATCCAGCATAATCCGGTAATCCAGTGTAATTCTATGTGTGACACGTGTAATCCACTGTCAGTCAAGTTCTAATCTGGAGTAATCCCGTTTTAATCGGCCATAATTCACTTCTTGTGCGGCGTAATCCACGGAAATCCACTTGCAATCCATTTATATCCTGGATTAATCCAAATCCAATCCAACAAAATACACTTCTAATTCGACATAATCCACCTACAATCCACGGTAATCCACTTTCAATCTATTTCTAACGTGCCGTAATCCCGCTCTAATTCAGCCTAATCCACTTGTAATCCACCCTTATCTACTCAAAACTGCAAAAAAAACTGCAATCCAGCACTATTATAAAATAATCCGCTTTTAATCCAGCGTAATCCACTTGTTATTAAGCATAATCCACTTGTAGTCAAATTTTAATCCAAGGTAATTTACCTAAAATACAAGACAATCCACTTACAATCCACCTCCAATTTGGAGTAAAAATGTTCTAATCCTCTCTAATCCACTTGTCATCCGCCATGATGTACTTGCAATCGAATAATTTTTTAATTCAAACAATTCAAGTAATCCACTTGTAATTTAGAGTAATCCATATATAATCCACGATAATCCACTTGTAATCCAGTTATTATCTGAAGTAATCCACTTGCAAAACAGAGTCAGTCATTTGTAAACTGGAGTAATCCACTTGTGATCCACTTCATTCGGAGTAATTCAGGTAATCCAGTAAGCCACTTGTCATTAGGGATAATCCACTTTTTATCCAATTCTAATCCCAGGTAATCCACCTAAAATACAAGACAATCCACTTGCAACCCGCCTCCAATTTGGAGTAAAAAGGTTCTAATCCTCTCTAATCCACTTGTCATGCGGTATAATATACTTGTAATCAAGTAATTTTTAATTCAGACAATTCAAGTAATCCATTTATAATTCAGAGTAATCCATTTATATTCCACGATAATCTACTTGTAATCCACTTATTATCTGGAGTAATTCAGTTGTAAAACAGAGTAATTTATTTGTAAGCCGGAGTAATCCGCTTGTGATCCACTTCATTCAGAGTAATTCAGGTAATCCAGTAATCCACTTGTGAGAAAAAGTAATCCGCCTGTAATCGAGCGTAATCCACTTTAATCTAGCGGAACTCATTAGTAATCTAGAGTAATCCAGGAAATTCAGAGTAATTTACTTAAGTAATTCAAATACTTTTCAGCTATTTTATTAATAATAATTTGTGATTTTTTGGTGAAAAATTAAATTTCTTAGCTGCAAATTTAACTATTCTATTTTTGCGGTTAAAAATTGATCCTTTGTAAGTGAAAATTCGTCTTTTTTAATTGAATATTAATCCTTGTCTTTGAAAATTCACCTATTTGGTGAAAAATGATCTACTTTCTAACAAATTTAACAGGTTGGTTTAAAACTTTTTTTTTTTGTTTGAAAATTTTGTTTTGTTCAACATTTCTTGTTTTGGATTGAAAATTCATATTTTTGAGTTGAAAATTCAACTAAATTTGACTATTTGGTTGAAGAATTCGTTTTTTCTTGACAAAAATTTAATTTTTTTACTTGAACAATTGTTAATTAAAATTTATATTTTTCAGTTGAAAATTCATGTATTTTGTTGAAGATTTGACTTTTCGGTAAAAAATTATTATTGTTTATTAAAAATTCATGTTTTTCGTTCAAAATTCAAATATTTCGTTGAAAACAAATCTACTTTGTTGATATAATCAAACACTTCTGTTATAAAGTAGATTTG
>JAABKJ010026545.1:4414125-4680864 GCA_011634705.1 Andricus grossulariae | reverse complement strand
CTGCTGGTTTACAGCTGATCTATTTTTCAAAAATTTGTTCTGTTTTTTTGGTAAAAAAATCAATTTTTCAAATTAAAAATGTAACTTTTACCATTTTTGTTGAAAATTAATCTTTTTTAGTTCAAAATTGAACTATTTGGCTGAAAATTATTATTTTTTTAGTTGAAAATACAGCTGTTTGGTTGAAGATTTATTGTTTTTGTTCAAAATTAGTGTTTTTTGTTGTTTTATTTTTTAAAGTTCATTTTCTGAATCACGATTTAACCATGGGAAAGTCAATCCACCTGTTTGGTGGAAAATTAAACTATTTTGTTAAAAAATTCAAAATTCGTGTTTTTTTTTGGCTGAAAATTAATTGGGTAAATCAAGATCTTTTGCATTGAAAATTCGTCTTCTGAGGTGGGAAAGTCACGTTTTAGAATTGAAATCAATAAATAAATTTGAAGCAATAGAGCAATCTGTTTTTTGACATTCGAGTATATTTTTTGAGTCTTTAGGGTTGACAAAGGGCCCAACATTGAAATAGGACCCAAACTTGACATAGGACCCAAACTTGGCATGGGACCCAAAATTGACATAGGGCCCAAAACTGGTATAGGGCCCAAACTCAACATATAGTACTGAAAATCGCATAGGGCCCAAAACTGATATAGGACCCAAACTCGACATAAGAACAAAATTTACATATGGCTCAAAACTGATATAGGGCCCAAAATTGATACAGGGTTCAAAGAGACAGGAGGCCCAAATTAAACATAGGGCCCACCATTGTTATAAGGCCTGAAATAAATATAGGGCCCCAAATTCATATAAGGACCAAAATTGATATAAGGCCTAACATTTATATAGGGTCCAAAATTGACATGTGACCCAAATTAGACATAGGGCCCAAAACTGATATAAGGCCCAAAATTATTGTCCAGTCTGAAATCAATATAGGGCCCAAAATTGATATAGGGTACAAAATTGACATATGACCAAAATTCGAAATAGAACCCAAAACTGATATAAGGCCTGAAATCAATATAGGGCCCAAAATTGATATAGGGACCAAAATCAATATAGGGCTCAAAATTTATTTAGGGCTAAAATTGGCATAGAACCTAAAATTGACATCATGCCTTAAACTGATATAGCGCCTAAAATTTGTACAGGGATAAAAATTGACATAGGGCTTAAAATCAACATATGATCCAAATTCGACATGAGGCCTCAGATTAATATAGGGCTCAAAATTGATATAGGGCCAAAAATTAATAAGGCGTCCAAAATTGTTATATGCCCCAAAATTGACATGGGGCTCAAAACTGATATAGGGCCCAAATTTATATAGGGGTCAAAGAGACTGGTGGCCAAAATGCAACATAGGGCTCAAATCTGATATAAGGCCTGACATAAATATAGGGCCCAAAATTGATATAGGGTCCGAAATTGACATGTGACCCAAATTCGACATTAACATACGGATCAAATTCGACATGAGGCCTAAAATTAATATAGGGCCCAAAATCGATAGAAGGCCAAAAATTGATAAGGCGTCCAAAATTGATATATGGCCCAAAATTAATGTATGGCCAGAATTTATATAGGGCCCGAAACTAATATGAGGCCCAAAACTGATATAGGGCCCAAAATTGATATAGGGCCGCGTCTAATTTTCATCCAATAATTTAATAACTTATACAAGTTATAGTAAATTTCTTATGTTAATATCCTGCGACTACACAAGAATTTTATTGAGCCTTGATTAAAGCGAATTCAGGTTAAAACTGGAACTCATTACGACATTTTTACCGGATACCTATTACAAATTCGTAATCATTATTTGCCTGAAATCAAGCGAGAAATCGTACTTTCCAAGATCTATTGAATAAGAGAGATAATTAAGAATCATTAAATTCGTCCCTTTAATTAGGAAGATTTTCTAATTGGAAAATTTATACTATTTGGTCAAAGTTAAGCAACTTTGTTCAAAATTCCTTTTGTTAGTTGAAAATTTATGATTTTAGTTGAAAATTGATTTTTTTTTAACGGCCTTGCTGGATAACTGCGTCACGACGTTGCGTCAGTTCATTCTCAAGCGGGAAGCACACACTTTTGCGTAGCGCATAATGCGTGACGCATTATGCTATTCCATAACCAGACATGCGAAAAAGTTATTCAACAGAAAATCACTTACTTTCATAAATATTAGATCAATTGTCTACGAAAAACACAGTCATCACAAGTCTCATGCCAGCACTTGACTGTTTGAGGTTACAAAATGCTGCTGTGGACGGACCTCATTTTCAACTATGTGAGATAGACAACGAGGTGCGATCTAATTTAAAAAGATGATTTAAAAATCTCACTTTCTATCGTATGAGGTAGGCAGAGAAGGTCCGATTGTGTTAAATTACTTTTTCGTATGTCTGGTTATGAAATAGCATAATGCGTCATGCATTATGCGCTGCGCAAAAGTGTGTGCTTCCCACTTGAAGAGTTTTGCGAGGTGTTTTGCTTATGCATACACAGACTATTTTCTCACAATTGTTCGCTCATGACACAATGCACAAATTTTTAACCAAGAATGTTAATTTTCGAATGGTGTGAGTAAGCGAGAGACAGAGGTGATTCAATATCGGGACCCTCGTCTCCGTATTGGAAAAAAAATTTTCAAAATATTTTTTACCACGCCGGAAAATCCACCAAAAATGGTTCAATGCCCCTGACTGATTACGTTCGGAGATACTGGAACGGAGCCGATCGTCAGTCCCAAAAATGGACTTAAATCCAAGTTTGACTGTATTTTCTGGAAAATTTAACTGTTTTGTAGAAAACTTGCTTTGGTTTTCCAATGAAAATCAATATTTTTGAAATAAAAATTTAACTTTTAACAATTGGTTAAAGAAAAATTTTGTAGAAAATCAAACTTCTTGGTTAAAAATCCAACTATTTGGACAAAAGTTAAAACTACTGTGTCAAACATTCAGTTTTTCAGTTGAAGATCCATCATTTTAGTTGAAAATTGATTTTTTTAACGTCCTAGCTGGATAACTGCGTCATGACGTTGCGTTAGTTCACTATCAAGTGGGAAGCACAGACTTTTGCGTAGCTTATGATGCATGACAACATTTTTGTTTCGTGTTTTTGTGAAAAGTCCATTATTTTTAATTAAAAATGTGACTTTTATGTGATTATTCCATTTCTGGTTAAGAATGTATCCTTTTTACTTAAAAATTCAACTATTTCGTTGAAAACTTATGTATTTTGTTGAAAATTTGACTTTTTCCATAGAAAAATATTCTTCAGGATTAAAAATTTATGTTTTTAATTGAAAATTCAACTTAAACTATTATGTTTAAAAATCGTTGTTTTTCGGTTGAAAATTAATTTTCTAAACTGAAAATCTAACTATTCTAGTTAAAAATTCATAATTTTAGTTGAAAATTGATTTCCGGTTCAAAATTTCTCTATTTTGTTAAAAAAAATTGTAGTCAAAAACCAATTTTTTAAATTAAAAATGTAAATTTTCCATGTTGTGTTAAAAATTGATCTTCTTTAGTTCAAAGCTCGACTATTTGGCTGAAAATTTATCTATTTCAGTTGAAAATTCAACTACTTGGTTAAAAGTTGAACTGCTTTGTTAAAAATTAATTTCTGGTTCAAGACAATGCATCATTTTATTTCAAAAATTTATCTCTTCGGTTGGAAATTTATTTATTTTATTGAAAATTCATGTATTTTCTTGAAAAATTGACTTTTTTGGCAGAAAATTATTCTTCTTAGTTGAAAATTCATATTTTTAGTTGAGAATTTAACTACGTAATTTAAAATAAATCCACCTAGTCAAAAAATACAAAAATTTTGACAAAAAGTAATTTTTTGGTTGGAGAATATTCTTTTCAGTTGAAAATTTATTTATGGGTTAAAAAAATACACTATTTTGTTGAAAAATGGTTGTTTTTTAGTACAAGAATCATTTTTTCAGTTGCAAATTTAACTATTCCAGTTAAAAATTAATAATTTCAGTTAAAATTTCATCTCTTTGGTTCAAAATTGATGTATTTAAAAAAAATTGTTTTGTTTTTTTAATAAAAAAATCCATTTTCTAAATTAAAAATGTAATTTTTACATTTTTGGTTGAAAATTTATCTTTTTAGTTCAAAACTAAACTGTTTGGCTAAAATGTATCTTTTTTATTTGAAAATTCAACTGTTGAATAACTATTGAAAAACTATTGAAAACGATTGAAAGTTGAACTACGTTGTTAAAAATTCATTTTTTGGTGTTTGAAAATTCATCTGTTTGGTTGAAAATTTAGACTATTTTGTCGCAAGTCAAGCCATTTTTTTTTAAAGAATTTTTTGGTTTAGGATTAATTATTTTAGTTGAAAATTCGGCTCTTTGTTTGAAAATTTATTTTTCAACCGAAAATTGAATTATTTCAGTTAAACATTCATCATTTCCGTGGCAAATTCGTATCTTTGGTTCAAAATTGACCTATTTTTCAAAAATTTGTTTAGTTTTTTGGTGAAAAATTAAATTTTAAATTAGAAATGTAACTTTTACATTTTTGGTTGAAAATTTATCTTTTTTAGTTTAAAATTCAACTATTTGGCTGAAAATGTATTAAAATTTTTTTTCAGGAAATTATTCTTCTTGGTTGAAAATAAGTCTACTTTGTTGACGGTTTAGAAAATCGATTGGAACAGATAGACGAGAAGAAAGGGATTCATTCTTGGAAACGAGAATTAGGATGAATAACGTCGTTGCGCGTGGGTTATTTTCAAAAATCAGATATTTATTACTTGAAGTGTTCAGTTCGTTAAATGTGATAGCAAAGGATGGTATTTTTCGCGAGATTTCCCAATAATAGTTCTGAATTTTCGACATCTGATCCACATGTGTATCCTCAATTAATAGCACGACATGATGTTTACCAGAGTTATTTCTCATGTATTGCACTAAACTTTCCGTCCATTTATGTTCCTTTAAATTTTTTAATTTCTCTGCATAAAGAATAGAGATGTAGAAAATTGACGTAAGATGTAATTTAAGTATCATTATGTCTGCGATATTCTGTGGAATATACTGACTAAATTTACTATATTTATGTAATGACAGAACCTTACTGAAAACACTGCAAAAAATGCTCTTGGAACTTTCCATTAAATGTATGGGAAGTTTATTTTCGAGATCTAAGATAACATTCCAATACATTATATATTAGTTTTCAAATGCTGGTATTGGTATATTGATTTACACTTGAACTCCAAAGATACGATATTTTTTGGCAACAGCTCACGTCCAGAGGAATTGAGATATCGAGTTGAAAATTTGGAAAATAAAATGAGAGGCAGTAAGGATCGGTTTTATTGTCCTAAATGTCTGAAGATACAAAAAAAATTCCCAAAATAATAATTCTTGTAATTCCAAAAGTTTTGGGAAATGCAAAAGTTCCTGTGCGTAGTATTTAATTTATCAAATTTTCAACTTGATATTTCAATTCTTGTAGATGTGAATTCTTGTAGAAAAATTTCATATTGCTAAAAAAATGTATTTAAGAGACGATTTAATAACTGTTCTATTGTATATAGATAAATGAACTTAAAATATTGCAAAGTATCCAATCATATAGGAGAAAGCTTTTTGTGTTAGTGTAAATCGATAGACATTTTTTAATTGTATTAGCGCCTCCTCCTCAAGACCAACACGTAGTCCCCCCACTTCGTGCTGGTTTGTCACATTTTTGAAGTCCAAACTCGAAAACAAAAATACGCTGACACACTCGCGCTCACCTGGACTTTCATTCTATTTTTTGTGCTGAAAAGTGTCACATCGTTCCGAGATGGGAAAACGAAAACGAAGTCATTCTGAGGAAAATAATTATTCTCGAAAGCTGGCAAAAAGGCTTGAAGCGTTTGAAAGAAAATTTGCATGTCCGAAAAAACGTCGCCGTCGCCGGAGATCTCCGTCTCCATCCTCTTGTTTGTCCTCTTCTTCAAGTTCTTCAGGTATATAACAAGCTTTTAATGCGTTGCCTACCTGTCTATTTTTTAGGCACTTACCTGATTAACCAAATCTAGCCCTCAACTGACTTGGTTAGAAACATATTATTGTTTATAACCATGCAGGCTCTCATCTGCGTGAAGAGCAGCGGATGCTGCTGTACTTCCATTACAAACTACCATGCAGGCTTTCACCTGAGTGAAGAGTATAGCAGATGCTACTGTCTCCTTTGCAACTATTTGGCTCGAGTCTAATCTACACATGTCAGACGATCTTCATCAATTTCGAGGTATGATAACAGAAGTGCAGACCTGCTAGGTGTTGTTGCTCAGGCACTCCCTGTAAATGAAACGCCAACAATTTCAAGTGCTCTGGATTCTCACCGTTTAACCCTTGGATTAGACAATGATTCCCAAGAACCTCCAGAAGCCCAGTCGACTTCTCAGAAGGATGACACATCCAAGAAAACGGTTGATGACGAGATCCTAAACGTGATTGGGAAACTTTATGTGGAAGAACGGGTTTTAGCCCCAACAATACACGAAGAATTTTCAGTCCGTTGGTTGGATTTACTTAAAGTAGGTATATCTAAGGAGGAGAGAGCGGAGCTCGTTAAGAAATATCCACCACCCAGCAATTGCCTTTTGATTGATCCACCTAAACTGAATGTTGAGGTTAAAACTGCTCTTCAGTCACAAGAATCACCTTTGTTAAGAGATGCTCGAATTATTTCGAAATAAGCTCGGTCGACAGCCTGCATATCTGCAGTGGGAAAAACAATGTTAACCCTAGTACAGCGGGTTTCAATTACTGAAATTCCTCTAATAGAAGCTATGACTGACTCTTGCCGTTTACTCGCTGATCTTCAAAATAATGAATCTCAAGTTAGAAGGAGCCTCATTTTGACCCACGTGAATACAACTTCGAGGGATGCTTTAAAATTAACACCGACTGAAGAGTTTTTATTCGATAAAGATTAAGCAGAAAATTTGAAGTCAGCTAAGGTTTTGGAGAACACTTCTAAGACTCTAAAATCAACGAAGAACCAGCATCCGGAATATTCAAAAAACATCAGAGGCTTGCCCCGTAAACAAAACAAATCTTACCCATCGATGTTGGGTGGGCAGAAGAAAACGTCTGCGGATCCTCCTAGGAATTACCGGAAACAGAATCCTCATTCCAAAACCCAATCCAGGAGGGACTCCTCGAGAGCAACCACGAAGGAACTTATGAGGGACTCAACAAGGAGATATTAAATGATTCTGTACGTAAAATTGCTGGACGATTACGTTAATTTTTTTATAATTGGGAGAACCTAACCTCAGACTCTAGGATTTTATCTTAGATCGAGGGTTATGAGATACTTTTTTCTTCAATTCCTTACCAGATTACACTAGTTTGCACCTGAACAAAAGTTCACAGCTCTCGTCAACGGATGGGTCACAACTCTCGCCAATCGCCTCAACACGGCACAAAATAGTGACCTATGTAACTGAAAATTGGGAAGACTATGTCCAGGAGTTGTACATGAAAAATGATGGGAAATCTTACTCGATACCCAAAAAGTATGAAAATTTTATGAGAAGAAACGAAGTGCTCGGCACAGAATTCGAGATAAAAATCTTCACACTTTCATATGAGGTGAAAGTGTGTATGTCCATACAGGACGAGAGACGACGCTTTAACCTAATTTGGCAGAGCAGCCCTCCAGATGGAAGTTGGATTGTGAACGAATTCATTATGCTGCTTTTTACCGGAAAATTAGCATATGGGTTTTGAAAATATAACACAGGCCGAGAAATTAAACACGGGAGAAAGGAAAAGGACAAGAAAGCGTGATAGCCAAAAACGCAAACTGAGAAATATAAGAGCTAAGTTAAGAAAGAAAATTGCAAGATAAGAAGAAATGAACGAGGAAGGTTTTTCCATAAACGACACTTTTGAGTTCATTGAAAATTAAGAAGAAAAAATTAAAAGTTACAAGAATTGGAAAAATGAAAAAGAAAGACAAGAAATAGAAATCGTGCTTGACGAGGAAGTTGATTTTTATTTAAAAAAAAAGACGTAGGATCACTAAAACAAGGAAGCCCAATATCTGGTTTACAAATTATTAGTAATAATGGAACTATAAAAGTGCAAAGAAGAAGCAGATGGTCCTTTGAAACTAGAGTTGCTGAAAATTCACTGCCGATAAAGGATAATACGCAAACAGTGGATGAATATACAACTGAAGAGGAAATAAGTAACGACGGTTTAGATTATTCAGTAAGAATACAAGAGAAGGAAAACTTAAAAAATGCAGAGAAAATACTAAATGAAGAAGAAAAAGTACGAGTCGAAAATAAAAATGAAGAGGATCTAGAATGCAAAGAAGAAAAACAGCAGAGGGAAGGAGATAAATCAAAAAACACAATTGTGTTATATGAATATTCTTATTTCCACTTACAGAGTACCAGGTTCCATGTGGAAAAACGTCGCAACTGGCAAATATAATCGAGACTGTAGTTTGAGGGAAAATATAAAAGTATCAGGAAGTATTATAGTGAATCCAACATGTTCCAGGCGTGATTTGTACACACAATATTTCAAATTTGAAATACACGACTTGAATGAACCTTTCACAATCTTGAATATATGAACCAATACAGAATTGCTCTCTAAACACGAGGAAAGCGATAAAATAAAATGTCAGCAGGTTCGTGCACAGGAACGAGACAAACTTAAAGAAGTACTAAAATATCGTTCTGCCAAAAACTTTCCACTGGATACTGTCAACATGGATATGGATATGTGGAGTAATGGCCACCTTCAAGTGCTCGCGAAACTGCACACATTACATAAAATTAAATCAGAAATTAACAGTGAAACTACATTAACCTTGTTCAGTAAGGACCTTCAAGATTTATTCCAACTATGGATTCTTGAACATGAGTTGAAGGATCCGTATCTACGAGAAGTGGGTTTACACCCACGAGCTTCTATGTACTGCGAAGAGCAATTACTGTTAGTCATGTCAGATGAAGCAAATGGGCAAAAAAATAATAGAATTGTACATATGGATTACACGAGCGCACTTATTTGGAAACCATCGTTTGTTAAATGTGGAGCATTACACTACTATTCCTTCGTATGTCGACAATTGGAATCAATAATGCCCGTCGCTGAACTGATTACATGCCAGTTAGATACAGAATCGCTCACTCTATTTCTTTTGCGATACAATTTTTTTGTACTTAAAGTCACAGGCACTTGGCAATTTTTCCATGCAATTGTAGTAGACTGGGCTTGAGCTTCCATGCACGCCATCTTGTTTGAATGAAATAAAATTACATTTATAGATTACTTGGACGTATCATAAGATTATCTTGACATGGGAAGAATTCCTATAGATCTGGTAGAGTTATTGAGCTGTGTCGCGCACGTGCTCCACAGAATAGCTAATGCTATAAAACAAAAGTATACAAATTACATGCCAATTAAAAATTTTCTTATGGATATCGTCAGTCTCATTTTATTGTGTCGAGATATGTATGAACTTGATGTTCTGTTTGAAGACTTTCTGCGCATATTACTGACAAGGGATAAGGTGAAGGCAGAGGATGTTTTGCCAATTTTTACGTAAATGATAGCAGAGAAAGATACACTCATTAATGACTTAAACGAGGATGTACTTTTCATTGAAGAGGCAACCAATGAACTCGAAATTGGAAAAGAGTACCAAGAAATATGCGGGAAGAAGGAAGCAGTATACGTAAAATCAAATTTTTTAAAAGGTACTACACGAAATTGATGTCCATTGAAAAATCATTCGAAACTGAGGAGTCTTTAATGGATGATGTTAACAATAAGTACTACGGACCAGCCTTTGCTAAATATATTACACTTGAATGTATGCCCTATATCCCTATATGTGGTTCACTTATGTTGGATTTAGTGGATAAAGAAGAGTCACGCGTAAGTAATGCTTACGTTGCGGCACATAATAAAATCGTGAAAGTTGATATATTAAACAATCAAAGGAAAAGCTCCTTGGGCCAAACAATTAGGAAATTAAAGAATTACGTGAAAACTTTAGTAGCTGAGGCAAATCTGGGATCATCAGCTCATACTAAGTCAAAAATAAATACACCCCGAAAGTTATGGTATCCAGACACCGCCTCAAATCCATTTGTGAAGGATGTATGGAGGCGAGGAATACCAGCATCTGAAAAAAGAGAAAGTCACTTTCAAGGTAGAGAAATTCGAGGCATCGTTGAGGACGTGTTTCAATGCAAAATGAAGAATAAAGAAGACTCGAAAAAAGAAAAAGTTAAAGTGCCAAAAGTGACGAAAGCCCAGAAATTTCCTCAGATGAGAATAAAAAGGAAGAGACTCTTGCGAATAAAACAAGTGAAGAGAAAGTTCCAGTCAACTGACACCGAGAATGAAATAGAAGAAGAATCAGTTGAAAAGAAAAATAAAAAAAAATATCAGAAGACAGAATTTCTTCCAGTGAGAACGAAGAAATGTTTTGAGGAAAAAAAGAGCCAAAATGAAGTCCTTTATTACTTGCCAAACGGACTTATCAATGATCCAGCATATTATACATGCTCGACATCGAATAATATAAAAGTCGGAAAATACAAATTTGACCTACCTATAATATCACTAACAAAAGAGTTCACTCTTTCGTGCAGGCAGTTTAATTCTCTTATACGGGACAAAGGGTTCGTCAATGGAGAAATAATTGATGTGTATGTTGTCACTTCCATGAAGAAATGGAATTCAGCAATTATGTATATGCCAACTGACGACACAAGAACAGCAATAGGCGACTACACTAATAAACGATGACAAACCAATATAGCTCTGTACAACGTTAAATTTACTTTGGGTGACGTACTTTTCCTACCATACGTATTCAACTTCCACTGGCGACTGCTGATTGTCAGCATCAAACAGAAATGCTTAATTTTATTAGATCCCTTGGCTAAAGCAAGTGACAGCAGAAGAGTATTCTTAGAATTTACAAACTTCTTAAAAGCTTGCAAGGACTCCTCATCATTTGAAAGTTTGAAAACAATGAATGGCCTGCTAATATTTTTGAAGAACAGCGACCATTCCAAGCAACAAATGATGGGTGGAATTGTGCTATCTACATTATGTATTATATGAACTGCATTGGCACGCAAAAGCCAACGGATACACAATTCAATCCCAATCTCTATAGAAAACAGATAGCAAATATACTATTGGCTGAAGCGGAAGAAGCTCTCTTTAAGTGCATCTACTGTTTGGGAGAAGTTAAAGATGAAGAGCTCAACGACGTCATAATTTACAGCTCATGCATTGAAAACATCCATGAAGCTTACACTCCATACGGCGAGATCGACAGCGATGAAGAGCTGAATATGATATTCACCTTTCCAAAAAAAACCCAAATTCAGTCAAAATATACATGTAAAATATGTAGAAAGTATTTTTAACTTAATAAAATCCCACCAAACACAGATAAAGTGCCGACAAAATCCGCCAAAATATATGATAGTATAGTATATAATAGTATTCTTCTTGTACTTGGCTCATTTTTTATTTCATGAATGTAATAAGTTCTAATCAAAATGAAATATGATAACTCTGATTTGGACAATTTTTTGCACACGAAAAGTTTTTGGTAAGATTTCACATATTTTTGCAACAATATTTTCAGTATAGATTTTTTTTAATTTGGCTGTATTTTTTAATTATTGCATGTGCATGTGCATCTCCATATTCACATTATGTAATTTTTCAATAAGAATCTACCTTAATAAAAAAAAACATTCGATACCATACCCTTAAAAGTTCGAACAAAATCCATCGAATGGTTTTGTTTATAGGTTGGCGTGAATATTAAAAAGCGCCAAAAATATAAAAAACAAACCTTCCCTTATGAGGAAGCAAAACAAAATATCGTAAGTATAAATCAATACATTAAACATTACTTCAAAACGTTTTTGCATTTTGGCACCACTTTATTATAAATAAAAGTTCTAGATTGATTATGACAGTGCACATCATTTAGGCTTGAACATTTTTCATATTCGCATCTCAATCCCTCAAATTTGAAACAAGCGAGAGGGAGGGAGAGGCATGCGTCTAAGCATATATGACTTTGACTGTACGAGGGTGTAAGCTGTACCTTCATCCTCCTTTATAAAATAGAGTTTTTTAATTACAATTTTTGAATAATCCGTGTAGGAATGGTAACGGGGATCCAACCGGGAGCCGGCCGGATAGCCCCAGTTTAAATCGGGCGCTGGCCGGGGATACTGACCGGGATCCGGCTAAAAACGTCACGGTAAACTAGTCGGATTCCGGCTTTCATACCGGCCAGAATCCGGTCGGGTAACCGGGCCACAGACTAGTTAAAAAATTTTGCTTCAGGCGAGAAATTGGTAACTAGGATTGTCTTTTAAGGCTCATCGTAAAGAATACGGTGAACTTTAAATATAAAATCAAGTTATCAAATTCTCGCGATGAAATTAGAGAAGAGTTTCAACCACTGATGCTAGAATCTCCTAGCCATTGCATAGGTTATACACTGTTTGTGCAAGGTCCAAGAAAAGCAAAAACTGCCTATATATTTCATTCATAGTTTAATGTCGAATTCCTTCACGGGATGGTTTTTGAGTTTTAGGGGTGATTTTTTAAAAAGTTTCTCATGTTTTCGGACAACTAAAAAATATTCCAAACTGATGCAATACTTTTTTCTGCACTTTGTCAGTACTTTTGGGTAAGGGGTAGTTTTCGAATGTTAAGAGATGATTTTGGAAAATTGTTTTTGGGATCGTTGGAGAGCCTAAAATGAGCCCTTGATTCTGATGTACTCACTTTTTCAATTAGTGCATATTTATTTTTCAGGGTAGCTTTTCTGTGATAAGGGTTGTTTTTGAAAAATTGCGCTGGGGGTCATTTAAGAGCCCTCAATTCCTGTGAAAGAAAAAATTTAGTGAGTGCATATTTATTTTTCAGGGTAGTTTTTGAAAAATTGCGCAGGAGGTCATTTTTGAGCCTTAAATGAGCCCTCAATTCCTGTGAGAGAAAAAACTTGATTTGACAAATATTTCTACCATGGTACTGCTAGCTTTACGTATGGCATGGTGGTACTTCCAGGTTTACCCACCTGACAAATACAATTCTTTAACTGGGAAAATACACGCGACTCAATGTATACAATGCAATAGTATCCCTGAGTCATTCGGCCATTTTGAAATTGTATGGCTTAATGGAAATACTCTATTGGCTTTTTGATCCTTTCGCTATGTGCGGCGGTAAAATTTGAATTAAATTATTATGCACATGAAATGGGTATAATCATGTGTTGCAGAGTAGGTCAAGATGGGTAAATGTCAAACAAAATTCGAAGTTTAGACTATCATTAATGGTGTTTCAAATATTTGACAACCTTTTGCTTCTAGTTTACATATTTTTCAAGTCGTAAAGATGTGCGTGAAGGAATTTAATTCATTTAACTTAATTATTATTTAACCTAATTTAAAGTGTCACTCTTCTACATTGAATTAAAAGTTAATTGTGTGTTTAGCTGTAATTACGAAAATGTTAATTAATAATTATTATTATTTACTCACATTTTTATTGAAGAAACAGGAGAATTTTAGTTTTCTAAGAGCATCTCAGTTTCTTTTAAATTAATTTTACCAACAAAATATAAAAATTGGTTTACTCTCAATTCCAAATTTTCGGTTTATCGCATTAATATTGTTATCACACATACATATATTGGCCCTACATAAAAATTGACTCAAGGCTGTTGGACTCAAGCTTTAACCTGAAAATTCAATCACCTCATTCTACTAAATAAATACTAGAATTAAATATTTTTCAGATAACTACAGGAATAAATGTAATATTAAAACTCTCCAAAAATTAAAACTAAACAAACTAATTTCTTACAAGAAGCAGTTTATTTGACAATAATTTGCAGTAAGCACGTGAAATCACAAAATGCACATAAAATTATATACGTTAGAAATATTAATAAATAGTAATATATCATATTGGGCTGTTCCAAAAAAGGCTGTATTTTTTTTTTTCTAAAATAGGCCCCCTGCGAAGTATATCTTTTGGTATCAAAATCAACCCTGAATTTTTTTTTAATTCGAAGAAAATATTTAGGGGTCGTCCAACCCCTTTTTTTCGAAAAATGCTTCTCTTATTTTAATTGCAGCTGTTAATAAATTATTTTTCTTGAACATATCTGCAATATATTATGTTTATTACATGTTTATTTACATCACCCGGAATTTTGACAGAATCTTGAAAACATACTTAGGGGTCTCGCAAACACATTGTTGTACGGCCCCTAAATATGTTTTTAATATTCAATAAAAAATCTAGGTGTTTTATTTCACTAAAAGTAATTCTGTGCAGGTATGCCAAAGTAAAAAAATCCATCAACAGCGGAAATTAAAATAAAATAAACCTTTTTTTCATTCATGGGCCTCTGGGACCCAAAAGAAATATTTTTTAATTCCGTCAAAATTCAGAGGTCTTTTGAAATCGAAAGGAATAATTTTTAGCGAGTCCATTTTATTAAAAAAAAATCAATCTTAGACGACCCTAATATACCATGTACAAAGTATACCGACATTTTGAAGTGTATAGTTTACTTTAATACAAATAAGGTAAAGGTACCTATCATGAAACATGTCACAATTATGAAACAGTTTGACAAAAAAATCGATTTATAAATAATTTAAAAGTATATTTTTTAGTACAAATTATTATATTAATAAGTATAAAAGTTAGGCTTTTCATCTATATAAAAAGCAAGTATGGTTCTAAAGTTTTTAAGACTAAAAAATAATTTTAATTATTATCTAACCTCCCAACTGGGGAAAATTGACTGCCATTTATCCAAGTCAGAAGACTTGATACCTATAATTTATTTTATCTCGTCTATTCACAAATTTCGATTATTTCACATTTGTAATAGATTAAATGACAGCTTAAGGTTTATAGATTTGAGATTACTGCACTTATTCTTTATTTGGATACAACTTTATTTATTAATTAGCTGTTTTATAATACGTACACCTTATTTGTCCGTATTTATGGAACTGAGAAACATGGGTGTTTCATATCGACGGACAAGTTTTCAACGCTTGCTCCTATTTACGGAACAGAGGTACATTGACAATAAAATGTGTTATTTATTATGTTAATATAGCTAACGTTATATTATTGTGATCTAATAGTTAAACTTTAAGTAAAACAAATTAATCTTCAATAAAAAACCGATTTGCAACAAAATAGTTCAATTTTCAACCAAAGTGATAAATTTTCAAATAAAATGATGAATCTTCAACTGGGATGGTTGAATTTTCAACAAAAAGATGAATATTCAACCATGAAGATTAATTTTCTACAAGAAAAAATACAAATTTCCAACACAATATATGAACTTGCAATCAAGTTGTTGAATTTTCAACTGAAAATGATACATTTTTCACCAATAGTTGAATTTCACAAAAAAAAAAGAGATGAATTTTCAACAAAAGATGGAATAGTTAAATGGTAAGTTAAAACAATTAATTTTAAACAAACAAAAAAAAAACGAATTTTCAACCAAGCAGTTCAATTTTCAACCAATGTGAAGAATTTTTAACTGAAATGATGAATTTTTAACTGGAATAATTGAATTTTATACCAAAAAGGTACAAAATTTATCCACCAAATAGTTCAATTTTTGAATAAAAAGATCAATTATCAACCAAATTGTTAAATTTTCATCCAAAAATGATACACTTTCAACCAAAATAGAATACTTAAATTTACTGTTAAAAAAAATTAGTTTCTAACGACAAAAAATGAATTTTCAAGAAAATAGTTCAATTTTCAGTGTAAGTGTGGGTATTACTGCGAAAAAAAAATCAAGACGACTTTCGAAGATAAAAAACAAGTGTTTGAATGAGAAATTCGTTACGCAATAAATTGTCAAGCAGTATTTGGTATTTAATTATTAGAATTCAGTCGTTAAAACGTGAAAAGAAATTAGATTTACGTGAAAAATGCGAATATAAAAAAAATGTTCCATGCAGATATTACTGAGGGTGTGCATGAATTACTGCGCGCCAACTACTGCGGTGACCAAATTACTGCGCTTGTAATACTGCTATTTTATTTTAAGTGAAGCTACAAATAATTTAGGAAATTTAAACCTTGTAATTCATGTGAATTAGACATGACTTAGATACTCTCTAAATTTGAATTAGTAAAATGTAACTGGTTGTCCGTTAAATTCTACTAATTGTTGTAGCTAGAATTGAGTCACTGACAATTAGTAGAATTGTGTTGATTGGATTAGTAAAACGAAAATTACTAATTGATCAGTTATAGTTGTATTGAAGAAATCAGTTAATTTTAGGAGGTTATGTTCCAAGTATATTTGCGCACAATTTTTAAATGTGAAATTGTTTAAAGTTTAAAATTTGTTCACACATGTAATAATTCCTTATTCATTTATTTTAATGAAATTTTCAAAATACACTTTATTATTATAAATAATATTGGAGTATAAACATAAACTTAATTCAAAAATTGTTCCTCCATCAATTTATTCTAAGTCTATAATTGATTCACTGCAGTTACGATATAACTGATTAACTGCAGTTATGGTATTTTTACTGTTAAATTTAGTAAAGTTCTGAAAAAGCTGATTCATCAATTAAAATTAAGTGTACTAAATGAATTAGTAAAATTTCTACTAATTCAAATTTCGAGTATACTAATAAATTTCAAGTAATTGAAGTTTCGTAACAGGAAACCCAACTCTGCAGCAATGACATATCCATCTGACTAGATCGTTTTTCTCTTCGGTACTTAGTACTGTTGCAAGCCCAGGCTTCTTGTCTGCATATTTATTGCATTTTTTTGCTCTTATAGTTGACTCAGGAACTTTGTATTTCCTAGACACTTTAGCAACCGATTGTCCTCTCTCAACCCCCTCTAATGCGAGCAACAGATCTTCTTTTGAATACTGAAGTCTTACATTACTCTTTTTCCCGGTTTGCTCGCACTTTTTTTGGCATAGATTTTTTTCTTTCAGGTTTCACCATGTTTGATCACATAAATTCAAAATCATTTAGGTAAGAGACACATTGCGACACTGACAGGCATTATCACTGGCGACTAAGTAAGGTTAGTCTTGAGGTTATGATATAGCGCCGGAAACCGCAGTAATACATACAACAAGGCAAATCGTGTGCCAAATACTGATTTGGTAAAAAATATATAGAAATACGTATTTCTGGTCTTTTAGCATACATTTTGAGAAAAATGAGATATTTTCTTTATTAAAAAAAATATTGCAATAAATATTTAGTTTCCCGAAACAAAATAAGAATTAGTTTTCCCGAACGTATTTATGACCCGCCTACAAATCGAAACAGTAAAATTATCAGTATCGGAAGCTTGCGAGATTCAAATTGCAAAAAATTAGTTAAAAACATAGTAACTGGAGTTGATTCATTGATAATAATTAAAAATCTATCACACAATAATTTTCTGAATTGTTGTAAAGCATTATATACATTCAAAACATTCTAAATCATTATTTATCTTTGAGACCGCAGTAATACCCACACTTACCCGAGTTGAATTATCAATTTAAAAGTATGAATTCTCAACGAAGAATGTAATATAATTGAAATTTCAACCAAGAAGATTAATTTTCTCCTAAAACGGACGAGTATTCAACAAAACACATGAAGTTATTATTAGGTACAATAAAATTTAATAAAAGAACCAAATGGAAAGGGTACTTAGCCTAATATTTCATTTACACTTCACTTTAACCAAGTTTCTTAAGTTTTGATTTGATACTTCATGGTTTTTTCCTCTTTTTCATCCACCTAAATAAACATTCATTTCCTATAACAAACATTTTTGAGAAAAAATAAAATTTAATCCACTTCGTTCACGATAACTACCCGTTATGTGTAACGAAAAAAAATTTTAAATAAAACTTTTATTCAATTTATTTTTCTCTATGAACGATTGAAATAAAAGTTCATTGTACTATTTAGTTCGATTTAATATAGGAAATAATATAAAATAAACCATATGAGCATAAAAAAAACACATTTCTTTGCTGTTCCATAATAGGGACATGCACTATGGAACACTGGTACAAGAGTCCAAAAGCTGTTTCATAATAGATACATACATAATAACTTTGCTGCGACTAAATTGAACTTTTAATATGCGTTTCGCATTTAGAAAAGATCAGTCGATTCATTGATATAAACATTTTACAAATATATTCTACTATTCTCGGTGCACTCGAATTCAGTCCCGCGGTCAGAATTGAGGAAAGTGGCTCTACACGAACTCAGTCCCAAATTCAGTTCGGCGGCGCTGTCCCCTCCGTTCCTTCTTTCCCCCACCACTGGCGGTCCCTTCGTACCACCGTACGAGGAGGAGAGAATGAGCGCGCGTGAGTGTGAGAGAGGAAAGATGTCCGAAGGAGTCAAACCTCTCTCTCGCTCCAACTGTTTCCCTACACTTCTCATTTTTATGTATGTGTGGCGGGTTCAAAATCAACATACACTATTTTGGCTTTCAAATTTAAATGCAGTTTTTTACATTCAGCAGTTAAGTGAGCAAATGCTATAGAATATGTAAAATGTCCCATCAACAAAAATCACGGATAGCTGGCACAAAAATGTTAAATTGAAAATAGTAGAAAACATGATAACATGTTTTTCTCTATTATTGACAAGCATCAGATTTTCGTTTCTATTACTTTCTATTTTTACACTATCAAGGGCATCATGAAAATCACTCAAAATTTCTGGTAACTTTGGCCTGCAGACCTTCGAGCATAACCGATGTTATTCCGAATAAAAGTAACATCGGTTGTAAGTAAAGTTTCAATATCTTTATTAGCCAGCTCTCCACGAATAATTTTGGATGGCGGTAATAATAATTACGTAATGGACATCCTGCCCCTTTCCCTCCCGATTAAGAGAGGAGTGGGGGGAGAGTGACGTTGATTCAGGTCAGCTTCGGGCAGTCTCTTCACGGGACCGAGTTCGAGCGTTTTTCTGACCGCGGGACATATTTCATTTCGGGATTTATCTCATGATAGGTACCTTACCTTATAAAAAGTACAAGAAATATCAAATAATTTAAAGACTCTGGAAAATGATATATACAAGCCTGAAATTTAGATTTGTATGAGTTAAAAAGTGTCAGTGCTTAATAAGGAACATTACCGCTCATGCGCGCGCATGGTAAAAGGATCAAAAAGCCAATTTGATCGTAGCTGTCATGATCCGCTCATAATGAATGTCATTGAGCTGTTCAGCGTCACATTTGCTGTTTATTGAAACTTAAACATATTTTTAATAAGTTCAAATTGCTTTTTGATATTTCGAACATGCGTGGAAAGTGAAGTGCATAAGTGAGAACATGACGGAATGTGAATTAAGTTTGTTTTTTTGAATTTTCAACGTCAAATTTGATGCTTCCAAGGAATAAAGGATAAGCACGTGACTGGACGCTCAGCTATCAATTTGTTGTCACCGCGTCGTTTCAAACTGAAATCGTACCAAAAATTTCAGCATTCATTGACGATGCAGAAAGTAACGTGATGTGGGATATTGGTTTCTGAATTCACTGAGAGAAAATTTATGACCCCTCGGGAAAAAATCCCAGTTTGAAGGGCTCGATTCTGAAATTTGAACGTGGTGCAACCTTTTTTTTAAGGGTTTGAAGCGGCTCGAATCAGATAAAGGATTTTGACAGTTCTGTATCAGAGCAGAGTAGATCCGACCTATTGGCCTGGTATCCCCAGTAGATACAGGATCACGTTTGGAGACCCCTGTGCCAACGAGTACCTTTGTAATAATTTTATGCTGAATTTGTCTTACATTTTTTTTATTTATGTCTTTTTCTTTTTATTTTCATTTCACTTTTGATAACTTGTTTTTTGCATTCATTTCTGAATAATTGATCATGATTTTTGGAAAGATTTCTTATAGTTTGTGTTTTCCTTAGATCTGTAAAATTTCTTTTAACATGTGCGTTTTACGATGTTTGGGTTAGTTCGATGGGTTCGTTGAAAATGGTGTCACTTGTCTTGGCAAACGAAAAGCTATTAAAAAAATGGTCTTGGTTAAATGCGCCTCTCTCTCTCTCTCTCTCTCTCTCTCTAAAGAGTGGGATGGAACGATTTCAAAAATCTGGCAATGGCCTTGAGAGTTTTCGTGTTAGAAAGGAAAGTTAGTTGCCTCTGCCTGGTCATTTGACCGTTATCGTCAAAAATCGTCAAATGAGGCATGTAGAAAGGGAAGAAACAATAGTAGTGCTCATTTACGTAACGTGATGTGTGTAAGTGCGACAGAGCTGTATCGTATAGCTATTTCGAGGGGCATTAGAATAGGCAGTCGATCCACTTTTCCCTTGCCAGTGAGTGCAGGCAGCAATTTCCCATCCCAATGTAAGACGGCTACTTTATCCTTAAACTTCTTACTTTTCTCTCGAATTTTCTCCATGTATTCTATTCTGAATTTTTGCCTGAATCGATGTATAGAAAGGCATTACACACCTATAAAAAGATACTCCATTTTCGTAACTCCATAACTTTTCTGCATTCACTCTATGACTCTATGATCAGCACACATTTTTTCTATTTGAACGTTTGTCCATTCAACGATGATATTAATTATTTCGGGGTTGATTAACACATTCCACATTTCAAATATATTTTCACAATTAGCAGTATCACCGATTGGCTCAGGTGTGTAATCAGGCAAGCCAGGATTGATTCGGTCTAATAAAAAAAGTTAAAATATATATAAGAATCTAAAAATACGTGAAAGAAATTTGCTGTAAATCCGAAAATAAAAATACAGCACACTCTTATCAAAAAAAGGCTACACATTGTATACAAACAGCGTATTATATAGGTATACATATACACATTCCCACGCTCGAAAAGCGTACGCTCGACAAACATAAAAAACTTACCGGACTGACACGTCGATGGAATTGTGCTCGAAACGAACTTTTTTGAACCTCTCACAGATTTTCCATATAATTTACATTGCGGTCTTCCACGTGATCGACGACGGTGCAATCTTCCAATGAGCGGAGTTTCATATAATTCATTTTCCACTTCTACTCTGACGCATTCGCTTAGTTACATGCGCGTCTAGCATCTCATCGACAAGTTCATCGACCTGCCCTGCAACTGAATCGTTACTTTCGACCCCATCTCCGTCTTCTTCTGAACCGGAAGTCTCGAATTCAGAAACGTCATCTTCTTGAGCATCACTAACTTCTTCAAAAATATCACTTTCGTCGTACTGATTCTCGAGTAGTTCCTCCCGAAGCAAGCGTGGCCGTAAATTATAGGCCATCTAGAAAGCCAAGAAATTATGAAATATTGAAAGAAAAAAAATTCATTTCACTTCAGATGGTAAACTTACGTTGTAAAATAATCACAGATCACGAAAATAAGTATCAAAAATATTTTGAAAAAATCTCTTTTTTGTTCACTACTGGCACCCGGGGTACTTAATACCCTAACACTTTCAGGCGTCTACTTTAAGTGGCTGACGAACATACACTGAAGCCTCCCGTACTGCTGCCTGCTGTTGTATCTTTGGTTAGTGATGTCACCTACTAGTAGATGTCGCTGCATGGTTAATAAATCGAATTTAGTACGCTTAATTTGAACTTGAAAAATTTTTGGGATATTTTTTACCCACGGTGCCAATTAAGGGTTAAATAAATAAACAGAGACCCGATTCCAAACCCCAGCCCCCATAGACCCTCCAGAAAATTGTACGTTGGTGTAATTGCACAAGTCATTCCATTAGTATTAAATAAGTCAACAGAAAAAACTAGAGTAAGTGTTAAGGCTTCCCTAGCAACATTTGATAAGGCATATTGTGTACTAGCTTGAAAGGCATTTCGTCCCTACCATTATAAACTATGAGATCATTTCGAAGATCATCATTCTGAATAATCTTAATCTGTTTTTTATAGAATTCGCTAGTCAAGTCATAGATGTGGCTCCTAATAGTTTTAATATTATACTTTTTATGTATATCTATATTCCTGTCCGTAGGTTGAGCTTGTACTATCATGCGCAAGCATTTATTTTGTATTCTTTGCAGTATATATAAATTTGCATAGCTGGCCCCAGACCATATCGGAGCTGCATAGGTAATTATCGGCCTAACAATCGCTTTATACAATATTAATTTGTTCTTAATAGACATATTGCTACGCCTTCCCATAAGGCAGTTTAACGTACTGACCATTAGAAAATCTTTTTTCTTTATTCTAGCAATATGCTCTCTATGAGTAAGTTTTTTATTCAAATTAACGCCTAGGTAGATACCATTAGTCTTAGGCATTATCTCAGTATTATTCATAATCAAATTTGGAGTGTTTTCCTTTCTATTTTTAACTTTAAATATAATAAATTCGGTTTTTTCTACATTAATTTTTAATTTAAATTCATAAAAATAATCTAAAAGATCATCTGAGTACATTTGTAATTTTTCTACAGCTAATCTCACACGCCATGAGGCTATATTCATTGCAGTGTCATCCGCAAACATTGAAAGCTTAACTTCATCCGTTCTCGGAATATCATTAGTGTAATAGATACAAGTAAAAAGCACCGGGCCTAAGATAGAGCCTTGGGGCACTCCAGCTACTATTTTCCTTTCAGTTGATGTTGTTCCATTTGCCGTGACAACAAAAGTTCTGTTTTTAAGATAGCTTTGTAAAACTTTGAGAATATAGAGTGGAAATCATAATTTTGAAAGTTTATATATAAGTCCTTTGTGCCAGACTGTGTCGAAAGCTTTTTCCAGATCCAGCATGACTACTGCTGTAGATTTATTTAGAATAAAATTTGTACTGATATAATTTGTTACTCGGTATACGGTTGGACAGTATTTCTATTTTCAACAAAACCAAATTGTTCTGGTATTAAGAAATTATGAATAAGTTCGAATTTTTTAATGCGATTTAGAATAATTTTTTCAAAGACTTTACTCAATGTGGGTAATAGACTTATTGGTCTGCAGCTTTGCGGAAAGAGTTTATCTTTACCTACTTTGTGTATGGGCAGTATATTTGCCTTTTTCCAGGATGAAGGAAAGTATGATAGAGTGAAACATGCCTTAAAGATGTACATTATTTGTACAAAGGCTTTTTTAGGTAGATGATTTTAGAGTAATGTTCTCAATATTATTTAAGCCTGGTGCTTTTTTAGGCTTTGTTTTTAAGACTGCCTTTCTTATCTCTGTCGGAGAAGCTAACACAATGTTTTCCACATCTATGAATTTTTTTTTTATCTTACTATATCACTTTTCAGCGATCTCGTGATTTTAATCATGACCCACATTTTTAGTCAAGTAATGAACATTCTCGAAGTTCTTTGCTATTAGCTCAACCCTATCCTCATTACTAATTGCAAGTCCATTAAGGCCATGCAAGATAGGTATTGTATTATTATTTCTTTTGGTGAAACACTTGGCCATTTTCCATAAAGAGTTATCTCTAATTTTTAAGTTATCTAATCTACTAGAGCAGTTCTCATTGTTAAATTGAGCCATTTTCTTATTTATAGTGTTTGTGAGTTTATTTTTAATTTTCCTAATCTCCTTGCTTTTTGTTCTCCGTCCCACTTTTCTTAAGCTAAGCCTTAAATTCATTAGTTCTTTGATATTATCAGGTACATATTTTGTATTTTGGTGGAAACTAATATTGGGAATTGAGAGGTCAATAGCATTTTGGATATTATCGACGAGATCGCTGACAGCACCATCTATACTTTCTCTAGAAGCAATACCCCTACTCAGTCTTAGATTCTTATTTATGTATTTATTGAATTTATTCCAATCTGCTTTCTTATAATTAGGAAATCTTTTTTAATCTACTGTTAAATGTTGGACATCCGATAAAGTAATGAGGACTGGAAGATGATCAGAGTTTAATTCATCTATTACATCAATCATTAGATTCCACTTGATATTTTTAGTGATTCCAATGTCAGCTGTGCTAGGAAGTGCATCACTATATGGATATAAAGTATAAACATCCGGATAAATAAGATTAAGCAGGTGCTTGAACGCATACTCATGTAAGACTCTGCCATTTGAATTATTTACTCTACAATTCCATATAGTGTTTTTAGCATTTAAATCGCCATACATCAGTACTTTATTTGAGAGTTTAAATATACTATTCAGGTCATTAATATCCAGCTTATGCTGAGGAGCTTTATAAACTGATACAATAGCAGTATTATCTTCTAACATAATACCAACAGCCTCTAGAGCCTTTGTTTAAATTGGAACCTCATGAAACTTAATATCATTTTTAATCAAAATCATGACACCTCCTCCAGTCCCACCTGTATTTCTATCTTTTCTAATAGACGTGAATCCTTGCATTTAAAATTTTTTCTTTAAGTTTAATTTGGTTTCATTTATGAGCATGATATCCACGTTATGATCACATATACATTGCTTTAATTCAGACTGATTATTAAAGATCCCATTGGCATTCCAATGGCCTAAGATAAAAGTAGAGATATTACTTTTAGTAGTTGCCATTTACAACTTCATAGAATACCTGTAACTGCTCTAAGCTACTTTTACAATTTATGAGTTTACTATTTAATGTCTTAATAAGCCTCAACATCTTACCTAAATCGACGAGTTGATTTAATTTGCCCATTTCGTCCATGAGGCAATGAAAATCAGTGAAACTCTCACTCGTTTTGTCCTGCGAAGTCCTTGGTGGTCCGCAATTCAGATTTGTTTCCACGGGAGAGGGAGGTTCTCCCTTTCTCGATCTCAAGGCAGGATACATCTGCTGATTTTCAGGCAGCTGCAGTCCTAGACTCGTTTTTGAAGTTGTTCCACTAAAGGGCCTCGTTCTTGAAGTTGCGCCACTAAAGGGCCTAGTTCCTTGGTCAAGATTACTCTTTCTAGCAGTCTTTTTGGCTTCAACTTTTTCTAAGTGCTTAACATACGTAGGGCACTTTGAGTAATTTGCGAGATGAGCATCCTGGCAATTACAACACTTTGGAGGAGCACTTTTCTCTTTATCACAGTTTGCACTCAGGTGGTTTTTATCACACTTTACATATCTAATCTTGTTTTGGCAGTATAGAGTCCCATGCCCGAAATTTTTACACTTATGGCACTGTGTAACTTTATGCGAATTTTTGTATTTCTCCCACTTAACTTTCACATAGCACACATATTTGATATCCCACACTTTTTTCATACCTACGTCACTATGAAAGGAGATCATGTAGACTGAATTTTTGTAGGGCAAAGCTACTGAGCTGTGCTTTTTCAGTATTGTGATCCTTTCACATTTGACTCCCTGTCTCTGAAGGTCCTCCTCATTTCTCGGGTTGGAATGTTTGGCAGCCACTTAGCTACAATATGTTTTGAGCGTTGCCAATTAGGTGTGTAGGTGTAGAATGCCATCTTCTCCGCCTTAAGCTTGTCTTGGAGTGCCAAATAATCCACGAGCGTGGAACATCTAATCGTGAGTTTTTTCGGAGAATAGACGATCCTTGTCTGCTTGACAGTGGAAGAGTCAACTATACCTTTAATACACATCGAGTAGTCTTGGATGCCTTCTGTAATAAGAATTGGTGGGAGTTTAACTTTTCCCTCCGATTTTTCTGTTTCAGTGACATGATTGTTACCGTAGGGTTGATGTCAGAGTTTAAACCGACGTTACTTCCAGTTCTTCTTCTTTTGGATTGGTTGTTTCCAGGTGAATCGCCGTCCATGGCGAGTGGTTGATCAATCGAATCAATCTAATCACAAAATGTCAATCAATCTACGTCCAAGAAAAGTAAACGAAGAATCCGTTCGACGAATCAATCCAATCTAATCTGCCTAATCTAATCCAATTCAATCATTCAATGTCAATTCAATCATCTATCGAGTCACGATGGTGGCTGAAACGCGCTCCTTTATGCATAGAACATAACTATTTACAGCAGCAATATCGAGGATCCCGAAGAAGTATCTGAGTGGCCACCTTCTTGTTATTCTCTTCGTGGTTTTATCATGACAAAGTTTGTCCAGGACGTCAACCCCACCTTTGGTGAGATTATAAAACTCAATTATTTCCGGCTTGTTCGTTATATTATTTCTAATACCTTCAGGGTGCATGGACGACAATAAAACTACCTTCTTCTCCTTCTTTGGACAGAATGAAATCATCATTTTATTATCTTGGTATATGAACTTTGATGATCCGATTGGGGCCAATGACAGCATAGAAGGTGGTATCTCCCGCTTATTTTTACGTAGGGTGCCAACTAACGTAAGTTTTTTTTTTTGATAGTTCCTCTGCTAACTCAAATGAAGTGAACCAATTATCGGTAGTAACATTTCTATTACTCCCTTTAACTGATTCTGTGAGCCTCAGAACGTACTGAGTATAGTATTAGTATTAGTATAGGAAGAAAAATTAGAAATTATATTACCGAGATCCTCGATTCGTGCAGTGGTAATTAATTAAGGAATATTTAAACTGGGAACCCTTACCTGGACATGTCCATTCGTATGCATCCGAATACACATGTCCGCAATATAAATATAAGAACAATTAAAATAGGATAAAGTCACGAATTCGTATAACATTGAAATTACAAAGGAGAGCCACTGCACGGATCGAGACTCTAACGGGACGCTTTGCCTGTGGGAATTTTCTATGAACGTCTTTGAACGATCGGCACGTACGCCCGCCATTGTTGAAGCATTCCGTCGCTCGCTAACAAAAGGATGGAGAAAGTTAGGCTCGTCGCTGGCAGGAATTAGAAACCTGAACTGGCGAGTTTCCTGCTTGTAAGAAAATACAAGCAGGGTCCCTCAATGTTCGGAGTTTCTTATTTCCACTATTTTATACATTAAAATGTATATCAAGATATTTAAAACACAAAACACACTCAGATGCTATAAAGAAAAATTAAATAATTATCACTCATTGGTCGGAATCACTGAGATCTCCATTTTCCAGATCGGAAATCCATACCGCCTCGACTTTAGGGGCTGAGTATAAAAACTTTAAGTGATTAAAAACAAAGAATAAAAGATTAAGTAAACTCCCGATGACAACAAAATGAAATCCGAGCGTAACTCACTGGTCGGATCTAGGAGAACGTGACCACAGCTGCAACATTGTTCAGCACGTACCATAAGTACGAACCGCCCACACCAGCAAAAGCGAAAACTTGTACCCTCCTCACTGAAAACAAAGAGGAAATGACTGAGTAAGCAAGAATATATCAAATAAATTTGACAATTCAGGAAGAAGCAAATCAAATTGGAAAAATCACCCGAGACAAATTGAAGACTCCCCTTGCACATGCGTGAAAGCCCGAGATTCCAATTCAACCCGGCGCTGTAGGTGAGAGTTAATAAAATTGCTCATTTCCTGCGCTCGCTGAGTAAGCAGATTCCTTGCGTCTCTGAGCTGAGGACATGTTGCAGCTGACCTGACACCACGGAACCTACGTGGAGGACGACCTTGCCTAGCGGCCTTGCCCCTTCCTGCACCCGCAGAGGACGTTGAAGGCAGCATGACGATGTCCAATTCCAGCGCTTGTGATAAGTAGGGATAGGAAGTTTATGCACTTATTGTACCCCTAATTATGCGCATATATTTTCCCATATTATGCATTAAAAACCCAAAATTATGCGCCATTATGCGGGTTTAAAAATCAATTTATTTTCTCCTTGTCTTTGAAAAGTGTGTCGTTTTTTATAAGGGGTAAACAATTAAGCTTTTTTCCTTTCATGAAAAAACTGTTTTACAGGCTTAAATAATAAACCATTCTTAATTTTGCTGAAGGAAAGAGTTAACACAACTTTTACTTAGAACAAAAACGGTTTATTGAATTTTTATGAGGAAAGTAATGAGTGTTAATTAACAGAATCATAGCCTCAATACAATAAACTTAGTCCTCATCAGATCTTGGCAAAGAATATATATAAAATCAATATTGAAAAAAATTAAACATATATGTACACATTCATTTAGTGCACATTTTGAAGATAATAATGTAAATTTAATTAACATTAAGATAAAATTTGGTTTGAAACTAGCCAACTGAACTTTGCTCTCATGCTCAAACAGTCTTAATCCTCCTTATTTAGGTCATGGTTATTTGCACCATCGCCAAAGTATAGAGAAACCATAATTTCTGCATTCTGGGGCATCAGGCGGCATCTCTTAGGAGACACATGTGTTTTGAGGACACGAAGCGACCCAAGAATGACAGCTTTCTGCATCCATCTCGCAAGTGCCTTGGCATATTTTTGGCACGCGGGAATGGCTTTAAGATTAAGAACCAGTGATAGTTTCACACCTCCGAGAGCACCGATCACAAGGACAATTACGTTAACCGAATATTTTGGCTACAGTCGTTGCAACTCCGTTTCAAGGTCTTGACACCTCTCCTCCTTTTCATTCTCCTTGGCAGTGATGTTGTAGTCGGCCGGAGCCGAGAATTCGAACACGAATATGGTTCGTTTCTCGAAGTCTTGGAGAACAATGTCAGGCCTCGAGTGAGCAACAGAGCCTGCGGTCCGAAAATCGTAGTACCAGAAAATTTGGCACTTCTCGTTTTGGACAATTGACTATCTCCCTTGGAGCGTTCGGCAGGACAGGGTCGCGGCCAACACGGTAAGACCGACAAAGATGGTAATAAAGCACTCTTAGGGCCGCATTATGTCTGTGGATATACGTTGTTCCCGCATGGATGGCACACCCAGATAGTATGTGTTCTACGTACTCTGCGTGTGCATGACACGCTCTGCATCTATAGCTGGGAACTTGACATAAAATGCTCCACGGTATACTAAGGTGGAAATGACGCCGTCCTGGCATGCGAAAATGAAACCTTCTCGTGATTTTTCAATCCAAAAGGACGAACTTTCTGTCGAAATAGACGAATGTTTAACAAAACAGTTCAAGTTGCGACCAAAAAATATGACTTTTTAACAAAATAGTTTAATTTTCCACAAAGCGAGACGAAAAATTTATTGAAAAAGTAAAAACGAATCCAAAAAATTCCCGGGTTTCAAAAAAACTCCAGGCTATTTCCCGCTTATCCCGGTCAGTGGCCAACCTGAACTCGAAATTGTGCAGGTCTGCACTTTTTTAAAATTGAAATATGCAGTTTAATTTCTTATTCTTCAAAGTAAAATATTTCAAAGATGACGATGATAATGCAATGATTTTTCCATCGCACCTGCTGATAATTCTGAAAAAATCTGAAAACAATAATCGCATCGCGAAAAAAATAGAGCTAAAAGGCCAAAAGTAAACATAACCTTACATAATTCCTTGAGGCATTTGCAGATTTGAATAATAAGGAGAGAAAATGGACAAATGGATTTTTCGATCAAACATTTTACAGTTAAAAACATGAAACTTGGCTCATTAAATTTTCAAAATTTAGCTATAAAAAATTGCAATCTATATCCAATCAAACATGGATCGAAATTCGAAATCAGTCCTCGGTCTCGCTAGTTCACGTCAGTTTCGTTCGGCTATTGTCGGGGTAGCAGGCTAGCAGCAACAGTGACCGCTGGGGTCGCCACTGTAATACTAGCTGACATTTCTAAAGGGTTATTACGCTCTGTTCTCTCTGCTAAAAGCTAGTTAAATTCTTCATATCTTAAGCAAGTATATGCACGCTCAAGAGTCTCGACTGGCCAACCCCTAGTAAAAATTATTATAAACAAATTAGAACCAGGTCATATATTTCACTAAAAATTGATTAAAAACTTCTGAGATACTTACTGTCTATCACTATCAGGAAGACTTTCTGTAATATGATCAATAATTTTACTTCTTGATCCGTAATGTACAACAGGATATCTCAGAGGAATATTGAGGAAATTCGCAATCATCTGCGTGGTATGAGCAACAAATCCTAGAGCAACCGCTACATCAGTATCGTTAGTTGATTCCAAGCTTTCGCTATCTGGTAAAAAGACGTTGTTGATTCTGAATTTTCCGTCTGACTCCTGTGCAACACAATATAATTTCAAAAATAAATTAAATAATATAACCATCTATTAAACATATCTACGTATTATATTCAAGGTAAGAAGACTGGTCTTTGATATAAGGGGAGTGGTTTTGGAATGAAACGATTATTGTAAAAACTTAGAAAAGGTGTATATGTGAGGAATAAACGCATGTGTTGATTCTGATTATCCCATTATTATTTATATAAATGAGAGCAAGATGGAATCTTTTAAGACCTCCAGTAAGAAGTAAGGAGAAGGCAACTAATGTGGAAGGGTCAATGAAAAATCTCAGTGAGAATCAAACTGTAGTAAATCAAACGAAAAGTGCAAATAATAGTAAAATGGTAGGTGATGTATCAGGTAGCGGCAGCACTGATAACGAAGTGTCATAAAGTGGTTAGGCAAAAGAACTGTTAGACAGATCTGTGGCTTGTTTGCATAATATCCGTGATAATAACGTAGAAAATGTGTCTGGCGGATCTAACGCATTGAAGGAGAATTTGTTAGATTGTTCCATGTGAAATTGGCTTTGCCAGCTTTGCGCAAGATCAGCTGTCGAGAGCGAGATTCGATAAGTCGATAATGTAAAATGGTGTTATTCGAGTAGGCGCAAATTACAAAAGAGTCAAAATTTATAACTTAATTATAAAGAAATTAATGAAATAGTTAAAATATTTAAATCAGATATAAATGTTTTTAAATCTGGTTAGTTATCAATCAGGTGAAATTCATTATTAGTTTCCCTAAACACAGAAGAAGCCAAGAGTTGTGAGTATATAGACTCACTTTTTGCTTGATGAGCTGATTTTAAAATTTAAAAAAGGAAAAATTACCTCTTTTGCAAACTAATACAGCACTTTTATATCAAATTAACTCTAAATGAGCAAAGCATGCTACATTAATTATACAAAATATGCAGGCATATCAAATAATGCTTATTATTAAATTAATGCATATTAATAAAAATACTATTGGGTATTTTAGCGTAACGTCATACCTTGCTGGGGAAAGCAATTCCTGATAGAGAAATATCGTTTTCTGGTCAAGCGTACAAGAATGAATTTAGTGCATAAAATGCACTTTTTATGCTCGATTTACTGTAATGCTGTCTTTTCACAAAGCAAAATTGCGGATTTTAAAAATATTAAAGGGAATTGAATAAAAGTTCACCATTTTAGGCAATAAGATTTTCGGCAATAAAAAAATCTCCAAACCGCCCACAATATATTTTTTAAATTAAGAATAACCCAAGATGGTATTAAAATATAAAAGGGAGCGTTCACATATGATGTCACGCTTCAGGGGGAAGGGAGGGGTTGTCTTATTTTAAGCGTGACATAAATGTATAAGCGTAGGAAAAGCGCGTGACTGGGTTTAGGGGGGGGGGGTCTAAAATCTATGAAACATGCGTAAATCATTTAAGCGTTCACATCATATGTGAAGGCTTCAAAACTAACAGATCAAAGATTGTATTGTTGATGGATATAAAATGTACACGTTGCTAAAAGTCGCGTGACAGAACATGCTATTATGATAAAACAACCAAATTTCATCATCCTCTTATTCTATAGTATGATAATTTAATATGCAGCATTACCAGATATTTTATAAAAAATATTACGCAAAAATAGTGATCATTATTAACTGTTTTTTGGAAGCAGCGTTGATAACTCGATTTGTAACTATGTTAAAATCTTCGTAAGTATAAATAACAATTTTAGGCCAAATTATGAATCGCTTGAATAATTATTTTCGTGTTTTATCCTAAATCGTAATTCAGCGTGATCAGACAAAAAATTTGTGGGACAGACTGCGAAGTGATTTTTATCTTTTTCAGCTCAATATAAGAGATACCTATGAATATCTAATATTAAAAAATGTTGTAAACATTATTTCATAGCTTCATAGCTTGAGCGACAAGGGGAAACCTCACGGGGCCCCCCACCTACATTACAACTTACAACTACTTCGCCATTTTCACGTTAAATTTGTATGTTGGGATAGTTGCGTGACAATAAGATATTTCGCGTACTTTTTTATTTATAATTTCCTAACAATGTCGTCTAAAATGTTGAAACTTTACTAAATTGTGCTTTGATATAAATACTTTACTGCAGAAATACGTTTAGAAAAAAGTGCCCCGCACACTTTACATTAAAATCTGGCCCCGGTCAAATTAGCTGAAATTGCAATATAATATAGTTCACAGCCTACTGATAAAAAAATCCTAATGGGATCCAGTCCAAAAAATGAAAAGTTTTCGAGATGGGTGGGGTTTAACGCGAAGAATATGATCACATGCGAATCTAATGTCCCGCTCGAAACTTGAAGATGAGGTGCAGATTTTTCAATAAAATGTGATCAGCACAATCACTGACAACACTGGAAACACTGGCAAGACAAGTCCAGCTAATAAGGGCAACAAAATGGTGCTGTACTTGTAATAATAGGCAAAATCATAGGGCTGTCCTGGAAATGTAAATACTGTTCGAAATATTGAAGTTAGAAGACAGTTCAGTCAATGAATACAAGACTGTAGATCAGTCCAATCATCAAAGGAAAAGCCAGTCCAGCCACTAAAGTCAACGTAATGGTACTGCCCTGGCAATGTGAATATTTTTCAAAATAATCAAGGCAAAATAAATTCTGGACTACCAATGATATTTAGTAGTCCAGCTGATTAAGACAAGATTATAGATCAGTCCAAACAACAAAGGCAAGACATGATAGTGTTCCAGCCAGTTAAGACAAGACTATAGATCAGTCCAAAAGACACTTTGGTAGTCCAGCTAGTGGAGACAAGACTATCGATCAGTCCAACCAACAAAGGCAAGACACTTTGGTAGTCCAGCCAGTTAAGACAAGACTAAAGATCAGTCCAACCAACAAAGGCAAAACATGTTAATAGTTCAGCCAGTTAAAATAAGACTATAGATCTGTCTAATCAACAGAGGAAAGACATGTAATGAGTCCAGTTATAATCTTGTCTTAACTGACTGGACTACCAAAGTGTATTGGCCTTTGTTGGTTGGACTGATCTATAGTCTTGTCTTAACTAGCTGGACTGCCAAAGTGCCTTGCCTTTGTTGGTTGGACTGATCTATATTCTTTTCTTAACTGACTGGGCTACAAAAGTGTCTTGCCTTTGCTGTTTGGATTGATCGATATTCCGGTCTCAACTAGCTAGACTAATAACATGTCTTGCCTCTGTTGATTAGATAGATCTATAGTATTTTCTTAAGTGGCTGGCCTAATAACATATCTAGCCTTTGTTGGTTGAACTGGCTAGAATAATAACATGTCTTGCCTCCTTTGGCTAGACTGATCTATAGTCTTAACTAGCTGGACTAGTAACACGTCCTGACTCTACTGATTAGACAGATCTATAGTCTTGTCTTAACTGGCTGGACTACCAAAGTGTCTTGCCTTTGTTGGTTGGACTGATCGATAATATTGTCTTAACCAGCTGGACTATCAAAGTGTCTTGCCTTTGTTGGTTGGACTGATCGATAATCTTGTCCCAACCAGCTGGACTACCAAAGTGTCTTGCCTTTGTTGGTTGGACTGATCGATAATCTTGTCTCAACTAGCTGGAATACCAAAGATTCTTGCCTTTGTTTGTAGGACTGATCTATAGTCTTGTCTTAACTGGCTGGACCATTATCATGTCTTGCCTTTGTTGTTTGGACTGATCTGTAATCTTGTCTTAATCAGCTGGACTACTAAATATCATGGGTAGTCCAGAATGCATTTTGCCTGGATTATTTTGAAAAATCTTCACATTGCCAGGGCAGTCCCATTACATTGACTTTAGTGGCTGGACTGGCTTTTCCTTTGATAATTGGACTGATCTACAGTCTTGTATTCGTTGCCTTATTAGGTGGACTGTCTTGCCAGTGCTTCCGGTATTGTCAGTGATTGTGCTGATCACATTTTATTGAAAAATCTGCACCTCATCTTCAAGTTTTGAGCGGGACATTAGATTCGCTTGTGGTCACATTCTTCGCGTTCAATCCCAACTATCTCGAAAACTTTTGATTTTTTTGACTGATACCCATTAGAACTTTTTTATCACGAGGCTTTGAACTATATTATATTGCAATTTCATCCAATTGGACTGGAACCAGATTTCGATGTAGTGTGCTATAGAACTTGTTTATTGTCTTGCATTTTTTATGTATTGCAAATCAATGTTGTAATCGAAATAATATATTGCAACCACAAATCATTGAAATAATAAACGAAAAATATTTTGAAAGATTGTGTGGAAGGGGTTTTGAACTATAATCCTAATGATCCAATTCAAGAAAATGGTACCCGCTCCCGGCGAAATCGCAGTAACATGTCAGCTGTAACCATGTCTTATGACAGTGAAACAGGTGGCTAGTCTGCGATGGACTAAATTTGACGGTCCAGCAAAAATCTCGTGCAGCCTGAGGACACGCAACGACCCAAGGACGACCACTTTCTGCGTTTTGTCCCAAGTATCTCGGCATTTTGTTGACACACATGTATGCTTTTCAGGCTATGATCCAGTGAAAGCTTAGCACCTCCTCCGAGAGTACCGATGATCAGAAAGACTAGTTCAACAGAATAGTCTAGGTATACCGGTCGCAACTCCGTTATAAGATCTTTATATTATACCTCTCTTCCTTTTCATTATCCTTGGCTGTGATGCTCTTGTCTACTATGTCAGGCCTCGAGTGCGCAATCGAAACAATTTTCGAGAATATGTTCGGCGGAGCGGTATAAAGGCTAGTGCCGTAAGAGTGACAGAGATATTAATAAAGCACTCTTAGTACAGCATTGTGCCTTTCGATTTACGTCGTTCCCGCGTAAGTTGGACAACTAGATAGTATGTGTATAAGGCGATTGGGGTGTGCATGACTCGATCTACAGCTATCATCGGGAATGTCTTGGCTTAAAATGTTGCGATGGTATGCTAAAGTGCAAGTGATACCGTCTTGGCACGCCAAAATGAAACCCTCCGTGTCCGACTTCAATCCGGGTGATTTAAGGAAAGCAAACGTTCACTCATACGACATCGACTGATCCTTTACATTTCTGCGGAAGCTACAGTGCATCCTCTTGTCGAAGAGATTTTCATGGAAGTTTTTCTCGTGCGGTTTCTTCATTCGGACCTTCAGGAAAGAGTACTCGAGATGGATAATTTTCCTCTCTCCTGATATTGAAGTTGAGGCTAAGTATTTCAGCAGTCTTATCTGTTGCTCTGTACAGAAATACTACGTTGCCCACGTATAGTGCATCTATCGACGAGCTCAGGGGCCTCAGAAATGCCAACAAGTAGTGATTTCTTGAAATAAATCTTGGCGTATTTTTAACCCAAACTCCACTTAAATCTCCCTAGAGTACTTCTCGGCAATCCGTAGAGTTAGCTTCTATTGCTCTGCATTTCTAGCACTGATCTTGAGATCATCCATATAAAACACAATAGTGAACTTATGCTTTTGAAATCTAGGTTTGCCGCCAAAGTACCCTTGATAATAGCGAAGTACAAGAGACAGTGTCAATAGTGTGAGGCAAAAGAGAAGCGGGCTCACGGTGTTGTCCTGAAAGGCTTCTCTGTGGACTCATGGAGTTTTGCTACAACCTCATAACATCTGAGGAGGAATGTCCACCAATCGCTGCCGGAGAGGTGAAAAAAGCACGTAGGGGCACCAAGAACTTTTCCGCTGCAGGAGCAGATGGTATCAAGAACTTCTGTTGGAAGAAGTTTACTTCTACACATCAAAATCTGGTCTGCATATTCACTTCATATTTAAAGTCGGAGACGTTCATTCCGCAGTGGCTGGTATCAGGACACACTATAGTCCTACCGAAAATAGACGACTTGCCCAAACCAGAGAATTACAGACCAATAACTCGTTTGAACGCGTTGTATAAGATATTTACAGCTGACCTAAACGAACAGGATTGTTCCAACATTTGAGCCTGTGTGAAGAGAGATGTATGAGCAACGTGGCTCGAAAAAAGGTGCAGCAGGCTGTCGAGAGAACCTGCTAATTGACAGGTGTGTCTGTAAAGACGCTGCAGTCCATCAACGCAACCTGTCAAATCCATCCATCCATCCATCCATCCATCCGTCCATCCATCCATCCATCCATCCATCCATCCATCCATCCATCCATCCACCCACCCATCCATCCATCCATCCATTCTTCCATCCATCCATCCATCCATCCATCCATCCATCCATGCATCTATCCATCCATCCATACGAAAATAATAGAATTATTAATCCAAATTGGCAAATTTTTAACAAAAGAGTTGAATTTTTAACCCAAAAATATGAATTTTCAACAAAAATGTTCATTTTCAATTAAATAGTTAAATTTTAATCTAAAAATTATCACTTTCAGACCAGAAATATAATATTAAAATTTGCAGTTGAAAAAATTATTTTTCAACCAAAAAGAACTACGAATTTTCAACAAAATTGTTGAATTTTCAACTAAAAATGATTAATTTTCAACCAACAGTGGAATAGTTGAATTTTCAGCTGAAAAAACAAATTGTTCACAAAATAGTTCAACTTTCAACCAAACAGTTAAATTTTAAATCAAGAAAGTTAATTTTCTACCAAGCAGATACATTTAGAACACAATACATAAATATTCAAATAAATTGTTGAATTCATAACTAAAAACAATTAATTTTCCACCAATAATGGGATATTTAAATATTAATGGAATAAAAATCATTTTGCGATCAAAAAAGAATGAATCTTCAACAAAATAGTTCAATCTAGAGCCTATAAAAAAAAATTTCAACAAAGTAGTTCAACTTTCAACCCAGATGATAACAATTTTGACCCAAAAAAATGAATTCTCAATAAAAAATGAAATCGTTGAGTTTTCAACTAAAAACAATCCACTCTTAACCAAAAATAGAATAGTTTAATTTTGAGTCTAAAAATTTATTGTTCAAGCAAAGAAAACGAATTTTCAACAAAATAGGTCAATCTTTAACTAAATACTGGCATTTTTCAACAACAGAGTTGAATTCTGAACTAGAAATGTGATAATAGACTTTTCAATTACAAATAATTAACATTCAACGAAAAATAGTTGAACATCATGACGAAAAATACGAGAAAAAGGACAAGTTTCTTGAAAAAAGGGCAAGTTTCTTGAAAAAAGGGCAAAAAGTTCAATTCTTTAAAACCGGGGGAAAGAGGGGAATTGTCATTTTTCAAGCGTTCGAAAAAATTGTCATTCACATTTATATTTTTCATGTTTGATGTCACCTTGTGCGTTAATCCCTCCCCTACGTTAAAAATCGTCAAAAATCCCGTAACCCCCCCCCCCACCCCTTACAGTGTGATGTAGTTTTTGAACGGTCCCTAAAACGTCTTAGAAAAATGCTCTTGAATAAAATAAAAAATAATGTTGCTTTTATCGTTTCGAGTATTCTCTAGACCTATATTCCTGAAGAGAATGGGAAAAGCCTCCTAAAGTCGGAAATAAAGCCGAAATGAATGTCTATATCTCACTGAAAAATTCACACAAGACTTTTACCATAACTTCTACGCTTTATTCACTTATAAAAAATGATAGTCGTCCACGTAATACTTTTAGAAAAGTACTTTCTTTCCTTTCTCATCTCTTGGGATTTATAATCTTTTTGTTCTGTTTCAGAATCGCCACATAGGGATGTCAGTATGAGAGGTAAGATTGAAAAAAATTATTTCACTATCTTCAAATAGAAAATCTATTTTTTGAAAGCATAATTTAAATAATGCGCCTTCTGATCTTGAGTCACCTTCTCGAGTACATAAAATATTTAAGAGAGAGAAATATGAAGCACTCTTTTATGAAAATAAAGTTCACCGTAATTTTTGTTTTATTTTTAGGGTTTCATAGCCGTGGGCAGAAACCCTCATAGTTTTGATCGTACGTTTTTCGGAGGAGGGGAAGTGATAAAAATTAAAGGAGGGGAAGTAGGAGAAATGAAAGGTGGGGAAGTGAGGGGATATTACAATAGGGGAAGTAGTGAAAATTAGAAGAGGGGAAGTAGGGTAAATTATGGATGTCGAAGTAGAGGAAATAAAGGGTGGGGAAGTAGAGGAATGAGGTAAAATGTGGGAAGAGGAAGTGAGGAAAAATAATGGGAGGAGTAGTGAGTGGAGGGGTGGTAGGGAAAATAATGGGAAATAAGAAAAGGTGAATGAGGAGAAATAAGGATAGGGAAAGTAGAGGAAATTAGGAGAAATAAGTAGAGAAGGAGTAAGGAAAATGAGGGATAATGAGGGGAGGAATAACCGAAATTATGGTAAATAAGAGAAAATGAGGGGAGAAGGTGTAAAGGAAATAAGGAAAAATTAGATTTGAGGGAGTAGGGTAAGTAAAGGAAAATAAGGGAAAGGAAATTAGGAGAAATTACGGGAGGGGAAGTGATGAGAAATTATGGGACGGGAAGTTAGAGGAAATGAGGGGAGGGAGAATGGTGAAAATTAAAGGAGGGTAAGTAGGAGAAATGAGGAGCGGGGAAGTAGGGGGATTGAGAATGAATGACGATAGAGGAAGTAGAGGAAATTATAGGAAATAAGTGGAGAAGAAGTAAGTCAAATGAGGGGAAACGAGAAGTGAGGGAGTAGGGTAAGTAAAGGAAAATAAGAGGAAAGGAAGTTGGAGAAATTATGGAAGGAGAAGTGATAAGAAATTATGGTTTGGGAAGTGAGGGGAGGGAAATTAGTGAAAATTAAAGAGGGGAAGTAAGAGAAATGAGGGGAGGGGAAGTGAGGGGAAATGATAGGAGGGGAATTAAGGGAAATTGAGAGTAGAAGAAGTAGTATAAATTAGAGGAGGGGAAGTAGAGAAAAATAGAGGTGGGGAAGTAGGGAAAATGAAGGGAGGGTGATCAGGGGAAACGAGATTGAGGAAGTGAGGAGAAATAATGGAAGGGGTAGTGAGTGGAAGGGAGGTAGGGAAAATAATGGGAACTGAAGAGAGTGAAAGTAGGGGGAATTAGAATAAATAAGGATAGGGAAAGTAGAGGAAATTAGGGGAAATAAGTGGAGAAAGAATAAGGAAAATGAGGGGATAGGAAGTAAAGGAAATTAGGGGAAATGAGGGGATGGGAAGAAGTGAAAATAAAGGAGTGGAAGTAGGAGAAGTGAGGTGTGAAGAAGTAAGAGGAAGAAAGGGGAAATGATAGGATTAAAAGTGAGAAGAAATGAGGGTAGGGAAATTCGTTAAAATTATACGAGGGAAGTAGGGGACATGAGGGGTGGATAAGTAGAAGAAATTAGGCGTAATGAAGTAAGGAGAAATGATGGGAGGGGCAGTGAGTGAAGGAGGGATGGGGAAGTACGCGAAGTGAGAGGGGGGGGTATGGGAAGTAATTCAAAATCATGGGATAAGGGGAAATGTGTGGTGAGTAGGGAAAATTATGGGAAAGGAATAAAGGGGAAGGGAGGTAAGTTATTAATCAAATCTTAGAAATATATTCGCATCTCCAGTATAATGGGGACATTTTAAAATAAGAGATTAAAGAAAAAATTTTTTTAAAAAAAAGAGCGCCTTTAAACTCTGCTGGGATTTGAGCTCTGGACCTTTCGGTTGCTTGATGACTGCTCTTTTTTGTCCGGCAAGCGAAAGGTCCTGGGCTCGAATCCTAGCGGAAATGAAAGGCGTTCCTTTTTTCACAGAAAGTTTTATTAATTTCCTTATTTTAAAATTCTCATCTTGAGTTGGGGAAAAGCTACAAAATTCTTTGTCATTCCAGTAAATTTATCAATTTCTTGTAATTCTTTGGAATTTTTTTAAACATATAAATATATAATCGTCAAAATCCATTCAAATAAGTAGCAAACATTCTTTGAAATCTCTTAAAATAGCTTAAAATCTTTTAGATCTTTTAAAATATCCTAAATTCTTGAAAATAATTAATCAGAGATCTTATGAAATCTCCTACATCTTGCGTAATTCTTTACAATACCTTGAAATCTTTGAAAATCCTGCAAAATTCGTTGATATTCCTGGAATTTGATGAAATTCTTTAGAATCTTTGAAAATACCTTAAAATCTTTAAAATCCCTTAAAATTTTGAAGTTGAAATCAATTTTATTATATTGTTAAAAATGTAAATAATTTATTTGAAAAAAAAAAATTTCTTGAAAATTCGTCTTTTTGTCTTCAAAGATTATTTCTTTTGGTTGGAATTTCATCTTTTTAGTTAAAAATGCCATAATTTGGTTGAAAATTAATCTATTCTTAATTTTGGTCAAAAAACCTCTTTTTTGTTTGAAATTTAGCAAATTTGTAGAAATATTTTTTTAAAATTAATCTTGTGAACTGAAAATTCAATTGTCCCATGTTTGGTTGAAAATTTATCTTCTTCAGTTGAAAACTCAACTATTTGGTTGAAATTTCACGTATTTTGTTGAAAATTCGTATTTTGAAAATGTAACTCATATATTGAAGAATTGTTTGAAAATACAAATATTTGGTTGAAAATCCATGTTATTGTAAAAAATGAATCTTTGTGGGTATAAAATTAATCTTCTTGGTCGAAAATTTATCTTTTTGGTTGAAAATTCATTTCTTTGATTGAAAATTTAACTAATATATTGAAAAATTCTTTAAAAATACAAATATTTGGTTGAAAATTCATGTTATTGTTACAAATTAATCTTTTTTGGTGTAAAATTAATCTCCTTGATTGAAAATTTATCTTTTTGGTTGAAAATTCATTTCTTTGTTTGAAAAATTTAACTATTCCATTTTTTGTCGAAAATTTATCTTTTATGATAGTAATTTAATATTTTTGGTTAAAAATTAATCTGTTTGGTTGAAGAATTATCTATTTCGTAGTAAATTTATTTTATTTGGTTTAAAATTAATTTTTCGACCAAAGGATTAACTATTTTATTTTAAATTAGAAATTTATCTATTTTAGGTGAAAATGCAACTATTTTGTCGAGTAATCTTATTTTTGGTTTTTATAATTTTTTTCGTTGAAAATTCATTTCTTTTGTTGTAAATTTAATTATTTTTTTTTAAATTTGTCTTTTTTTTGTCTTTTTCGGTAGTAAATGCATAATTTTGGTTGAAAACTTATTACATTTGTTAAAAAATTTAACTATTTTGTTGCAAATTTCTTTTTTCTTTTCAGTTAAAAATTAAATTCCATGTTTTACTTGAAAATTGACTTTTTTTAGTTGAAAATTCTATTTCGTTGAAAATTTATATTTTCGGGGTCTAAACTTCACAGTTTTGCATGAAATTCGTCTTTTTAGCTTAAAAATTAAAAATTTTGGAGACTTTTTTTTATTGACTGAAAAATCTTTTTTCGTTGAAAATTCAGCTATTTACTTGAAAGTGGAACTACTTTGTTAAAAATTAATTTTTTGGGTTCATGCTGCATCATTTATTTCAACATCCATTTTTTTCAACATTTGATTATTTTGTTAAAAATTGTTATTTTCTTTGAGAATCAATTTGTTTAATTGAAATTTTTCGTTTTCATTTGAAAATGCAGCCATTTGGTGGAAAATTTCTATATTTTGTTCAAAAATCATCTTGTGTGGTGCAACAATATTTTTCTTGGTGGCTGATTTATTTTTTTGTTTAAAAAATTTTTTTAGTTGAAAATTAGTTCTTTAAAATTCAAAATTAATTTTTTGAACTGAAATATTAGATGTTCTATTTTTTGTCGACAATGTATCTTTTTGGTTGAAAATTCATCGGTTTCATTAAAAATATAACTGTTTCGTGGAAAATTTATTTCACTCAAAAAATGTTTGGTTAAATTTAATATTTAAACAATTTAATATTTTTAATAATATTTTCTTAAAATAATGCTAGAAAGTTGCAGTTTATTCTCCAATTTTCCATTTTTGGCCCACTTTCCAGTTATAGTAAGGTGATAATTAAATCAAGTTAACATGCATAATTGTTTAAACAATTCATTATTATTTTTAATAATATTCTCGTTGAATAACGTGAGAAAGTTACTGTGTTTTTTGAAATTTTCAACTCTTTTTAAACATTTCGCTTAGTGTATGGTAATAGTGACTTCTAAAATTTATTAACTTTTTTGTCTCGTTTTTACTTAGTGAGATAATAATTTGAAATAATAAACATAATTGTTTTCCTCAGAGAAATGCTGAAAAGTTGCTGGTTTTTCTGAAATTTTCAGCTTTTCTTTGCCTTTTTAGTTATCAGCATCTACTTCAAGGAAAATTCACATTCATAATATGATCCATGTAGAAAACTTGAAGAATATTTTGAATATCTGTTTTATTTCAGAAAAATATATTCACAAAAAGAAAGATTGCCTAAAAAATTATTTCCTCTATTGTTTATTTATTATTTGTTTATAACTAAAAAGCCGAAGCAAAGTTAAAAATTAAAGAAAAACCCGCAACTTTCTAGCTACTATCTAAAAGAAGATTGTGATAAACAATAATAAATTGTTCAAACAACTATTTTTGTCAACTTGCATTATTTATCATCTTACTCTAATTATAAAATTCGAAAAAACCGCGACTTTCTTACTCTATCCTGCGACAAAATTGCTAAAAACATTAATAATTTAATTGAACAATGTATGTAAACATCTTATTATTAGTGGAAAGTAGCATTTTATGTATTGAAAATAATGTGTATTAAAAAAAAAACGCAAAAACATAATTAGCACCAGCAATTCGAAAAACCTAATTTTTCACTTATGGGGTGTTTTTGGGACCCTATGAAACAAACATATGGTGGTGATATTTAAAAACTAATCATTCATTTGTATTCTATAGCTAATGAAGAGCAATATTGAGTTTCAAGTCTATTCACCTAATATCTACTTTTCATGAATAATTTTATGCAAAATAAGCATGAAAAAGATTCATAATTAAAAAATAGACTTTCATACTACCTCACTTTTCGGAAAATGTGATAATCTAAATAAATTGGTTCAGAATCACCCACAAATCTGAATATCATTTTTTTAATGCATTTATTTTTTTTTGTATCCTAACAAATTTGGGGGTGATATGCATGACAATTCGAAAAAACAATTTTCTAATGCATTTTTGCAACACCCTAACGTGGACTCGCGTTTTCCTGAATCTGCGGATTTCTTTTCAGAAACACATAAAAAAAAATGTTTACTAATTTTTGTTTGGACTTCTTACTTTGTATCATGAAGCTTATATTTTTAAGGAAATCCGAATTTTTAGCCAATTCACAGATCTTTTTGGCCTCGTAGCTTTTGAATAACAAGAATATCCATAGATAGAGGAAAGATTGAAAATCCTTAATGATCTTTTAACATCTGGGATGAATTATATTGAAGAAAATTAACAAAACTTCCAGACAAAATGATATTTAATAAAATTTGACATTTCGTCACTAGTCATAGTAACCCTATCAAAAATCCATGCTCAAATCTATTAAAAGAATTACATAAGAAATTACATAATAAGTAAAAGTGTTTTAAAACATGATTCTTTAACATCGAAATATAATGACTTATCGTAGAGGGATGAAGTTCAGTTACAATAGTTAAATTTTCGAAAAAAAGAAAAGGAGAGTTTCCTCCAGGAACAATGCAAATTCGATGTGACATCCTGGAGATTTGAAACGTAAAGGTTTCGTAAATAAAAGAGTCAATTATATAGAAAGATTGAGATTAGTATTTTGTAAACAACCATTTTTGGTAATTATTATATTGTGATGAAGAATTTAAATAAAATTTCATGATTTCTATAAAAATATTTTTTTTAATATTTTGAAGAGAGCATGGTACCATGTACCATGCAGTACTGAAAGGTTCGAACATACTGATTCGGAAGAAAGAAAATTGAGGCGCCGAATAAAAATTTTTTAAAACATTTCAAAAGGTAAATTCCATGAACAAACTTTATCTAAACTTATATTGTGAGCAGGATTATAAAATTTCAGATCAGTAATATTGTTCAAAGCATTGTCACTTTTCAACACCAAAATATGAATTTTAATGAAAAAGTAAATTTTCTACGAAAATAGTTCAATTTTCAACCCAAAAAGACGAATTTTCAACAAAACAGTTTAATCTTCAACCAAAAAGGATGACTTTAACAAAATTGTTTAATTTTTAACCAAAAAGTTGCATTCTTATCCAAGAAAGATGCAATTTCTATTGAAATAGATGAATTTTTTAATTAAAAAGACGAATATTCAAAAAAAAAAGTTGAATTTACATCCTAGAACGATTTCAGTTGATTTTTCAACACCAAAATATGAATTTTTATCAAAAAGTACATTTTCTACGAAAACAGTTAAATGCAACCGAAAAAGGCGAATTTTCAACAAGTTAGTTAAGCCTCAATCAAAACAAATTATTAATTTTCTACCAGATACATTCCTAAGCCAAAAAGACAAATGTTTAACAAAACAGATGAATTTTCAACGAAAAAGATTAATTGTCAACTAAAATGATGAATCCTTATCTGGAATAGTTGAATTTTTAACCAAAAAGGTTAATTTTCGATCAAGAAGATTAATTTCTGCTAAAAAAGGCGAATTTCCAACAAAATACATGAATTTTCAATTAAAAAAGGTAATTGTCTACTAAAAATTGAATAGTTAAATTTTCATTAAAGAAATTAATGTTCAACCAAAGAGATGAATTTTCAACTAAAATTATGAATCTTTAACTAGAATAAGTGACTTTTCATCCAAAAAGATGAATTTTCAACAAAAAAAAATTAATTTCTACCAAAGAAGACGAATTTTCAACTAAAAATATCATTTTTTAACCAAAAAAGACCAAAAGTATCAACTTTAACGCGTTTCAAACATTCAATGTGATTTACACTTCAAAGTGCTTTTCAATTTGGAAAAATTTAATTTAAGATGGAATATTTTAAAATTGGGAAAATTAAATGTGGGGTGCCTGGATTTTGGAATTTTGGATTTTATCAGAATCTTCAGACGTTTAACACTTTCTAGAGATTAAAATTGTGTCCAAGTGGTTTTTGTTGAAAACCTGATTGGGTTTTCATTTCTTGAAGTTGAATTAAATCTACAAATAATCTTTTTTAATAAGAAATGTCAGAAAACTTTATGGAAATTGAGAAATTAATATATAACAAACATTTTTTATTGAAGTTTCGAAAAAAACTTAAAATTTCTAAAAAATATAGGTTGTGTTAGTTTCTTTCCCCGGAAATTGGCATTTTTAAACAAAAATCATCATCAAGATTCCCAATTTTTATAATTTTAGGGTTTGTTAGTGCTTTTTACCATTTATCGTTTTTAAATAAAAAATATTAAATTTTAAAGGTTCATAATTTTTTAACAATTTTAGGCTACGCTGTTGTTTTATATCGAAAATGGGTATTTTCAAACAAAAATCATTATATTTAGGTTAGGTTAGCGTTTTACACTAAAATTTCACAATTTAAAATTAAAATCAGTATAGGTCGAATAAGATTAAGAATCTTTTAACAATTGTAGATTATATATTATATCATATAGTAATAAGAATTATGTTTAATAATTTTATTAATTTAAGTATTGAAAATGAAAAAATCGAAATTGTTTGAACACTTTTTTACACCAAAATTTTGTACGTATTTTAAAACTAAAATCATAATTTGAACAAGATTTAGAATCTTTCAACAATTTTGGATTATGTTACTTTTTTTTCTTCAAAAATTTGATTTATTTTGTTATTACAAATTTATTATAAATTATAGTTAACTTCAACCAAAAAAGACGAATTTTCAACAAGATAGTTAAGGCTCAATCAAATTAATTAAATTAATTAATTAAAATTAAAAGATTATTAATTTTCAACCAGATACCTTTTTAAGTAAAAAAGATGAAATTTCTATCAAAAGAGATTAATTCTCAAAATAAAAATACGAATATTTTACAAAACAGTTGAATTTTCAACGAAAAAGCTCATTTTCAACTGAATAGTTCAAGTTTCTACAAAAATTCAATAATACTTCAATTTTCAACAACAACAACAAAAAAACTAATCTTATCAACTATAACACATTTTAATCATTCAATTTGATATTCATTTCAAAGTGCTTTTCAATTTTTGGTTTAAAATTAAAAGTTTTCTTTTTAATTGAAATATTAATTTCACATTTTTCGATGAAACCTCATCTTTTTTGTTTGAAAATTGGACTATTTGGTTCAGAATCCATCTATTTTGGTTAAAAATTCTACTATTGGGTTGCAACTTTAATTATTTTGTTAAAAACGCAACTATTTTTTGAAAATGCAACTATGTTGTTGAAAATTTATTTCTTTTGGTAGAAAATTCAACTATTTTGTTTTAAATTCGTCTTTTTTGACTAAATGACTAAAACTGATTATGGTTTATAATTAACCATGTTTTCAGCTAAAATATTAATTATTATATTTTTAGATTTTTCGTTTGAAAATTCCACCATTTGGTTCAGAATTCATCTCTATTGGTTAAAAATTTGGTTAAGAATGTAATTATTTTGTTGAAAAGTCAACTATTTAGTGAAAAGTCATCTCTTTTGATCGGAAAACTCAACTGTTTTTGTTATAAATTCGTATTTTAGATAGAAAATTCTTCCTTTTTATTAGAAATTTAATTTTTTTGTTTGAAAATTCATCGTTTTTGGTTAAAAGTTGAACTACTTTGTTAAAAAGTCATCTCTTTTGGTCGAAAATTCAACTGTTTTGTAGAAAATTCATCTTTTTTGTTTGTAATAAACTGATTTTGGTCAAAATTAAAATCTTTTTTAGTTGAAATATTAATGATTAAATTTTTGATGAGAATTCATCTTTTTTGTTCGAAATTTCGACCATTTGATTCAGAATTCATCTCTAAATTAACTTTTTTGTGGAAAATTCGTTTTTTTGGATTAAAAATTCGTTACTTTTTGTAGAAAGTCTTTTTTGGTTGAAAATTAAACAAAGTAGCTTAGAACTGAAAAATTAAAAAAAAAAAAAAGTTTCAAAGATTAAAAAGTTTTCTGATTTGAAAATAGTTCAAATAGAAAAGATTCGAGTTAGGGAAAGAATAAAGTTGAAATTAAACAAGACCAAAAATTAAAATTTCTCGACTTTGCAAGATGTTAAATTAAAAAAAAAAAATAGAACCTAAAAATTATTCCGAATTAAAAAAAAGAACTTTAAATGAATAAAATTAAACTTACTATGCAGAGCTAAAAAATTTACTTCGATTTAATCAAGTAATTTTCGCAGGTACTTTAGTGAATTTGAGGCAAAAATACGAAAATTTCAATTTTTCATTCGAACCTAAACTTTAAAATATTCTAAAAAATTCCCTTTTGTTCCTAGGAGGCTGAAAATTGTGAATTTTCTATAAAAATATACACTTTCGACATTGCAAAATGTTTAATTTTCACAAAAAAACTAGAACCTAAAAATTATTTCAAATTGAAAAAAAAATTTGTTTATAATGCATTGTAACCATAAACTTGCCTTATTTGAAAATAATGCAAGTTGATAAGTTTAAATTTTTATAAAGTAATATTTTAGAATTGTATAATAAGATATGGGCGTACGTAAAATTTGAAGTTAAGTTATTTTTCAATAATTCAAATACGTAGAAATTCCTGGGATATAAAAATACTTCAAAATTAAATTTATCGTGTTTGCAGGAAATTTACTAATTTTATGGGATCTAGTAAAGTAGGAATTAATTTTCAAAGATTTTCTTTAGCTTTGGAAAATTATTAAATTAGAGTTTAATTAGCCTCATTTTATTTAATTATTTATCATTATTAATATTTTTCTCATCCTCTAAAAGTTTCTAAATTCGGAAAAGACCCATAATTTGGAAATCAAAATTCTGTAGCAACCCTGGTACAAGAAATTGAATAAAAAAATTGTTGCCAGAAATTAATCAAATGATAATAAAATATCAAAATAGTATATTTATAAATTAAGTTTAGAATGTACATAATAAATCTTTTAGAAATTCGAAATACCTCTATATACTGAAAAATTATAAATATACTTGATCTATTTTTCTTCCTTAATAAAAACAAAAATATTACTAATTGGAGTACTTTATCTGAAACTTTTACTCTGTCTTCCTAAAGAAATTAAATTTTAGAAATTTTATGTGTAACTCTCCCTATTTTTCAAATAAAAATGTTTTTCATTTTTTTACTGTTCCGTATGATTTATTTACTGAGAATAAAGTAATAATTCAATTTTCTTTTCAACAGACTTTGATCACGAAGTGAAGTGTCTGAGGAAATGGCTACGTGAGATGGAAGCTCGTCTTCAACCCCTCAGTTTCCATATCGATTGGAGCAGAGCTGAACTGGAGGAAAAAGGAATTGAGCACATGGTAAGTTTGAAAAAAAATTAATTTAAGATCGAAATGAAATCTATTTTCTTATGAACCGGTTTATGCACCGAAATCGGAATACAAAAAAGAATCATAAATCAAAATTAGATTTCCAAACTACCTTGTTTCCGGCTCGTTAGAGGTAAAAACAAGGGCAGATCCAGAGATTTAAGATTTAAAATTTAAGAAATTAAATTTAAAATTTTAAAATTTTTATATTAGGTAGATAAAGTAGGTAAGACCTCTTAATTTGTTTGACAAATTTGACCCCCATTGTTTACATTTTTTTTTGGTTGAAAATTTGAATCACGTAGCCCACATTGTTAGGGTTCGTAAGTTTTGACGAATTTTCAACCAAAAAAGATGAATTTACAAACAAAAAAAATGTAATAGTTGATATTTTAACCAATGCAAAGATTTTTGAGTTAATAAAGAAAAAAATTTCATCCAAAATGTAGAATTTTCAAGACAAAAAGACGAGCTTACTACAAAACATTTGAATTTTCAATCAGATAATTGAATTTTCAGCCAAAAAGATAAATTTTCTACCAAATAAATGAATTTTCAATAAATTACATAATTTTTCAACCAGATAGTTGAATTTTTAAATTTAAAAGATCAATTTTTAACTAAAAATGGAATAGTTCAATTTCCATAAAAAAAAATGATTTTCAATTAAAAAAAAAACGAATCTACTACAAAACAGTTGAGTTTTCTGAAAAATTGTTGAATTTCCATCCCGAAAATATGAAGTTTTAACAAAAAAGTTAATTTTCAATCGAATAGTTAAATTTTAAAATAAAAAAATTAGTTTTGAACCAAAATAATAAATTTCAACAAAATACATAAATGTTGGTATAAATGAATTTTCAACCAAGAAGATTTAATTTCTACAAAAGAAGACGAATTTTCAACAAAACACATAAGTTCTCAACCAAATAATTGAACTTTTAAACAGCAAAGATCGATTTTTAACCAAAAATGGAATAGTTAAATTTTTATATAAAAAAATAATATTCAATAGAAAAAATTATTTTGTTTACAAACCAGTTGCATTCTTTACCACATTGTTGAATCTTTAACCCGAGAATATGAAATTTCAACAAAAAAGTTAACTTTAAACTAAAAAGATAAATTTTCAGCTTAAAGAAAATAATCATTTTTAATCCAAAAAAGGGATTTCTTAACAAATTAGCTCAATTTTTAACTAAAGAGATGAATTTTCTGCTAAACTTATGCATTTCGAACAAAAAAAATGAATTTTTAAGAAATTAGTTCAACTTTCAACCAAGGAGTTCAATTTTCAACAAAAAAAATATAATAGTTTATATTTCAACAAAAACAATTTTAATTTTAAATCAAAAAATCGAACTTAACCAAAAAATAAATTTTCAACAAAATACATGCATTTGTAACCAAATAGTTGAATTTTCAACCAAATAGTCGCATTTTTAGACTAAAAACCAAATAGTCAACCAAATAGTTGAATCTTTAGACTGAAAAAGATCACTTTTTAACCACGAATGCAATAGTTAAATTTCCAATGAAAAGAAAAAAATAATTTTCAATTTAGAAAAGCGAATTTTCTATAAAACAGTTAAATATTCTACCAAATAGTTGATTTTCTACCAACTTGTTGAATTTTCAAGCCAAAACGACGAATTTTTCACAAAACAATTGAATTTTCAACCTGAAAATATAATAGTTGATATTTCAATAAAAACCGATTTTAATTTAAATAAAAAACAATTGAACAAAATCAAAAAAGATATTTTCAACAAAAACATACATTGTTAACCAAATAGTTGATTTTTCAACCAAGAAAATTAATTTTCTACCAAAAAGACGAATTGTCAACCAAATAGTTGAATTTTTAGACTGAAAAAGATAAAATTTTATCCAAGAATGGAATCCTTAAATTTTCTCCGAAAAAAAATGTAATTTAGAAAAGCGAATTTTCTACAAAACAGTCAAATATTCTACCAAATAATTGATTTTCTTCCAACTTGTTGGATTTTCAAGCCAAAAAGACGAATTTTCCACAAAACAGTTGAATTTTCAACCGGAAATAGTTGATATTTCAACAAAAACCTATTTTTATTTAAATAAAAAAAAAACAGTTGAATTTAATCAAAAAGAATTTTCAACAAAATACATACATTTTTAACCAAATAGTTAAATTTTCAACCAAGAAGATTAATTTTCTACCAAAAGAATAGTTAAATTTTCATTGGGAGATTTTTTTTTTCAATTTAGAAAAGCGAATTTTCTACAAAAAGTTAAATATTCTACCAAATAGTTGATTTTCTACCAAATTGTTGAATTTTCAGCCAGAAAATATTAATTTTCAAGAAAGAGGTTAATTTTAAAGCAAATAGTCGAATTTTCTACCAAACTTTTTAATTTTGAAGTCAAAAAGACGATTTTTTTTACTATCATTTGAACTTTTAACCCAAAAATATGAATTTTCAACAAAAAAGTCATTTTTTAACCAAACAGTTGAATTTTCATCTAAAATGATGAATCTTCAACAACAAAGATGTATTTTTAATAAACTAATATGAACACTATAATTGAAAAATATCAATAAAGTGGAATTTATCGCTTTATTATATTCAATCTCCGAAAAATTTTCTGGATCCGCTCTTGGACAAAAACATAAAAGAAAAAAGAGAGAGAGAAAAAGAAAAGACTCAATCAAATCCAATTTTTTTGGTGGATAAAATGGTTCATGAGAAAGTAGATTCCATTTCGGTCTTAAATAAATTGTTTTAAATAAAGACACTAAGCTTAAGATTCGTTCCAAAATCTATAGGGTTGCCTCTATTAATTCTATTCAGAATTCTTTCAATTCAAGCATCAATATTTTACATCAATTTATCGAAAAATATCTATTTTTGTTTTTTAAATATTGCTTAATTGATGATTTGAAATTAGCAATTTTAGAAATGTGTAATTTTTTTCGGATTATTTCTTTTCTTTCAAAATTTAAAAGTTTTTCTTTCTTCGGTTTTACGGTCAAAAAAATACAAATATAAAAAACGATTATGGTTGTTTAAAAAAATCGTTTTTATTTTCTACATTTCGGCTCTCACTGCGGGCCTTCATCAGAAAAGTTTCCATTTCTAAAATAAATCGTGTTTTTATGATAAATTAAAACTAAAATACAATAACCTACTAAGTAACATAAACAACGAATTTTTTTTATAAACTACAACTATATAAATTTTCGACATGAGTGTTAAATCTTCACCTTATGGAACCTTTTATTAGTTAAATGTTCGACTCTAAAATGTATATTTTTTTTGACATTACGTAATTTTTAATGACAGATAATAACAATTTTTTTAATATTACTTACAAGGGGGGTTAGGTTGGTGTCCGACGCCGATTTTTTTTGTAACTTTGCAGATGAAAAGAGGATCCCAGGCTATGAAAAAAAAATTAATTTTTTGGGCAATCGTTCATATTTAGGGGTGGAAATCACCCCTTCTATATTTTTGATACTATGTATACATACATACATACATATCTAACATATATATATATACATATATATACATATATACATACATATATATACATGTGTGTATTATATTCCAATCTGTTTCACAGAGTACATCACGACACTAATTAAAAAATACTGTTTAAAGTCACAAACACGGTCTCGAAAAATTGAGGAAAATTTATTTTTATTTAGAGAGAGGGAAGCATTTAACAAAGACCCTTCTTTATAGCCCCTCACTTGTCAGGACAAGTGACACAATTTTCAAGGAACCCATCGAAATAACTCAAACATCGTAAAACACACATGTTACAAGAATTTTTAAAGATCTAAAGGAAAACACAAACTATAAGAAATCGTTCAAAAATGACTATCACTTTCAGAAATGAACACAATAAACAAGATATCGAAAGTGATTTGAAAATAAAGAGACATAATTAAAAAATTTTAAGACAAATTCAGCATAACATCATTAAAAAGGTACTAATTGGTACATAAAAACAATTATGCACATATTTTATATATGGTATCTTCCTCAGACTATCTTTGGTTATAGGCAACGAGGGTATCATAACTTATTTTTTATAAGCATATGGGTGATTTTTTAAATTCAAAAAATATGTACATCCTATATTTATATTTTGCGACCTTATTTTTAGATAAGTAACAGGATAACATTCTAAATAATATGTGCATGCCAGCCGAAAAGTGAGGTAGTTTGGAATTCTGTTTTTCAAATTGAGAATCTTTTTCATGCTCATTTTGCATGAAAGAAGAATGGATGAAATATTAGCAATGTTAAAAATACATTAGAATGTTTGGATTGTTTCTTTTTCTATTTGGAAAATGTAATAATCTAAATAGATTGGTTCAGAATCAACCACAAACCTTGTTGTTGCTTCCTATACCAATTTGAGATCATATACTACTCATCATTGCCTACTGATTTTGAAAAATATCAAAAATTTTCGTAGTACTTTTGCATCCTTTTTTCTAGCTTTTCTTAAGGAGAGTAGTTTCAACGAAGAAAATTAATTCATCAAAAAAGATATCAAACCTTAGTTTTTCGGGTTTTCTAGGCAATTTTGACCAAATTGATCAGAAATGTTTTAGCTAATCGGAATAACATTTTACGTAGCTTTTTATGTAAAAGGAACCTACTAAACAGTGTTTAAATAATGTTTTTAATGTAAAAATGTTTTGCACGAAAAAAAGTTGCTTGTTTTACAGATTTTTTTTTAAATTATGAAAATCGATTAGATGTGAAGGCATCATGAAACCAAACAAAGCTTCTTTGACAACGTATGTGGAAAATTGACATTCTACAGTTGTGTAGAATTGATGTTTTATATCCCAGGCGAAAAAATTCTACATAGTGGAAAAAATTATGTGTAATTTTTATTTATTTTATATATTATTTATATAAAACAAATGCAAATTGTACATAATTTTCCCCACTACGTATAAACTATTTATAGTTTTTCCGCTTGGGTACAAACAGTTTCTTTTCAAGAGCAACCTGAATTCCTGCATTATTAAGAAAGTTTTGAAAATTTATTTACCAAGGATTTTTCAATTTAGAGAAAAAAATTCATAAATTTAATTTTTATTATAATATTATTATTATAATTATTATTCTTCCTTGATCGCCTAATTATCAATGTTCATTAGGGTGATCCAAAAAATGTTGTCGAATTTTTATGCATAACGCCCGGAAGTTTCTTCGAATCCACACAAAAATAAATTCATTTGTTTTTTGAAAAAAATGTTATTTTTGTCAATTTTATTCAGAATCCTAAATATTAACTGAATCCAGTTGAAATTTAACATTTCTCTTCACAATTAGCCACAGAATACGAATAGAATATTACTTTTCAAATATCACCCCTATAAGTCTGTTTTACATGGTTCCAAAAAAACCCCATAAGTGAAAAGATGGGTTTTACGGGTTTCTGGCGCTGAATATGATTTTTTTGCGTTTAAAAAAAATGCAAATTGTTTATAATACATAAAATACTACTTTATATTTATAATAAGATTTTTAAATAAATTGTTTAAACAAATTATTATCGTTTTTAGCGATTTCCTCTTAGAATCGAGATATAAATTCGCAGTTTTTTCAAAAATGTTCCACTTTTTGTCCAATTTCCAATTAGAGAGAAATAATAGTAAATTAATTTTAAAAAACATAATTGTTGAAACAATTTTTGATTATTTTGAATAATATTCTCTTAGAATAATGCTAGAAAATGTTAGTTTACTTAAAAATTTTCCATTTTCTGTCCAGTTTTCAATTGGAGTGAGGTAAACAATTAATTAAAGTGAAAAAATTAATTCTTTAAGCAATTTATTATAATTGTTAACAATATTCAATTTGAATAATGCTAGAAAGTAGCGGATTTTTCTGAAATTTCCAACTATTTGTCTACTTTTCATTTGGAGGGAGTAGATTATTAATTAAATTTGGGAAGGATAATTATTTAAACAAATTATTATTGTTTATAACTATCTTCTTCTTTATTAATGCAATATAGCTGCGGCTTCTTCAAAAATGTTTAACTTTTTATCCACTTTTTAGTAAAGTAATAAATAAGGCAAGTTAACATAGTTGTTTAAACATAAATTAAAAATATCAGAAAAAACGGCAATTTCTTACCATCAAGCAAAGAGAATATTATTAACAATAATAATAAATTGTTTGGGCGAAAGGCGGTTGCGACTCTCGCCTCGAAAGGTCCGCAGTGCGCGAGTACTCAGTCAAGTATATTGCGAAATATTATGCATTTCAATTGGAAACGGTTCAGATTTCAAAATATTTCAAGCAAATTTAAAGGATTTCAAAGATTTCTAAAGATTTCTGGAAATTTTAAGGGATTTTAAAGTATTTCAAGATATTAAAAAAGTGCTAAGGGATTTGGAAAAATTTTATAAGATTTCCAAAGATTTGAAGGGATTTCTAGAGAATTTGGGAAAATAAATTATATTAAATCTTATTTTTAGGGATTCTTGGGGAATTAAAAGATTTCAAGGGATTTTGAGAGAAATCCAGAAAATAAATGAAATAAAATTCCAAGGGATTCCTAGCAATTCCAAAAAATTTCAAAAGATTAAAAAAATTTCAAGGAATTTAAAATTGTAGGATTTCCAAAGAACTTTGGGAAATAATTTAAATTAAATTAAATTTCTTGGGATTATTAGCGATTTCAAAGGTTTCAAGGGATTTTGAGATATTTTAAGGAATATATATATTATCAGATTTAAGGGATTTTATGGGACCTCTAATTATGTCAAAGGTTTCAGGGGATTTGACCAATTTCAAGGGATTTCAATGGATTTCTAGAGAACTCAGGGAATAAAAATTAATTTTATTTCTAAGGAATTTTAATTGATTTCAAATATTTTAATGCATTTGAAGTGATTCCAAAGGATTTTGAGTATGAAACAAAAACCCCCGGCCATTTCCCGTTTTTTTCCGGTTCACAAAAAATTTTTCACGGTCATTTTAAAATTAAATTCCGTTAAATAAATATTTTATACTGATTATTTTTTCACAATTCTAAGAATAATGATGAAATAAAGAAAATATTTAATAGATTAGCAATAACAATTTAATAGTAGTAATTTAGAAGAAATAAATGGTAATAATTTTAAATTGTGAAATCTTTTCTAAATCCTCTTTTGTGCAAGGTTCATCATCACCTAAAAATTATCCGATTTTCTTCGAAGACAAAAATAAAATTTTCTATTTCATCCTGATGTTGTTTTGTGATCAAAAATTGAAAAATGAGAAAATTTAGTTTTTTAGAGGACTATACTGGAAGATTTTTTGTTAGTCTGATTTTTTGCGGGGATGGCTCAAAATTATGGTCTTGGCATGTAGATGCACATATAAAAATAAAATTTTCTATGTCATCCTGATGTTTTTTTGTGATCAAAAATTGAAAAATAAGAAAATTTCGTTTTTAGAGGACTATAGGGGAAGCTTTTTTGTTAGTCCGTTTTCTTTCGGGACTGGCTCAAAATTATGGTCATGGCATGTGGATGCGCATAAAAAATAAAATTTTCCATGTCATCCTGATGTTTTCTTGTCATCAAAAATTAAAAAATTGAAAAATGAGAAAATTGCGTTTTAAGACGACTGTACTAGAAGCTTTTTTGTAAGTCCGATTTCTTTCGGGGATGGCTCAAAATTATGGTCTTGGCATGTAGATGCGCATACAAAAATAAAATGTTCTGTGTCATACTGATGTTTTTTTGCTATAAAAAATTGAAAAATAAGGAAATTTCGTTTTTTAGACGACTATACTGGAAGCTTTTTTGTTAGTCCGATTTATTTCGGGGATGGTTCAAAATTATGGTCATGGCATGTGGATGCGCATACAAGAATAAAACTTTCCATGTCATCCTGATGTTTTCTTGTCATCAAAAATAAAAAAATTGAAAAATGAGGAAATTTCGTTTTTTAGACGACTATACTGGAAGCTTTTTGTTAGTCCCATTTCTTTCGCATACAAAAATCAAATTTGCTGAGTCATACTGATGTTTTTTTGTTCTTCAATATTGAAAAATAAGAAAAATGAGGAAATTTCTTTTTTTCAAATTACTATGCTGAAATCTTTTCTTTTAGTTCGATCGTCTTCAAATATGGCAGACATTGATGGTCTTAAGCATGAAGATTTTCATTAAAAAATAAAATTTTCTATCTTATGGTGATGTTTTTTTTATTAGAGGTTGAGAAATAAGAAAAATGAATGTCATCCCGATATTTTCTTGGTATCAAAAATGTCATCCAGATGTTTTCTTGTTATCAAAAATTGAGAAATGAGAAGAATGAGGAAATTTCGGTTTTTAGACAACTACACTGGAAGCTTTTTTGTTAGTTTGATTTCTGTCGGGAATGGCTTAAAGATATGGTCTTAGCATTAAGATTCGCATACAAAAATAAAATGTTCTATGCCATCCTGATGTTTTTCTTTTGGCTATCAAAAATTGAAAAATGAGGAAATTTCGTTTTTCAGATGACTATACTGGAAGGCATGTAGATTCGCATACAAAAATAAAATTTGCTATGTCATCCTAATGTTTTCTTATTATCAAATGTAGATTTTCATTGACAAATACAATTTTTTATCTTATAGTGATGTTTTTTTTTATCAGAGGTTCAGCAATGAGAAAAATGAAGAAATTTCGTTTTCAGAATACTATATGCTCGAAGTTTTCCTATTAATCCGATTTTTGTTGGGAGTGTCTTAAATTGAAGTTCTTGACCTTTTGATGTGCATTAAAAATTCAAATCTTCTAAATCATGGTATAGCTTTTTTGTTATCAGCGTTAAAAAATAAAAACATGAGGAAATTTCGTTTTTTTAGATCATTATGCTGGAATCTTTTCATTCAGTCGATTTTTTCGGAATTAACATAAATTGAATGTCTTGATGATGTGCATTGAAAAATAACATTTTTTATGTCATAGTATGTCCTTTTTCTCATCAGTCGGTAAGAAATTAAACAAAACAGGATATTTTGTTTTGTTTCAGTCTTATTTTCTTGGTGTTATACTTATGAGGAGAAATTATTGTTAAATTTACAGGAAAAGTTTCCATATAAAAGCATGAGATTTTACAAGGAAGGCATGTATTTTGAAATTGAAGTGTTATAAAGATAAAAATATTCTTGAGTTTAAACTAGAAAAATGCTTCATTCTAATCGACATCCAACAGATTGCGGATCTTCATTCTCCCTTTAAACTTTTTCCAAATTAAAAATTTCGAAACCGGTCCTTTTGGTAAAATCATACCGATTCTGATAAAAGAATATTGATTTGAATTCGAAAACAAAATTTCGTTAACCCTGATTTATATACCCGGATGAACTTACCCAGGTCTTGATGTTGGTGTAATGATTATGACTTATGTGGTCTATCGTGAAGACTGGTCCATACTTTTTGGAATGCTTAGTCTCTGGCCAGAATGAGGGAAAACTGGTTGATGCCGGAGGTGGTACACATAAAACAACGACTGCCGCACATTCGTAATCGTAAACCAGTGACCAGAATTCACCACATGTGTGTCGAAGTGGCCACTCTGTTACGATGTATTCCCTAGGTTTTGTATAACCCTGAAATTCAAATTAAATTTATTGATCTCATGAAGAGACAAAGAGAGTATTAAAGCAGTTCATGCAACAAAAGAATTGCACTTCAGTTTGATCCACTAATCTAATAAAATAAGGTCGATTTGGGTTTTGAAATAGGCTCAAAATGAGAATCATCTCACAACAACTAAACCAACTCGAGGAATTCAAGGAAATCACAGAACTTTTGGAATTCACGAAATTCACGAAATTCATGAATTTCCTGAAACTCAAGGAATTAATGAAATTCACGGAATTCGCGGAAATTCATGGAATTAAAGGAAATCATTAAATTTATGGAATTCGAAGAATTCAAGGAATTTAAGGAATTCACGTAATTAATGAAATTATTAGAATTATTAGCATTGAAGGAATTAGAGGAATTCACGGAATACATGGAATTCTCGGAATTCATGGAATTGAAGGAATTCACGAATTTTATGGAATTCAAGGAATTCATGGAATCCACCAAATTCACGGAATTCACGGAATTCGCGGAATTCACGGAATTCACGGATTTCACGGAATTCATGTAATCCAAGGAATTCACGAAATTCATGGAATTCCTAAAATTCAAGGAATTAATGAAATTCACGGAATTCGCGGAAATTCATGAATTAAGGAAATCACGAAATTTATGGAATTCAAAGAATTCACGGGATTGAAGGAATTTACGGAATTAATGGAATTCACGGAATTCATGAATTAAAGGAATTTACGAAATTTATGGAATTCAAGGAATTCATGGAATTCACCAAATTCACGTAATTCGTGGAATTCGCGGAATTCATGTAATTGAAGGCATTCAAGAAATTTATGCTATTCCCTGAATATACAAAATTCATGGAATTCAAGGAATTTAAGGAAATCACGAAATTGATGGAATTCAAAGAATTCACCGAATTGAAGGAATTCACGTAATCCATGGAATTTATGGAATTCATGGAATTCACGTTTTTAATGGAATTCATGGAATTAATGGAATTGAAGGAATTCACGTAATTAAAGGAATTCACGGAATTCATGGAATTGAAGGAATTCACGAAATTTATGGAATTAAAGGAAATCACGAAATTTATGAAATTCACGAAATTTATGAAATTCAAAGAATTCACGGAATTGAAGGAATTCACGGAATTCGTGAAATTCACAGACTTCGCGGAATCCATGGAAGTGAAGGAAATCACGAAATTTATTCATGGAATTGACAGAATTCATACAATTTATGGAATGCAAGGAATTTAAGGAATTAATGTAATGCAAGAAATTCACGAAATTCACGGAATTCATGGAATTGAAGGAAATCAAGAAATTTATGGAATTCACAGAATTGAAAGAATTCACGGAATTCGAGGAATTCACGCAATACACGGAATTCAATGAATTCACAGAATTCAAGGAATTCATTTAATTGAAGGAATTCAATAAATTAATGGAATTCATGAAATTCACGTAATTCACGAAAATCATGGAATTCATGAAATTCACGGAATTCAAGGAATTCAAGGAATTCACAGAATTCATGAGATTCACGGAATTCAAGGAATTCATAGAATTCAGCAAATTCAAGGAATTATTAGAATTCAAGGATTTCACGAAATTCACGTAATTTATGGAACTCGTGGAATTCATGGAATCCAAGCTATTCATGGCGTTCAAGGAATTTATGGAATTCACGGAATTCATGGAATTCACGGAATTCATGGAATTCACGGAATTCATGGAATTCACGGAATTCATGGAACCTTTAATTTTAAAAGGTCTGGGCGCAAATGTGGGGGGAATGCAAAGACCGAGCGCGTAGCGCGAGGTAAACACATAATCGATCGCGAAGCGCGAGAACCAACAGTCGGGCGCCCTAGGCGCGCTCAAACTTGCGAGCAAAGCGAGCCGCGCGCGATGAGAGTGTGACCGCGCTGCGGGCAGATTTTTTTTATTGCATCTTTACGTGTCAAGAGCTTCAATTTAAGGAGTCCTCGAAGAAAATCGGACTAAAGGAAAAGCTCATAGGATACTTGTCTTCTTTTTCCTCCAATAACTCAATCCCTCCTTTTTTCGTGACAATCTTCCATAAATATACATTTCTTATTCTAAAATATGTTGCCTGTTTCTAATAGTGCAATAGTTACTTTTTTCAGATCTACTAGTTATCACTTCTCGTTGAATATACAAAATTATTATTGTTATACAAAAAACACATGAAACTGAATCTTTCTAATCGATATCAGTATAAAATTATCAGATTTGTTTTTCTCTTAAAAATCTTATCGAAATCTGCATTACTAATTTATCACCCCAGATTTGGTAAATTTTCAACAAAGTTTTATCGTAAAAAACTATCAAAAATGGGAGAAGGTACAATGTTCAAAATTGGGTTTAGAATTTTCGAAACTGACGCATCTTTTCGCAGTCATGTAATTTCTACTTACTATAAAGTTATTGACAAAGATGACATTCAAATAGTTTAAGAAATTAATTCTTATCAAAAAAAGAAACTTTCAAGTGATCCGTGAATATATATTTTGTGACAAATATATGTAAAATTTTTATATATAAATCAGACGTAATAGTTTTTTAAAAGGTGATAGAAGTTAAAACAATACAAAATTCTTACTTGGGTCATACTGAATAACCAAGATAAGAAATCAGACACAGTCATATTTACGAACTATGAAATTTTGTTCGCAATATGTAATATGGGTTTTTAAATTGTGCTTGAAAATAATCAAAATGTTAAATTTTTTCGATCAACTCGTCATTAATTTTGTAATACTACATATTACAAAATTCAGTGACGAAATCAGTCTACGTGGTGTTCGATTCCCACCGGAGCTAAGAGGATCTTTCTTCTCTAATAAATATTTGTAATATTTTATTATTACAGAAATTTTGTTATATTTATTGTTACAAAATAATTGATGAGTCGATCTAAAAAATTTAACATCTTGATTATTCGACCTCTCTGTTCGATACTATTTACCATCAAAAATAAATTCTTCAAGCTTTTGAAAAGAAAGAAAATGTATGTCTATATAGAATGTTATATCGAAAGCATCATATAAGACTGAGAAAAAGGATTCTCGGTCCTTCGTAGCTTAGTGGTAAAAGCATCTGACCAGAAATCAGACTACGTGGTGTTAGATTCCCACCGGAGCTGAGAGAATCTTTTTTCTTTAATAAATATTTGTAATATTTTCATTTTAACAAAATTTTGTAATATTTATTATTACAAAATTAACGACCAATGGAACAAAAAAAATTTAACGTCTTGATTATTCAACCTCTCTGGTCGACACCATTTACCATTAAAAATAAATTTGTTTGAAAATTTCTATAGAGTACCTCATCATAAAAAGTTTTTAATATATTGCAATATGAGTGTTATGAATTACTTGGTCATATTTGGTATTAAGCATTCGTGTAATTGTATCTTGTCGATTTTTTACATCGCAGTTTTTTTTGTGAGATTTAGTTCTTTGTTGCTATTCATTTCTTTGATAAAATGCGACTCAAATTTATTTCATTTAATTTTGCTGTCTCATTTACTAATTTAATAAATTACAAGCAGAATGATTTAAATGCTATTACATTAAAGCCTCGGCAGAGATAACGTTGGATGCACAAAATCCGACTTCCGCTTCTTCATAGAGTTACATACATCAACGTCTTCGAATATTTAACCATAAAATGTGTGATGAAGGTTATAAATAATATATTTGCGATATATCGAAGAACTCAAAAAAATGATTACCTTTATAATGTCAATGAACATACCAACATAATTTTTAGGAAAGTCAAAAATAATTTTAAAGTAGTTATCACAAAAATTTTCGGTGTGCATATTCTGCGCAAATTCATATAGGTGATACTTGTGTTAATTAATATTGTTTTAAGAGAACTCCATGAATTTCTGTAATATTGTTTTTCTGTTTAACTTTGTATAGATTTTATTATTGCTACTACAAAACAGTTTTCTTTTCAGATTCTGTAAAATGCAAAGAATATAAAAGCGAAAAGTTCGATTTTAACTGCGCAAACTTTTTTCCCAACGGGAATTCGACAAACTAGTGATGAACGAGTGGTATTCTGAGTGGTAATTTGAGAAAAAAAAATTTTTAATACGTGAGGAAATTATTACTTGAAGAATTATATTTTCTTATCTAAAATTCACTCAAATATAAGTTATTCCATTTCAATTGCATTATAGAATTTACACATTTTCATAAAAATATTATGAAATTATAAAAAAGAACCTTTCAAATGAGTTTGAAGTTTGATATATAGAACATTTTGGATCGACAAACGTAATTTTTTTCAGTGTTTACTTTCAATTTACTTTCAATCGAAGTAGCGTATCTGTGACAGGAGATTCGGACAAAAAAATTTTGTATGCCATAGTGTAATCTTTATATTTTTAACTAATTTTATGTATGGCATATCAGTAGTAGGTTATCAACGTGTGCCACTAAAATCAAGCTTCATATTGAGGCCTTGACAAGATTAAAGATAAGAATTCTCGTCAAAGTGAATCTGATAATTAGAATAAAGAATAAAATTTGTATGCAAATTATACGTAATACGTTTTCAAAAGATGACAGCAATTGTAAGGATAAAAAATTCATAATTGCCTGATGTTGAATAACCAAAATAAGAAAATCAGACTGTAATAATATTAGCCAATTATAAATATTTACCTACTATGTTAATTAATGATTGTGAGTTAAACTTTATTTTTAGGTATTGACAAGATTCGAGATGAAAAATCTCGTATGAATGAATTTAATATTTAAAAAAAATGATATTGGAGAATATTCAATACTTGTTTGAATGATATTTTATATCATGCGACATTCTTATGATAGAAAGAAAACAACGGTATTATGAGTTTGATAACATTGACGGAATATATTTTTGAGAATTATTATTTTCTGTCCAAAACTGTATTTTCATCGTTTCAATTGAGTAAGCAAACAAAAGGAGATAAATACATTTTTTGAAAACATTAGGATAATTATCCTTTCTGTTTGTTTGTAATAATAAAAACGAATTGGTAATATTTCACAGGCTAATTTTTATCTTAAATCCCTAGTCGTACCGACCTGCCTCTAAAATTCATAATATCTACACAATACATACAGTTAGTTCTTAGAATATGAAAGAAAGAAGCATCACCGCAGATAAATCATCATTTAAGACTGGTGCCATTTCCTAACCACGGCAATATTTACCAAAGATGTAAAAAATTCGGTAGTACTGATATCGTCATAAATTAAGCATTTTTGTACAGGTAAAGGAAAGTATAAAATAACTTGCAGGTTGAACTAAAGTACTGTACTTTTGTGAAATTCTTTGAGCAACTTTCAAAAAGTTATTGCTGATTCGTGTAATTAGTCTCAATTGTGCTAAGATCGATTAAAAAATAAAATTTAAATCAAAATTCAGTGAGCATAGCACAAATATTTTCGGTAAGCCTAGATACTTTGTTTTAAATTTTATAAGTATTTTATTGATATTTTCGAGCTGAATTTATACATTGAGTTGAATATTTATTTGAAACTTCCATGCCCGACTTTTTGTCCGCGAAAACAAAGCATTTGTTACGATAGTTGTACAATAGATTCTTCGGTTGGAAATGATTTTAAGGATCTACTACGATCATTTCTAAATTATTTTATACTTTTAACAATGCTTATTGCAAATGTAGGCCTAAATGTTCTGTTTAACAAAGGTTTCTGTTAATATGATTTGCCGCTTAAAGAATTAAGGAAAAAAGTTGAGATCCAGAATTTGAAAGTTTTTAACTATATAATGTTACGGATTCCAAATGTTTAAGAATGATTAGTATAAAAACCAAATAAAACTGCAGTTGATTGAATTAGAGCACATTGCAAAACAAAATAATAGGGATAAGAATTTTTACATTTTGTTCTGACCCAGTCATGTTTAAGTCTTTTAATAGCGATACAGCATTTTGTGTTTAGTACGTTTATAATACGAGTCTTCATGCTATTTCCATTCTCATCAGTATTTAATAAAAATATAAATATTAGACCTTAGAAAATGAAGGTCAGAAACAAATGTGGATTTTTCTGGAAAAAATGTATATTCTTTTAATTTTTGTAGGTTTGTAGGTTTTTTCCGTTAAAAAGTTTTTAATCAGAAATTTGAATATATATATATTTGTTTAATGAACATGAGCTTCATCTGGTTTTTCAGAATATATTTTCATCTTTGGCGTTTTCGAGCTTTTTTAATATGAGTAATCGCAATATTTTTCCTTTCAGTTTTATTAGGCTTTTTGACGCACTTTTCATTGGTCATTGCCATTTAAAAAAAATGAATACTTGATCTTAGAAATCGAAGATCCAACATTAATTTGACTTTTCCTCATTGAAGAACAGTTTTCTTGATCTAGAAAAAACCTTGGGAGTTTTTCAACCTTCAAACTTTTAAGGGGTATTCTTGTTTCGAGGTTTCAGAAAATCGATTTGTTTTATTTCATCATTTATGTTTAAACGCGTTCTTCCAAAAGACGTGTTTTTAAAAACTTTTGGTAAGACTTCGACTAGAAAATTTAGGAATATCGGGTACTCTTTTTTAATGTCCAGGAGACATGTCGGTAGGTCAGGTCTTAAGCACATATTTGCAGTGGTGCGGTCAAGGATGCACTAAGGTCGCGGGTGTGAAAACAATTTATTTTGAACGTTATTTTTTTGGAGTCGAAGAATGTATCAATACATAGGAAAAACCACTTTTCAGTTATCATGTGTAGTTTATTTGCAGTAAATTTCCCAAAACAGAATGGAAATCGTGGTTCCAAACTAGAAGACCCTTTTAAACGGAAAAGCCTTACCTTTCTTTCATTGTAAAAAAAATTTTTTAAATCGACGTTTTTTCTCAAAAAGTCACATCTGTTCATGACTTTCATTTTTGAATGTCAACTATTAATTGTTTCAATAATCGCTTTTCATAGGCGTAAAGTGTGTGGAAAAATCTAACGTAACTGTGCGCGACAAGGGTTTGTCATTATCATTTGAAGTGTTACTGTTCTCGCAACGAGATCATATGCATTCTTCATGCATGCAAGAGGGAAAACATATTGAGTCACGGCGATCATTCAGTATAGTGATACTGGATTTTAAACCCGATCTCTAATGAGATATTCGAAATCACTAACTGTCATCATTATGACCCGTGACACAATGAGTGATTCTGCTCAGCAGAATCACCTTTTCCCTACTTGAACCTATTGGAAGAATAACACACACAAATCTCCTAATGAGATACAATTTGCTTATAAATTGAACTCGCTTATTGAATTGGGTACTTGCGCATAAGAAACTCAAAGAAAAAATAAATAAATAGAGATATTATTCTCCTTTCGGAGTATTGGGTTCAATCATTTTCACCGATAACTAAAATTTACAGTACTCGAGAATTAATAAAAGAAAAACGTTAATCTCAATGAGCCATGCTCCAAAAAAGAAAGGACAGAAAACATCCTAGTAAATACCATGCTCATTCACAGGATTTGAAACTCACTTTCAAAACTGAATTCAGACAGGTATACGTCGAATTCCCGACTATTTTCCCGGAAAATGACGTGAAATACCTGGAAGCATTTAAATGTCCGTAACGTCACGCGTATTTCGTCAGCTGGCGAATGCGTGCGAAGGGAAATCTATATATATACATATATATATATATATATATATATACATACAACAGATCCGCCTGGACAAGGTACGAATTGCTATGTAAACATGCGATTACCTGTATCAAATCTTATATGCGTGTAAATCCGCTCTTTCTCAGAGAGAGATTCAAGTGGACTATACGTCCTTTCTATCTAGCCTGAACTAACGGCATGAATTGCCAACGCGCATCTAATGCAGAAAACCTATCAGGTATCTCTAAGAGGGAACCTCAGTTCTTCTCTTAGAGCTGGTGCTCTAGCCGACATATCGGAGAAAAGACAAGCTTTCTTGTCGGAAGCGGATATTTAACAGCTCACCCCTCTAGTAGCCAGGTAAGTCTCCACTCCGGTGTTACCTGTGCTACCTGTGCGCTCCGCTGCTGGTGGTAATTCCAAGAAGGTTCACCGCATACTACCCACTATATCGAATTTAACATAATCTCCCCGCACCTACCTCACCGTGAATATTTATCCAAATGACAAAAATTTTTCTCATCAACGCCTATCAATGGCATAACCGTTTATTTAATTTTGACCTAGATTGGATCAATTAGATTTTTCGACTCGATACATTTGAGAAATGATACCGTAAGAAATCATATCTCTTATGTGAAATTACAAATTACAAGAAAAGATAATGATGATATTATTTAATATAGAATTTGGATGGTTCAATTATAAAATAAAATAGCTAATTTTTCTTTTTCGAATTAATTGTTTGCAGATGTATAAGTTAATACTTTTTCTTGGAATATGCTCAGCGTTCGCTTCAGGTAGTAAGCCGCCAGAAAAGCTAGCAGCAAATCATCCTGGGAAGCATCCAGCGAGGCTACCAGTAGCTGATAATAAGTGTCAGAGTAAGTGATATAATATATACTAGTAGTCTGGCGCGCGCCCATACATGTTTTTAATGAAAAAGAATAAACAAAATACTATTTTTTTCTATGTTATTTATATTCAATGAATGTTTGAAAATATTTGTATCGAATAATTACAAGACACCACAGGATGATTTCTGTAGCCTGCAATAAGAAGCTGCTTTTCAATTTTTTCTCTGCTGAAGGAGTGATGGATTCCTCATAATTTATTTGTAGGTAAATTATGCCATCGTTAGCATCTGGAAGAAATTCTGAATATAATTATAATATAATTCATTATAATCAGCTCTTAGATTTGTTTAACAATTATTTGTAAATTATATTACCAGAATAAATGTTTTTATTCTATAAATGAAAAGAAATGTTATTCATGAAATAAATTTGACATTGTTCGTTATAACATGTATATTTGCTCGACAATTATTGTCTTTACTCCATAGCAATTCATTGGCCACTAATGTTTTATTATGCATTGAGAGATGTAGTGCATTTTTTCATAAAAATTCAATTCTTTTATTTTTATCGTAAATGATCGATAAAACTTTTCAGGCCTTTATAAACGTTACAGACTCTTTCTTATTAAAAGCTGAATTCAACACAAAATATTAAAAAAAGATCATTTTTTTCTTTTGCGAAAATCTATTTGTTATTTTTTTCAGATTGATTTTTTTAACTTATCGCATGATTTACTTTAAGAAAAATATTTTCTTCCTGATATATTCTGCTATATTAAATTATATATATGTATGTATATATTTGGAAATATAGTTAACCGACTACCGCAAGGTCCCCACTGAGAGCAACCGCCATCTAAAAATGACCCCGGCTCTCAGTAGAACCTTGGTAAATCACCCTTATGGCGACGTCTCACCCCCATGAGATAAGTGGTCACACGACACGATCGGATCACAACGACTGACCGGCGAAACCCTCGTCTGTCTTGAAGATACGAAGCGACCCGAGAATGACAGCTTCCTGCATCCATCTCGCAAGTGCCTTGGCATATTTTTGGCACGCGGGTATGGCTTTAAGGTTACGAACACTGAAATTTATTTACGAAACAGATGCATTGTTCCTACAGCTTAGGCTATAGTCTCATAACGTATTCTGATTTTTTTTATAAGAATCCCTTATGTAATGTACAGTAGTGATAATAACAAACAATTCTATACTTAGTGAGCTTTCTCACAAAATGGATCAGATTCATTGAAATTTACACTAAGAAATGGATATTTTTGATTCTCGATATTACAAGATCAATAAATTTTTACTCACGTGCCATGGACTGTGGAGTTTTGAATCTTACAGAAAGAAACTCCTAGCAAAAAGTTTCATTTACTTTTCACTCGTTTCTACACTCTGTCTCCAGGTAGTCATTATTTTTTAAGTAAATATACATGAGAATTATTTATTTTTTCGAATTTTTAATTACTCTTTTCAACATTATTTTACAATTTTTGCTTCCGTATATAGATTCTACATTCAAATCCTAAATCTTTGTTCATTAAATAAAATATTTTTTGTCCATATAATAACCATATGCTCTGGTTAACTCAACCAGCAAAAATGTTGTTAATTCAACAAAATATTTTTAGAGTAGATTTCATATAGTTTGCGGTTGACGTTTTAATTTTTAAACTATTATTAAGCTATTTTTCAGTGAAAACCAATCTTCTTTTTGAGTCTAGTTTCGTTTTCTATTTGCGGTTTGGGGCAACGACATACGTGCAACACTAGAGTGTCTTCCGCCGCTGACTCTTATTATCATGTGTTTTTGCCAAATTACCGTTTACAATTTGAACCAAGAGAAAGTAAGATTTCATAATTAAGCCTTTTAATCGATTTCAGTGATAATTATCATTTTGTATATACATTTATTTATATCACTTTACATTTATTATTTAACCCCATATTTTCCTCAACTTGAAAGTGAGATAACATTTAGAATTGAAGCCACTGTCTTCATTTTTTATTCAGTAAACTTCTCGTCATTATTTATCTGAAATGAAACGTGTGAATTTTTTCTGCGCATATGAAGCATGCTGTGATTATCATACTTTATATATCTACTATTCGCAGTTGGTGTTACTGGTAAACTGTATTAAAAGCGATTGGAAGTTATGGTCATCTGGACTGGAATTAGAAATTCTGCGCAGTTATGCAGAAAGTGGAAGGAATTACACGCTATTATATGCTGGTAAATATTTAACAATTACTCAAAAAGCAGGAACCGTCCTTTTATTCAAATGCCAGACAGGAGTTTGGTTTATTAACTTTCTTCAAGACATTTTCATGATGATTTTCTTCATTTGTGACATTCCGCAAAGAAGTTTGACTTTCTTTACAGCTTATAGACAATATTCGTAGGATATACATACACAGCAAAATCACGCGAATAAAAAAAAGTTTTCTACGAACTTTAGTATCATAATAGCTCAGGAAATCAAAATAGCCCCAATTGACGGTACTTATTGAACATTAAAACTTATTTGGAAGAACTTTCCTTAAATAATTACATTCAGTTTATAGTGCTCTTTTGATTTCACAATAAAAAAAAAACTTAATCAACAATGAACAAAAAATTCTAAAAAAAAAATACCTAAAAAATTTGAAAAAACTCCAAGTCTCCGTATTCTTCTTGATTATATATTGAAATATATTTTTCAAAAGTCTCTCTATTAAAAATACCTCTGCGAACTATTATAAATGTAGTCACTACGGGTGTATTCGTTTGTGCTCATTTTATGAGTATTATGCTTTCTCATAAGTATTGATTGAATTTACTTCCTCATAGAGGAAGGTTTTCCCCTAATAAAAGAAACAATTGATACTTTCAATATTTGTAAGCTCATGTTTCTGTCTTACCGAAAATTTTATTTTCAGTAAACCAGAGAGCTCACCAAAATGTCAATCGCTGTGTTCTGCTACAGTGAATAACTTTTTAACTTATGGTAGTGTTACATTCCAAAATAAAACCAAAGCTTTCTTCATAGAAACAATGTCACTTTTTTCAAAAACTTTCTATGTAGCTATTGATTAATTAAGAATGGTCATCGAAATTTCGTCAATAGGTCAGTCCACGCGTTTCGAAGACACGAACAATTACATCAAATGCAGTAATGGCATATTCCCAATATAAAAAAAAATCCTCTTATAAACAATGAAAATAATTTTCTTAAAAAATTTAAAAGCGATATTGGTAAGTAATGGTCAGTTAGTGAGGTCACGAACTGTTCTTAATTTGGGCAATCAATGCGTCTCGAAGACTCAAACAAACATGTGAGATACAGTACTGCCATATCCCTGATATTAACAAAGTTCTTCTCATAGAAACAGAATACACCAATTTATGTTAAACTTTATATATCGGTACTGGTGGGTCATAATAGGTTCAAAAATGGGTCGGTCGATGCGTCCTAAGGTTGCGAACGAATACACTACATATAATATTGTCATATTTTGAATATCAAATAAGTTTTTCTTATATAAACAGAATAAATATCTTTTTGAAAAACTATAAATCGATTCTGATAGGTCATACAAATTTCAACAAGAGATCGATCGATGCGTTTTGAAGACGCAAACAAGTATGCTAGAGATCGTATTGTTGTATTTCGAATTTGGAAAAAGTTTTTCTCGTTCAAACATCATTAACCATTTTTTTAAACTTTATAAATCTTACTGGTAGGTTCTAAAAGTTTTAAAAATAGGTCGATCGATGCCTCTCAAAGACGCGAATAAATACACTAGATGTCGTATTATTGTACTTTGAATATCAAAAAAGTTTTTCTCAATCAATGCAGGTAATTTTTTTTTAATCTCTAACGCAAAAAAAACTACTTCTAAATAGCTGATCCAACTCAAAATTCTATCAGACCTAGATATCCGTCAGAGCTACAATTCCTTTAAATTTCATGATCGTAGCATTTTCACTTTTTGAGATATGGTGAACATAAAAAAGTTACATACACACACACACACACACACACCGATGGATATTTTCAAAAAATTGTTTTTTTGAACTCCTGGGGTCGAATTAGATTGAATTATGTCAAAAAATTATGTTTGAAAATTTAGATCATTATAAACCTCTCTCGATGAGGAAGCAAGACTAAATAAAGAACCAAATAATTTATTACAAAAATTGAAAAGTTTGTAAATGACAAAGCAGAAAGCTCCCAAATGTTGACAATACCATTATAGAAGCGAAATAATTTTTAACAAACATAAATAAATAAATTGTTAAACAACATTTTTCCGAATTAATAAATTGTTACTACGCCGAGGACGTCTACGAAGAAGTTATAAAAGGGACAGAAGGAGAAAACGTCCCCGGCGTAGTTAAACCCTTTTAATTCGGAAAAATTTGATTTCATAATTTACTTATTTTTAATGTTTTTTTCTTCATTCATTTCGCTTCTTTAATGGTACAGTCAAAATTTGGGAGTTTCTCGCTTTGTTATTTACAAAGTTTTTGAATTTTTTATCAATTATTTCCTTCATTTTTTAGTTTTTTAATTGAGATACTTTTTAAAAATATGTTTTTGTTGATATACTTGTAGAAAACACGAAGACCGAAAGTTTTTTTGAAATTTTGTCATTTTTAGTGATTTCAAATATTTTTATTTATTCAATATACTTTTTGTTTATTATTTATTTAAATCATATATAACAGGGAGTTTTTTTAACTATACATTTTTTTAACCGATTTTTTTCAAATTTTTCTTTCAGTTTTTTGTTGTAGATTTTTATGTTCATTCCTTGTTAAAAATATTTTTCTGAAGAAGTTTTTGTTTATCATTTGATAATATCACGTACGAAACAGAAGTATAAAAAGAATTTAATTTCTCACATATATTTTTTTCAAATTTTCAATTTAATTTTTTTAAATGTCTTTAAAAAATATAGTTTCTTCAATAATTTAAATTTCTTTCTGTTTATTTTTCAATTTATTCAGTTTTTTAATTAAGAAACATTTTTATTATTTATATAATTGCGAAGAAAATAAAAACCGGGAGTGTTTTGTAATTTCTTTCTTTTTCAACTTTTTCAATTTTTCAAGCAAACGATTTTTTTTAATATATATTTTTCATTTCAATAGTTTAAATAAATACTTTTTTCATTTGGATAATTTTAAAGCATGCTTAAAACTGGACGTTTTTTCAACTGGTAATTTTTTAGTTATTTTAAATATTTTTGTTATAATTGGAATAATATATTGAAAAATATGTTAGAAGTAAAGATGTGTCTCGAAGTACTAAAAAAAATTGCGCTATTTGTACATATTTATCGGTATAAATTGCCCATTTTCCAGCTTTATTTGTACAGAAAAAATCCGGCTATTTGTACCGAAATCTCGGTACCCGTAGCCACGGCCTAAAGGTAATCTTTAGTGCTAAATCCTATTTATTTTGAGCATTTGATAGTGGCAAATGAAAATTAAAAGCCCTCAATTTGAATATAAAGCAAAAAAATTGGCCTCACGATTACTGGGACTAAGGTCACGATTACTGAGATGCTTAAAATACTTCTTATTCCTTAACAATTTGAAAAATAAAAACAGTTATTCAAAAAGTTAAATATCTTTGAATCAAAAAACATTTGTTTTCCCATATTTCAAACCTAGAATTTGTTAGATTCAAATAAAATGTATTTTAGATAAACAACGGTGTGTTTAAATCAAACAAGTTATGTTTGAATTAAACAAATATTTGTTTCAATCAACCAAATATTCGTTTGACAATTCATTACTCATTATTCGTGGCAATCAAACTATTAAAATCAAAATCAATTAATTTAAAATAATATGGACCATGCAATAAAGAAACTAATTTATAATCCTTGAAAATTGAAACGTATAAAAAGCTGTATCATCTAGTAGAAAAATCTTAATCAAAAACCTAATTGTTTACCATTTTTTTTAATTATTAGCACATACCTCCAATTATTTAATATTGATTATGCATTTTCCCAGATTTTTTGATAGCCTGAACGGGACCTTTTTAACCTACGCATTATAAAGAGCGATTGCGAATATAATGAACGTTAATAAAAAATAATATAAAACGAGATTATACAACTTAATCTTTCATCAAATCAGGGAACTTTACATTTTTAACAACAGTTTTGCATATCGCAATCTAAAGATATGTATTTTGTAAATAGAATCAAGCCCGATATACTTGAAAAATATTAAATGATTTTTTGGATAACAAAAAAAAATTTCGTGATCATTTGAAAAAAAAACCTGACATCTATTAATTCTTTCAAATTTTTGGAAATACCTTGAAGTATTTGAAAATCTGTTTAAATATTTGAAATCCGTTAATATCCCTTAATCCTTGAGAATTAAAGCTTTAAAGTTTCATTCAAATATTATTAAATCCTTTGAATTCCCATGCAGGTAAATGAAATATTAGGATATTGTTCGAAACTTCATGACATTGTTTGAATAAAACATTCTTGGAATTCTTTCAAATACTCCTTTGAATTTTTCAAAATCTATTGAAATTTCTTTTAATTATTAAATATCCTAAAATCTTTAAAATTCTTTAAAATCTTTCAAATTTTGTAATATCTTTGGAAATACCTTGGAATATTTGAAAATCTCTTCAAATCTTTGAAATACTTGAAATTACTTGAAATTTTTTGAATCTCTTGAAATTTTCTTCGGAATCCTTCAACATACCCCAAAATATTTCGATTTCTTTAAAATCTTTACAAATTTCTTAAAACTTTTAAAAGCTTGTAAAAATTCCTTAAAATGTTATAAAATCTCTTGAAATCCCATAATGTTACATAAAATCTTTGTATATTTCTTGATATTCCTTGAAATCGCTTGAAATATTTGAAGCCCTATGAAAATCTTTGAGATCCAGGGAAATAGAATCAAACACTTTACTAAATGCATTTAAAATTCCTTATAATCACTAAAATCCTCGAAAAGCTGATAAATACGTTAAAATTAGTTTAAAATCCTTTGGAATCCTGTGAAAGTATATTAAATCTGATATTGTTCCTTGAGATCCCTTGAATTTTTGAATTTCTATGAAATCCTTTGACATAATGGAAACATTATTAAAATACCTTATTAAGAGCCTTTAAAATCCTTTAAAATTACTGAAATCCTTTGAAATAATTTCAAATATCATAGCTTAACCAGATGAACCTAAAAAATGATGAATAATTTTGCGGGTAGAAACTTTATTTTTGTGGATATTCTTTTACAGAATGATGAGTAAAATTATTTTTAAAAAAATCATTTATACCGATATAAAGTCTTTATAATATCATTATTGGTATACTTAAAGTCCGAAATATAAGAATCAAAACTTCTTTACGAAGCGAGGTTGGTAGCACGTGGTGGATGGAACCGATAGAATATCGATTGGCTGGCGAAAAATCGATTTTGTAGCTGACTTGGCCACATGACCGAATAGCATTTGCTAAACTTTTGAACAATTTAGACGCTATGATGTACTTTTTCTACTAAAAATTAGTTAAATGGACTAATTCAAATATAGAAAGACTGGTAAATTTCAGAAATATTTGTGAAAAATATATTTTCAGCCTACCTTTATGGGACAGTAATTACATTTGTAACAGCCTCACTGATACCGATTGTTCTTAACATCATAATTCCTTTAAATGAGACTCGGCCAAAACAGCTGGTGTATGCAGTAAATTTTCCCTTCGATCATGATCAGTATATCAACTGGATTTTAATCCACGGAGGTGTTACAGCTTTTATCAATTTATCAGTTATGATATCAAACGAAGCGATGGTTGCTGTATGCGCGCAACATGCTTGTGCACTGTTCGCAATAATCAGGTAATAATAATTATTAATAAAAAAATAGAATGCCTTTTCTTGTTCTCTAAAAACTCTTAGCCTGTATTATTTTATGAATTATGATAAAAAATAGAATAGGGGGGAGTTGGGTAGCCCCGACTAGTCATGATTTTTAATAAACTGTATTTCTGCGATGATAAATCAACATTATTAACTTTCAATATTATTCCAAAGCATAATTTTGAATATATAGATTTATATCTCTCAATAGCTTGAAAGAAAATCCGATCTATATATTTAGTTTCTAGAAGAGAAGTGTATTTTATGAAATATGAACCAACCTTATTATCCAATATTTAAAAAATTACAAAAAACATTCGATTGATTTTGATAGCGATACATAAATAATTGACCGTGACTTGTTTTTTGTTTAATATATAATTTCAAGTATTTTCTTATTCATTGCAGTTTTTTCGTAATGTATCACAGTCGGGCAACCCTGACCATTACGTCACGGGTACCCTCGGACAGATTTTCTCAGGTTAGATTTCATTTTTTTAGGATAGGGACTCATAAATAACCCTTTTTGTAAACACAGTAGAATCGAATGGGTTTTGAATTTTTTGAATATTTTGGTTCTAATGTCTAAAATTTTAAAGTCCTAATTTTAAAAATAGATTTACCTTTATTGTTCGTATCACCATTATTGTTCATCGGTTCATATTGCTATTCTCATTGATACCAGAACCGACTCTCACCTAAATCCATTCTTATACTCAAAAATTAAAGAAAAAAGTACTTTTATTTATCAAATATTTTGTTATTCAATAAATTTTGTATTCTCATACTTTATTCTTTTACCAATAATTATCCAATTATTATAAGCAAAGCTGACGATAAAAATAACACAGGCCGACAAATTTTAAAGCCAGAGACCAGACCTAACCTAAAAGTGCAAAAAACGCGTTTTCAGCTGTTTTTGAGGTTATATAACCGAACAAGAAAAATGTCTACCACAAAAGCTAATATAGAATTTGAAAGTAATAATCTTCCCCTTTCAAACCTACTTGGATTTATTAGGATATCTTTATTTTTCACCAAAATATTGTAATTTGAAATTTTTTGTCGCTCTTACGGTGTTGGCCGCGACCCTGCCTTGCCGAACGCTCCAAGGGAGATAGAGTCAATTGTCCAAAACCAGAAGTGCCAAATTTTCTGGAACTACGATTTTCGGACAGCAGTCTCCATTGCACACTCGAGACCTGACATTGTTCTCCAAGACTTCGAGAAACGAATAATATTCGTGATCGAATTCTCGGCTCATTCCAAATACAACTTCACTGCCAAGGAGAAAGAAAAGGAGGAAAGGTATCAAAACCTTAAAGGGGAGCTGCAACGACTGCTGTCATCCTTGAGTTGCTTCGTATCCTCAAAACACACGAGGGTTTCTCTGGTTTGTCGTTATGATTTCATCGTGTTCAGTTGCTCCCAGTGCGACGCTTCAGTGGTTTTTCAACCTTATTTTTCACTTAGATATATATGTATGTATATATATAAAAAGAACTTTGTGATTATAAATATTTTTAATTTTACCACTGAGAAACAACAAACTGAAATCTATATAGAAAAACTTTATTCAGTCGACTTCTCTCAAAATGTTTATTCTGTGTGGTGAATTTTGACTCACGAAAAGTCCATATGTCGAGCGCGGATGGCACTCGGACAGGTGACCATCTGTGACGTAAGACCATACCTGGTGGATAATGGAGTCCTAATATCTCGAGTACTATGGATATGAAGCTCTTTATCAGCGAAAAGAAGAGCAACATTCTCCAGCGAATATAGCACACGTTCCAGCAAAACCACTTTTGCGGATAGCCGATAATGCCAACGTGAAAAGTAGGAGATCAAAAATCGACCAAAATATCTTTCTCGGGGTGGAAAAGGTAGCTAAGGCTATTACTGCTTTCCCTAATATGCTCCTTGAAGATGTTAGTCTTTGGAATCTGAGCTGTGTAGTTTACGAGAAGGCGGTCTTCCTGCTTAGCGACAATAGAAGTAACAATACTTCAATATGCCTGATTAAAACTCGCGAGCGTATTGCAAAGCTTCAATTTAAAATTGAAACGGCATAAATCTAATATTCAGTGTGTGATTAGCTACATAACATCAAATAAAGAATTAACTTTAAAAGTTAGGGCACTTGCTCGAAACTTAAGGAAAGCAAATCACACGCTGAACAAGAGTAAACTGTTGACCATCAAGCAGCACTGGACGCAAAAGATAAGATCTCTTTAAATAGCAAAACAGCGCCCTGAACGGCGAGTGAATTGAATATAGGAAATTCCGTTTTTTCTATTCGTCCTTCCCATCTGTTCAATAAAACTTCACGTGTATTAAAAAATGCGCTCTAGTCTAGAAGAGATTCAAGTCTTCTGGGAGCAAGCATATGTAGATATTTTTTGGCTGAATGAAGGTGCTTCAGTGATATCACACTTTCGTAACTCTTGCGAAAGGCAAAGGTTACAAGGTCCAGAGAAAGAGTGTCCACTAATCACTGCTGAAGTGTGGAAGTGGTTAGTTTGAGGACGCAAGGTATTGATCCACGAGACCGGAGATTCGTCAAGTCCAAAGAATTACAGGCCCATAGCTTGTTGAAACACCAGTTAAAAGCTATTCACTGGCATGCTCAAAGAGAGGATATTAACATCTATCGAGCCGGTATCGAGTACAATAGTTAAACAACTTGGATGCAAGAAAAGCCTGACAGATGTCAGGGAGAATTTGTCAATGGACAGGTGTATTATTCAGGACTCGATCAGGTATCGACGCAATGCGTGCATGGATTGTATTGAATAGTGAGATGCATCAAAGAGCTGATGCTCTTGTGGCGGACAGAATTTGTCATAACATCCGAGAGAAGACAAGTGACTACCAGTTATGTCTATTATAAAAGAAGGTTCTTTCAAGGAGACTCTCTAAGTCCGATACTTTTCTGCATCTCCCTCTTGCTTCTATCTATTGTGCTTCGAGGAAAAAGCTCTGGATACCTATGTGGCCCACCAAACAGAGGAGAATATAAGGTCAACCACCATTTATACATGAACGACCTTAAAATCTTTGCCTCTTCAAACAAGGACCTTGAAATCCTCGTCGCTGAGTAAATAGATACTCTGGGGCGATTAACATGAGCTTTGGACTAAACAAGTGTGCCTGCGTCGATCTACGCAAAGGAAAATGTATAAACTACATCATCGCGTGAAGATCACGATGTTCAACTGATAGGTTGAATAACCATTTAACATCTTGGTAATTTAGAAACATGCGAATCTTGAAATACCGCAAGCGAAAACCCAAAATGTGCTTTTTTTAAAAACGGCCTTCGAAAAGAGTTATCTCTTAATTCTCAGAAAAATTTAAGCTTCCGATTCATCTGGGAAGAATAAGATAACAGCGACCAACATTCTGGCCGTTCCTATACTGCTCTTCACGTTTGGTGCACTAAAATGGAACGTCGATGAGTTGAAGCAACTTGACCAAAGCACATGCAAGATGATGACAATCCACCAAAGTCATCATCCTAGATCTTCTGTGCCCGAATATACCTCCCTCGAGATAAAGGGGGTAGAGGTTTGCTGAGCTTGGGGTGTCTTCATCAAAGAAAGGTTCTGGCTACAGTATGCTCAGTTCTTATTAGCACAGATTCTCTCATGCGACTCGTACATCAACATAACGTTGTCAATGCTACGGCGTTGCCGTAGCATGCCGCAGATAGGGCTGCAGAGGAGCTTGGTCTCTCATTTGATTCCAGCGACACTAAATATGGCCTAGCATCACTAACACCTTTGGTGCTCAAAAGTCGTGTATAGAAAACAGAACATTCGCTTTTACTAAGAAAACATGCTGACAAGCGTCTTCATGGTAAATTCTACGGCATTATACGTAGACAAGAGCCATTGCTCTGTCAGTCTGTACGACATGTTTCTTAAATCTTCTGGATTGCGATCGGAGACTGAGGGATATCTTTTTGCCTGTCAAGACGGCGTTATAGACACCTTATTTTACCGCGAGCACATAATGAATATTCCTGTAGGCGATACTAACTGCCGAGCGTGCAAGCAAGAGCCACAAAACACTTGGACATGTTCTCAGAGGATGCTTTAAATATGTATGCTACGGGTGCACACAGAGACACAATGCGGCTCTAAAATTTTTATATTACCATCGTCGGAACTTCTCTGGTGTTGATCTAATGCCCGTCTCACCATAAACCCAGGGGGAACTGAAGTCCGTTGTGGAGAATGATCAGTGTAAGATCTACTGGAATGTACCATTCTCCATTCCTTGAAGTATTAGTGCTACAAAGCCTGATATTGTCCTCCAAGATCTGGAGACGAAGATCATTTATGTGATTGTATTCTCAGCACCAGCCAATGGTAATATCACGGCGAAGGTGGGAGAAAACCCGGCGAAATATCAAGCAACTCTTTTCGAGCTTAGTAGGCTGCACCAAGACTACAAAGTCCATCTTTTAGTTCTCATAATAGGCTGTCTTGGAGGAATGAAAGCTTAATTTCTTAGCCAACTCGACAAAATACCGCCTTTCCAGCGTCAGGCTCAGCCCATCGCGAGCCGGATGCAAAAGGCTATTCTTCTTGGATGACTTCATCTGGTCCGTCAAAACTGTTCCTCATAACATTCTACAAAGATTGGTTGCTCTAAAGTAGTATCTAGAGGTGAAACCTTTATCTTCAACTGTGCCGTCTGCCGCATAAGGTTATGATAACCTCGGTGGCTTAGTTGGTTAGGCGTTCGGACTTCACGTTAGAAATCCAAAGTTCGATCCCTGAGCCGGTACTTCTGGAATTTTTTAAATGTACATTTACCGAGGTTCCGGTGGTTCGGATCCCGCCTCAAGCTGTAGGTGCCCATATTATGCACTTGGATGCAGCCCAGTCCGTGAATTATGTGGTTAAAACCAGGCTTTGCCCAATATGTCAAATTTTACCTCTGCTCTTATCAGATCAGTTGATTGCATTACAAAAAGACGCTTCCTTGACTGATAATATAAACTGGGACAGCTTCGTGCAGACTATTCACAAAATAAAAATCCAAAACAAAGAATGCCTTCCACATATTGGGCTATAACCATCTTGAACCTGAGAAAACAATAAATAATAATAATAACCCTACCGAAGGTGTCCTCGCGTTGGCGTCGCGGTAGGACTTCAGCTTTCCTCTCATGACTTTGAAGGCTATGTGGGCAGTAGCACTGCTACTGCAAGCTGAGAGCATAGAGGATAGGGAAGCACAGGAACACCAAAACCCCTAAATTATCATAGAGAGCATATTCAAGATTTTGAAAGGCTTGTCGCTTCCCGAGGATCGTCGGTGCACCCCTGGAGCCACCATTGGGGCCACAGCATGTGGGATGGTGGCGATGGTGAGCTGCGAGATGGTCCGGCATATCCCACTAATCAAACAGCTGACCAGCAAGAACATCTACGACAAACGGTAAGCAGTGGAACATCAGCTGTGCCTACTGAGCATGCTTGGGCTAGCGTTAGCTATTTGCAGACAACAACCTCAATAGAAATTCCATGGGAGATCATCAAGTGGGATACCACAATGGAAGAAAAATTAGTGCGTCTGTACTGCGAAAGTGCGAAGTTTGAAACCGAAAACGAAAAAAAGTTTAATTGTAGGACTAAATTTGCTGCAAAGTATCCTCATATAACGAAAGTCGCACTAAGAGATCTTATCGCTGAGGTAACGAACGGTAGAGCTATTATAAACATCTCAGAAGACCAAGCAGTGGAGATTAAACAACAGGTTGATTTGGTGTGGAAAAACGACGGCAATAAACATCAGTTAGAGAAAGCCACGTCACACGATTTAAAGATACTAGGTGGCCTACTTCAACCAGAGGCAGAAGCAGAGGTTCAGCATTCAAGAAGGCGAATTAAATGGACATACTATATCAACAGAGATGTTATGCGCCTGTATTGTTTCGTGAAGAATAGTGGGAAAAGTGTGAGGATAGAAATCCATCGAATCTTCTTACTGAAGTACACAGAGTTAGCCACAAGAGCAAACAAGCAGAATCTAACAGACTAAAAATGCCTAATATCACTTTTACCTTTGACTAATGAAATAGTTACCATAAAAATGGAAGTAGAACAGCAGCTTCCTAATAATGAGCTCCCTCTGAAATATGTGGACAACGAAGACCTGTTTGAAGCTGAAGACATAGGAGCTAAGGATATTAAACATCAAGTACCGAATCCACTAGAACCCCATCCGGACATGAATGACGTTGATGCAAACATCAAAATCCCATTAAAACTACAGCACCTTGAAATTAATTTTGGTGATGCTTTACTAGAGTTTAGACATGTAAAATCAACACAAAGGCATTCTCTACCCAAGATAAACATCACAAAGGATCTGCGTGCATTAATAGGACACCTAAACAGCAAGGTTATACCTGTGCAGTCTTCACACAAGGAAGGCATCGAGATCTACAATCAAACAATTAATTTAGATTCATTTGAATAATATTAAATGTATGTATTAAGAATACCTTCCAATAAATTTGATTCATCACAAGATCTTCGGAAACCCAGATCTGATGCTAGGCTTTATGATGAAGGGTACTACGTATATGTTGCCTAAAGAACCAGACGCTCAAAATGCATATGAATTTAGACCGATAGCCTGTCTTCGAATAATTGATAAATGCCTTACAGCCATCATTACAAATAAATTATATTCTCACTGCGAAGAGAATGACATTCTATCAAAAGAACAAAAAGGATGTTGTAAAACCCCGCGGGCAGTGAATATCTAGTCACCGTTGACGCTGTTGCCATGACGCAAACTCATAAACATCAAAGGAACTTGTACATGGCATACATTGACAACAAGCAAGCGTTTCCTTCTATACTACATGACTATTTGCTTAAAGTCTCAAAAATGTACAAAATATGCCCTCGCATCATCGACTTCCTAAGTTATGCGATGATGCTTTGGGGTACAAGAATCAAGTATTTTGATAATGGACAACTAAGGATGACTAGGTTAATACGCATTTAGACGGGTATCTTCCAAGGAGACTTTAGTGCATTGTGGTTCTGTTTAGCGTTAAACCTATTGAGAAAAACACTGAATGGCATGTCTCATGGGTTTCAAATATATGATAATAAGGATGGTCATAAAGTGACTCATCTTCTATACATGGATGAACTGAAGCTATACGCTAGTTCGGACCAGAAACTGCAGCAAGTGGTCGATTTCTCAAAGCAGTTTTCCAATGATATTCACATGTATTTCGGACTACATGAATGCAGAACATTGCATTTAATCAGAGGAGAATTAAGTACTGCAGAGCTAAAGAACGATCTCAAGAATGACATCGAAGTGATGACTGAAAGCGAGTTATATGAATATCTAGATATTCTCGAATTTATTGATTTACTAATTAACTATTAATAAATATTTATTAATTTATTAATTTTAGCATACGATAGTTAACAGAAGCCTAACGAACACCTTCACTACAAGAATCAGATTGACTCTGGAGACTTCTCTTAAATCGGCAAACAAGATCAAGGCAATCAACACCTGTGCCATCCGTGTACTCACGTACTCCTTTGGGCTCATCAAATGGTCTAAAACCGGTCTTGAAAGGTTAAACAGAACCATTCGCGTAGATTACGAAGCACTGAATGCACCACAGTAATTTGGTGATTGGAAGCGTAGTTCTACCACGACGTATAGGGGGCAGGGGTGTTGTAGATGTCAAGAGACTGTGTAAGTCACAAGTTATACAGTTGCGAGACTATTTTAGCAGCAAGTGAGATGTTGCTCTTTACAACAGTATCTGTAAAGTGGATCACGATTACACAGCCTTAAAGTTATCCTCAGAGGAGGCCTTAAATATCAGGGCAGAAACCATAGAAGAATTAGAAACACAATCGCAACAAAAAATGATTTAGGACAGGATGGTCAGCATCATAAATTATCCCAAAAAAGTGTTTCATCCAGACGTGGTTGGCCGGTGGCGATTATGTGGAGATACCAATGAATCCATTGAGCACATTATTGATGGTTCTTGCATAGTGGCTCACAGTATATATAGACAGACATATGTTGTGGTGGGCATCACACATTAATAGCTTGCTCTGAACCTAGGACTCTCAATAGAATAGAATGAATGACCTGCGAACTACACCATGCTCCTAATCTCGTACTTACATCATCGTAAACAATTTCAAACATCGTATTAAATTAATTTATAACATGATCATCTCATTAGCCACTTGGCTCATTGTTAGTCGGCGGCTGATAATGATGAAACCGGGTTCACCCTAAAATATGTTGAGAAAAAAAATAATAACGTTTCGGAATCGGACGAATTCCCTCATCAGATTACTATTTAAATTTCTCAGAATTTAAACAATTGTTTTTAAAAAATGGTTATGCTTTTTTTGAAACCAATTATGTACAAAACGGAAAAAGAGTATACAAATTAATATAATGTAATAAAATGTGATCGTAAATCTGTTTCGAGTGCTCGTGTCTACAAAAGGTGGAGCTGTATGATTCAGAAACATTTTGATATTCAAAATCGATTAAGTATTCGAAAAATAAAAAAAAGTTATGACAGTTGAATTAGGAATTAAAGTCTAAGGAGAATAGAAAGTTCTGTCCGGATATATAGACACTAAGATAATTTTAATTCCAATATGTATATAATTTTCAAAATTTTGCAATAGTTTTGGTGATTTTGTACCCTATATAATAAATAACCTCCAGAGAAAGTCTCAAAATCTCTCGGGATCTCTCAAACTATCTCGAAAACCTGTCATGCTAATCCCCTCCAATGATATTTGCTCTTAAAAGGAAATATCTACATGATATATATAATTAAAAACTAAAGGTTAACAACCACCGCAGGGTCCCACTGGGAGCAACTGTCATCTAAAAAATGACAGATTTTCCAGGGACACCCAGCTCCTGCATGTCATTGATTAGAATATTAGGAATCATCCTATCGTAAGCCACTTCTACATCGAGAAGCAGTGCTGCTGTATAGGAGTCTTTTACGAAGGAGGTATGAATTTCTGTGAATAATATGATAAGACTATCACCACAGGATCTATTCTTTCTGAATCCAAACTGAGAGTTGTGGATAAGCATTTGGTTTTCATGCCATCAATTTAAACGATTATTGATAAGTCTCTCTAGAAGTTTCAAGAAACAGGAAGCAAGAGCAATAGGACGGAATTTATGTGAGTTCGGTTAAGGTGTTAAAGAAACAAGGTAATTACTCCGAAATTCAGAAAAGGAACCTTCGTTCAGGATTAAATATTAGACTCTTAGCAGTTGATTGAGGATATTATCAGGAAGATTTTGTATTACTTCATAAGTAATTTTGTCCAGGCCGGGAGAGGATTTAGTTTTAGAGTTTTTCACAGCATATTTTATTTCTTGGAGTCCAAATGGTACAGAAAGATGGTTTGAAGTTAGTCATAGTCTAAGTGGTAGGTGAAGGAGGAGATAATAATCTATGTCCGAAGCCTCGGATTTTGTTCCAAACGTTAGAAATCTGAGAGGTTGAAGATAGGGACTTACAATAAGATATAAACCCTGATATTTCGGTTTTTTTCAAAGGTTCGCTTATTTTTTGCTTCAAATTTTTGAAGGTCTAGAAAGTTCTTATAGGTGCACCTATGGCGGTATGTGCCAAGTTTGGCCTTTATTTGTCTTTCGAGTCTGGTGCATTCCTCATTCCACCAAGGTGGGGAATTTATATGATCTCGGGAGGGTTTGTTTTTTATTTTTGGGCCTGCTGTGTGGAGGGCATTATTAATTATGTCAAAGAGGTCATATGTTTGCAGTGCTGAGAAAGGAGTTGGAGCAACATGAGGGCATGCTTAATCGAATTGAACATCGTTTAAGGTTTCATAAAAGGTGATCCAACAAACTTTTTTTAGGTTGTATTTATGAGAGAAAAACTCAAAGAAAGAGCAAGAAATTCCAACAGTGGTGGAGATCGAAAAATGATCACTGCTCATTTTTTCTTGTTCAACCTTCCAGTTACTCAGATGGGATGAATTACTTGAAACAATAGTGAGGTCTATAGCTGATTTTGCTTCGGAGGGACGGGTAAAACGTGTAGAAGAACCATCATTGAGAATGCTAAGAGTAGAATTCCCAATGGCTTCAAATAATTTGTTTCCGCAGGAAGAGGATGAGTCGCATCCCCACGATTGGTGGTGGCAGTTAAAGTCTCCTCCAATAAATATGGAGGGGAAAAGTCCAGAAAAGGAATTGAGGAAATTATTCCAGTCAATAGAGCTATTAGGGGCTCTAGGATTTCTGTAAATGTTAATTATGCTGATTTCACCCCAATTAGAAGGAATAGAAATAGCCAGTGTGTCTAATTGATCCAGAACTTCATACACCGACGTTTGAGTAAATGGAATGTCTCTGATTCCTATTATTAGACCGCCTCCCATGTGTTTGGTGCGATCTTTTCGAATAACATTAAAGTTTTTTAGAAAGAAGTTATTTTCATTCTGAAGCCAAGTTTCATTCAACAATAATACATCATAATTATGTAAAATTCTTTCCAAGCTGCCTTTTTTACTTACGATACCTCTACAATTCCACCGGAGTCTATTACCTATGTAAGGGTTTGGGTTTTCATACAATCAAGGGATTTAACGATTTGTTCAATTTCCCCACTTTGGAAGAGGGAGATAATTGGTTTTAACAGTTGGAGTAAATCCATTAAGGATGAAATCATATTGATGAGATTTTCATTATTTACAGAAGGTGCGGGGGAGATAGGAGATTTAGATGGAGAGTTAAGGGGTCGGTTTTGAAAAAGAATTCCATTGTCAGATGGGCTGGGTTCTCTCGAGTAAAGGTAGGAGAAGGGCTGAATAGGTTGAGATTTCGATTGGGATAGATTGGTGCTGTTTCCGTGCGGGAGTGGAGAGGAGGAGGAGGGGGTATAGGAACGATGGATTGGGGAAGAGTGTTTTTTCAGAACATTGCTATAGTGCTGGTCTGCGAAATTCTGGTTTTGGTTTTGATTTAACTGCTCAAGATGTACATCACCTAAATCAAGAAAGTTAGAGAAGTCAAAGTGACAGGTCGTTAGATTTTGCGATGAATTTTGGTGGGGTGTAGGTCGATGAAGAAGGTTTGGAATATCTCTAGGATTTGGTTTTCCCTGGTTATGCAAATAAGCTGCACTTTTGATACCTATGTTTGTATAGGCCGCGATTTTCCTAATTTCTTTTTCATCGACGTATTTGCGGCAAGATTTATTAGTGGCCCAATGGGGCTCATCACAATTCAGATATTTATGATTTTCAGAAACTTTGGGGCAGATTTGACCTATATCGTGGGGTTTTTCACCGCAGTATAAGCATCGCAGGGTTTTGCAAATGCTTTTCACATGTCCGTGTCTGAAACAGGAGTAGCAAATTTTTGGTTGAGATACATAAGGGTCAACACGGAGGAATAGGAAGAAAAGTTTAATATCTTGCGGTAAAATTTGTCCATCAAAGGTTAAGAGGACTGTAGTACCAGGAGTTGACTTCCCCTCTTTGTCTTTCCATTCAAAGCTTTTGACTTAAGTCATAGGAGCAGTACTGATGGAATGTTCTTTAATTTCTCCTATAGAAAAGTCTACGGACACATTTCTTATAATGCCCAAACGAGTGACTCTAAGGCTAGGGATGTGGGCTTTGAGGTTAAGGTTTATTTTGTCTAAGTTCTCGAATATTTTGTTGGCACCAGAGCCAGCGTTGCAAAGCACAGTAAATCTAGATGACCCCTTCTTTTGACATTCAGTGACTACATCCTTAAAGTTTTTGTGTAGGATTTCACCTAGAGACAGAACCTGAATGGGAGGATTGGTGACACAGTCAATTTCAATCGTGAAGGGACCCTTGTTATTTTTAGAGTAAAGATTTTTCGGTTCTCGAGTGTCGTGATTGGAAGGGAATTGGGTGCTATTAGTATGTCTCGTCTTGGAAGCATTACCATCGATATTTTAGGAGTCATCTATAGTTCTCTTGTTACCAGTTTTTGCTTTATTTATAGCCAAATTAGGACTTTGTTCAGAAGGATTCCTGTTTTCATTATGTTTAAGATTACGAGCTAAGTTGGTCGTAAATTCTAAAGGGATAGTCGTATCCATTCTGGAGTCGGAGTTCGGAAATGATAGGTGAAGACAAACCATTACTTCGGAGGTTGGGTTATGAGGATTCCGTGTGGAGATAATTTCCTGCATTAGAGATTTGCGGATTAGATTTGCATTAGATTCGTCAAATTCATCTAATTCTTCATGTGACCCCATGCTTACAAACAAGCACGCTGGCCCAGAGGCCTGTTCTCTAATGAACACCCACCTGCCTTTCCTGTAGAGCAGCTAGAAGATAGATCCTTTTAATCAACTGTTTCCTTAATAACAGGTTCTCTTAAAATCCAAAAGAGAACGAAGAAAAGAGTTAGGAATCAGAGAAATCTGCCTGGATTGTTTATCAAACTCTCTATCGTCTTCCTCTAAACACTTGATCCCTTCCTTCCACCTGCTTGTCGACTTATGAGCTAGAGGCGTATCAATATAAATATTCAACCGTAGCTTCATGATTTTATTCTGATTATGAAAATAGAACGGACGGTCTCACATCTGAGACGGGGTCGGTCAATTGTGCTGAGGGTAGTTCTTGAGGATTGTCGGATTTTAATACAGCAATATCAATATCAACAACAGCCTTGTGAAGGTTTTTGAGTTGATTATTTTTTATTTCGAAATGATTTAGTTGTTTTATTTAAAGAAAGCTGAAAAGGGGTTCGTAGAATGTACTGGACGCTGTTTTCTTGGGTGAATGAACATTACTGTGGAAATGAGGATACGGACTCGTGCCTTAAGTACATGTGTAGGTTGACTATTTTTGTTGTTGAAAATTTTTTGCTCTATTTGTTGAAGGCAGCTGAGATGCAGTTCGTCAAATCTACCAGAGTTTAATTTTTGGGTTCATTGAATATAAGTGTGGGGACTCGGATGTGAAGCAGGGTATTAGACTAAAATTTATATAAGATCCCTGGGATGATTCAAATTTTTATTTCGATTTTTTTTTGCGTTTTCAGTTGAAGGCAGTTGAGGCGGGGTTCTTTAAATGAACTAGGGGATATTTTTGGAATTTTTTATTGAATCATGGGGATCCTGATAGCAGCTAGAGTCATGAGAAGATTATTTACTGATTATTTTTAATTTTAATTTTTGACTTTTGTAGTTGTAGGCAGCTAAGGCAGTGCTCTCTAAATGTGCTAAGGGTGATTCTTAAATTCGGTTGAATATTATTGCGACGATAGCGATATTAAATAGTTTCGGAAAAGCTTTTGAGGTGAATATTTTTTATTTGAAAATTTTCAGAGGTTTCAAGTGAAAGTAGCGGCGTTCGTTTAATGTCCTAGGGGTAATTCTGTCATTGTTATTTGTTATTTTGTCATTTTTCTCGAAAAATATTAATTATAGAAAAAAAGTATAATTATATTTTTAAAAATGTGTTTCGACGAGATCCACAACTTTTGTGAAATTTTTTTCCAAAATCAATATTTTTGAAAATTTTGAAAGAAAAACTAATTTTTAGAAAAGTCAAAATTATTAATAACTCAATTTATATCGATCGGCGCCAAAAATCCTTATAGTGCGTTCAACTAGGGTCTAGAAGGAACCCCTAGGCCTAGTATCAAGTCAATATTCTTGGGTGACCTTTTCGGAAATATGCCCGAACTTTTAACCGAATAGTTGAATTAAAAAAAAAACTAATAAATATTCAACCAAAAATGGGAAAGTTACACTTTCAGCTTGAAAAATGAAATTTCAACAATAAAATTTTCACCAAAAAAGCCGAAGTTTCAACAAAATACATCAATTTTCTACCCAAAACCAAAATTTTAATTTTCTACCAAAATAGTTTTATTTTCACCAAAAAGATGAATTTTCAAATAGAAAAATTAATTTGCAACTAAAATCATGAATCTGAACAAAAAAGTGGTCTTTAACAAAATAGTTTAACTTTCAGCCAGATATTTTCAAACAAAAAAGATGAATTTTCAACGAAAAGTGAATTTGTAGCTGATAGGATCCAAAAAAAACACGTTTTTGGCCATTTTCCAAAAATTCTAAATTGGATAAAGATTTTTTTTTCAATTTATAAATGTCAATTATTATTTACTAGCAAAAACTGTACATAGAAAAAATTCGGCATAATTTTCAAAGCAATAAGGAAATTTTTTGGAATTTTCAAACATTTTAATTTTTAAAGCAAAAAAAAGAACAGAAGATATGAACCGATTTCAAATTTTTTTTTCACGTTTTTCGGATGTCAACCCACCAGTTTTTTTCGCTCAGCTCAAACGATTCGACTAATTTGATCATTTTCATTCACAGGCCACAATTTTAATCAAATTTTAATGTTTTTTTTTCTAAACCAAAGCTAATAAAATTCTCCATAGATCGGTCGAGGTCAATTTTAAAAGGACTTTAATTTTATTTGCTAACAAAAATCAAGAAAAAAAGTTTTCTTCAGAAGAGTACCGTTTTTTGAAAAATACTATGATTCAATCCAAAATACCTGGAACCAATGAAGCAAATATTTAGAAAATTTGTCTGATAGCTTATAAATTGTTTAAAAATTGATTTGAAAAATTATAATTGACAATAACAATAGCGGATCGTTATCGAGAATTATACTAATTTTAAAAATTAGTTATTAACAGTTAATTATGATGAAAAAAAAACAAGTTTTTGCCTCTAGAAATAGCCGAAAAATGCATTTGTTAATTAATTTTGTTTCAAATTTGTTTTCCTAAAGAATGCATAAGATGATACAAATTTGTTTAAGCAATTGTCGTTAGCAATGAAAATTGCTGATTGTCATATAAGCTTCCGTAAAGTTCAAGAATTAGTCATTTACACTTTATTACGTTGAAAAAACCCAGTTTTTACCCCTAAAAATAGCCAGACAGTGTATTTGTTAATTAAATTTGTTTAAAAAATCATCAATTGTTATTGGATCAACGAATCTGATATTTTTTCACATTTGTGTAGGATTTTTAGCCGATACAATAGAAAAACTTGATAATTGTTTATAAAATAACAGTTTATTTATTATATTTTTTAAATTCAATTAAAAAAAGATTTTTTCCTATAAATTGTTCGAAAGTTTAAATAAATTCAAGAATCACTGCTATTCTCAGTGAATCCATTTTCACTCACTTATTTCTTTATAACAAATTGAATAAATTTTTAAACAATTTCTAACATATTGGAAAACTTGCCTGCATAGTTTCTTCATTCATTTTAGGTATTTTAGATTGAATACAAGTATTTTTCAAGAACCGGTACTCTTCTAACAACAAAAATTTTCCATTTTTGTTATTGAATAAAAAAATATTTAAAAAATAACAAATAAATAAAAAATGAAATAAAAAATCTGCCCGTTATTGTAGCTTGTGTCGTTTTTCAGAAAATAAATGTTTAATTTTTTATGAATCTTTATAACAAGTGTTTATAACAAAATTGTAGATTTTTTTTGGTTGAACAACTTTTGTGCTTTCATTTTTTTTGTCTCTTGTGTCGTTTTTTCCAAGAATGTAATTTTTTTATTTTCATTCATATTTTTTATGGTTGCGAAAAACTACTCATCCTTTCTGAAATTTATAAATAGCAAATTTTTACATCCTCTTTGAGTGAACAAGTTTGCCTATTATTTTTTTTTCTTTCCTTGTGTCGTTTTCCAAAATATTAATTTTTTATTTTTAATGTTATTTTCTACGATTAAAACAAAAACTAAGGATCCTATCGGAAAATTGTTGAGAAAAAACTTGTAGCTATTTTTTGGTTGAGCTACTTCTGTGTATTCATTTTTTCTCATAGCTTGTATCGCTTGTCCAGCAATTTAATTTTTTTATTTTTTATTTTGTTTTTCACGAATGAAACAAAGACTGCGCATTCCATCAAAAAGTAATTCATGACAAATTTGTAGATCTCTTTTGGATACAAAATTTTTGTCTCCTCACCTTTTTTTGTACCTTTCATAGTTTGACCGCAAAATGGAATTTTTAATTTTTAATTATTTTTTGTGCGATCAAAATTTGAATTTTAGATTTTTCGAAAAAATTCAAAAACTTGTTTCGACAATCTTGAAGGGCTCTCAAAAAGAAACATTTTTCTTATGCTGAGTTTTTTTCATATCGTGCGTTGTTCGGCTTAAAATTTTCAATTTCGTTGGTTTTTTTGGATAGCGAAAAGGTTATAACTCTGATAATTTTGGTTTTATCGAAAAATGTCATGAAAATAAATTGGTCTTTCGTTTCTGGTACCGAATATTGAAGTACGCGTTTTTATTCTGTGCTATCTTTTTTTGTTTTGGCGACGAGCGTGGTGGTGCGATTGAGGTGATAGGTGGCAAGGGAGGTGAGTGTAGTGAAGGGTGTGTGTGGTAGTGTGCGGGAGCTTTTTTATAAGGTTGAACGGTTTAAGAGGGAAGTTGAAAGTGCTCATTTGGAGGTTAGTTGCCGAGGACGGAAAAGAGAGAGGGAAGATCGAGGACAGCAGGTCGGTAAGGTAGGGCAGCATGTTAGTTGCGAGGAGCCCAGTGAGGTCCAGCAGAGGGCAGCAGCAGGTTGAAAACAACCCCGGTGCTGATGATCTCACGGAAATTGGCGAAACAGGGAGGGGGAAGGGTGATGCCGGAGATAGTACCGATGATGATGGCGAGGTGCAGTTCACTACGCCAGGGAACTTGGGGTCGGGAGAGAAGGAAGGGGGAACAGTTGAGATACAGAAATAAATATGATATACATTTGATATAATAGTGTTGAACATAATGTAGAAAAGTTCAGATTTTGGATAAAATGGAGTGCGAAGCACGAGATACTTGATGAGAATGTGCTCGTTAAAGCCAAAGGAGCCTTAACAAAAGAGAAGTCACAATCACCAAATTACAGCTGTCGCTGGTTTGACCTTTAATTTTAAAAGGTCTGGGCGCAAGTGTGGGGGAAATACAAAGACCGAGCGCGAAGGGCGAGATAAATATATTATCGAGCGCGAGAACCAACAGTCGCACGCCCTAGGCGCTCTCAAATTTGCGAGCGAAGCCCTCTAAAACCCCTGTAAATATCAAAATGGGATCTCCCTTAGTTTCTGAGAAATACTTGAAAACGTACGCCAAAACGATGCACACGACGATGGAAAAAAACATTAAACAATAGAAGAAATATTACATGCGTATGCTCGAACTTTAGAGTTCGGACACTGAGCACACCATGTCACGGTGTACGTTTTGAATTATTTCTCGAAAACTGTGATATCCCATTCTGATATTTTCATGGCTTGCAGAGGACATTGAAAGCTATGTATATAAAAAAATAAAGAAAATCAACACTATTTTTTTCATAAATTCAGTTTCAAAATTAGTTTTTGAAAAATCCAAGAACATTTTGAAATTTTTTTGTTCAAACAATATTTTTTCAAAACTGCGTCCTATTACGAATAATTAAAGATGACTTGACATGGAATTGCTCATATACGTTATTTATTACGAAAAATAAAAAAGTTCAACTTTTCGCCCATTTTTAAAAATAAGGATTATTATAATTTCCTATACCAATTGTATTTGAAAATAACAAAGAAAAAACTAAATTTTTCCATTTAAGAATTAAATAGAAGTACAAAAATGTATGAATAATTTTGTTTACTAAAAACGAATAGTCTATTATCCCTATTATTATGGATTTATGCCATAGGGACTGATGCCCGTGAACGAGTTAAAACACTTAAAACTGTGCATTTCTTTTAATTTCGCGGTGCTCATAGTTTACGCAAGTGCTGCCAATCTTTTAAATAATCAATAGATATAAACTAATTTGCAAATCTCTACCTTCTTTCAATCGACTTCCTACAAATTCCGTTTCATTGAAATGATAAACTCCTCATAATTATACAATTTACTGTGCATCGACATTTTTAGAGTGCATATTATTTTGAAAGCTTTGAAAAATAGAACAGCATTTCATTCCATTGGTATGCCTGAAACGTGAGAGCAGACGCGCCCACATCGCCATACGCGTACGTTTTAGGCGCCCCTAAAAAAATGGTGTAAAGAATTCTCAAAATGAAATATATCCTAATTACTCTAAAATGATTGATGAAACATTCTTTAGGAAACTAATTTCCAAATATTATTCCTTATTCCATTGTTTTTTTTCATCGCCTCGATCAATGTTATTTGAAATTACCAAAAGTGAAAGTCTGGTATAACACACCATAACCTCTTTGACAAGTTCCGTCGCTGGCGAGTGGCGGTACACTATATATCTGTATTCTGTAATTGTCTGTAATGAATCCGTGTCCGTTTACCACCGTTGACGCGTTGACAGCCGCACGCGGGTAAAGTGTTTCAAGTGACTCTGTTTTTCTCGTGATAAATGTCTGGAAGTGAGACCCGAAACGTCTGAAAGCCATGGCTGCAGAAGAGGGTGTCGGCATCGGAGATTTCGTCCTACTGGACGAAATCACCCTCGAGAAAGTTGTCGAAAATTTGAGAGTCAGGTAAATTTAGAACCCCCTCGTATAATTTATGTCAAGTCGTGACAGAAAAAAACGATAACGATAACAAGCAAAACAACCCACTAATAATGCCTTTCGCATTCGCCAGGCGTTGAAAAAACATTTTTTCGATTGTCGTATGCGTGTTCTTCATTTTCGAGTAGAAATAATAGAAACACAGGTGGACCGTATAATAAACCACCTGTTCGTTTTGTCGATCGCCCAGAGGGCGTGGCCTACTTTTAAGCAGTTTATTCACGAAAGAACAAACAAACTTGACCTAAAAGTAATATTGGGAGCTTAGAGGGCCGAGCTTCTTTTTGTGGCTGCGTTTCAGCGCTTATTTTCTGCTAGTACATTTCTCGATGATGACAGAATGAACTATGAAGTAAAGATTAATTCTCACCGACATGCGCAATGCGAATGGCATTTCTGTGACGGCCGACGGATGACTCATTTTGAATTTCTTATCTCAATCAAATCGCTTACCTTGGATCAGGAAAGTGTGTTTAAAATGATATTTTTTTAGGAAATGAGCTTATCTGGTTAAGTTTAATAGTTTTTCACTGTGTCTCTGACGCATGACGTACGAACTATGAGCCTGTATTTAAATTTAGAAGCTTGGAAATTAATTTTTTCTTTCATTCGAATTGCATTTTTGTTACTGTAGACCACATAGACTTTTTGCATCTTTCATTTGTTTCTAAATCATGCCTTGTATGGGATATAAAAAAAAATCATTTATGAGATGAATTAGACGTGGAATAAAATATTTGTTTAAATTAGGTGGAAATTAATCCTTTATAAAACCGAGCATAAAACTTCGTTTCTAAACTACAGTTGGAAATAAAAATAACAATTCAGAAAACAATTTGAAACTTATTTTAATTCTAAAAGTTGATCTTACCATTAACCTTAGGTATAATTTATTATATTTAGAATTTCATTAGATTTAAAAAAAATTCTTAATAATTGGCTGTATATTTGTAAAATTAATAATTCCAAACAGTGGTGTAGTACTAAAAACAAAAGTGGCCTGGCGCTACTTTCATAGAATCTTTTACTTACGATGGAAACTTAGAGAATTGGTTTCTAACTTAGGAAATTGTAGTTTTGAAAATTACCTGAAACTTATTACAAAAAATATGTTGAAATTTACCGAAAATGTCTGTAAAGTTACCAGAAACATTATAGAAAAAATTGCCCAGTTCCTGGAAATTGATGGTAATTATTGCGAATTCATTCATATCTGATTCATATTCATATGAAGCAGCAGATATAAGACTATATAGATTTTTTTTTAATTTTTAGAGTAGAGTGGGCTTTATACTTAGTTGTCATTCTGAGTTATTTGAAAGGGCATTTTTTCATGTTTTAAATCTAGGTATTACTTCAAAAACGTTGAAAATGATCTTTTAGCATAAAAAACATCACATAAAACATAAGTTAAATCCTCATCATAATTTCTATTAGTAAGAAGGAGAAAAAACAAAATGGGCTTCACACAGTTGTTTTAATCATTTCTGAACAACCACCTCAACTATAATTACGCTTTTTGGCAAAACCGAAAGTACTTGAAACTGCAAAAAAAATGATTTTCGACAAAAGTGGGCTTTACCTATATACGAGTAGTTGTCGTTCTCAGCGCCTCAATTATGTTCGTTGAACTTAGAACATTTTAAAATTTTTCAAACATATTACATAAGCCAGGAATTGAAAAAATGGTAGATTCTGAATATCTTATTCTCAAATTACTAATTGCAAAATAATTCATTTTTTTTTAGATTCGCGATTTGTATTTGTTTACTGACAAGACTCTTATACTAGAAGTTTGCCGACGTTTGCTTATTGCTTATTGATTATCAAAAAATGGTCCATAATTTTGTTAACGGTGTGAAATTTTTTAATCTAATACAGGTATTTATCTTTTTCTTTTTGATTCTGATAGAATTTCTCTTTCGGAATCCGTTAGAAAATTAAAAAAAAAAGTTCAAACGTGAAAAATAGCGGCGATTTTTATAAAATTATTCAAAGTCAATTTATTCAAAATTTCGCCGTTTTTTCTCTTGATTTTTGTGTAGATTCATCCTAATGTAAAGAGTATATTTCCTGATATTATACCCTGTGCCCGCGCCTTCGCGAAAAGAGAGACTTTTTGTTTATTTGAAAAACAAAAATTCACATTTTTTGCCAAAACTACACAAGATATGAAAAAATTTAAAAAATGGTTTCTTTTCGAGATTATTGTGAAAATAGTTATAAAATCCTGAAAGATTGATTTTTTCCTGAATAATACAATTTTATGTTGTGATGAAAAACCAAAAAGAACTTAATTTAACAGTTTTAACAACGTTTTGGTGGAAAACTAATGAAGTAAGTTAGAAAAAATGGAGCGTATCGATTACTCATTCTTTACTTATTTCATGACACCATAAAATTGTATTGAAAAAACAATCTTAAAGGATTTTATAAATATTTTCGCAAAATTCTCAAAAATAACGCGAAATAGAAAAAAGTGTCACGAGACATTTTTTTAGAACTTTTTTAGAGAAGAAATTTTATTTATTTAACTTTTTTCTTATCTTGTGTCATTTTGGCAAAAAATGTGAATTTTCGTTTTTCAGACAAAAAAAAATATTCTCTCTTCTCACCGAGGTGCGGACACAGGGCAGAATTTGATGAAATATACTCTTCCTAAATTTTCCAAATAATTTGGAAATAGAAACAGATTTTTTTAAGAATCAGAATGAAAAAAATATTATAATAAAAAATATCACACTTTAAACAAAAATTTGGACCATTCTTTGATAATCTGTGTTTTCATTTTTTTAATTCCAATACTCATAACATGATCAACATTTTTTTCGAAAAATCGTCGTCTTAATCCCTCTAAAAACACATATTTGAGTGCCAAATAATTCTGTGACTTCAGCATAGATTATCTGTGCAACTTCAAATGAATTTGGTCAACAAAATCAATTTACAAGTTGGAAAAATCCCACACACATGCGTCACTGTAGTCGAGAAATTCTGAATAATAATATAATCTATAATCCATTGCGATAAACATATTTTTCTAACGTATTGCTGAGATAAAGTCCATAATGTCTTTAAATTAAATTCTTAATACTGCGTAGAACAACTTTTTTGTGGCAAGAAAGCGGCCTGGCGAAGCCAAGCCTTCAAAAAAAGTTTCTGAATATCCATTTCGATGGGATTTTTTTCGAGAAACGCGGATCTAAAAATTTTAAATCGATATCTGGAATAGTTTTGGAGTTATCGATTTTTTTTCTGTTAAATTGAATAATCGAATAATACAGGTCTCACACCTATCCCTTCTTCTTCTTCTTTTTGGTGATTAAGTTTTTAGCACTAGGTCTTCTTGCCGGTAACAGCGGGACCTATCCGGCCATAGCAAAGTATATGGATTCATATAGAGAGTCCAGTCTGCGTGGAGTTAAACTCGGTTTGAAGGCCTTCTATGCCCAAGTTCAGGACATCCTGATTAATTTCACTATCAGTAATGTCCCCATTAACAGACCCCATGCTCCGAAAGACACTCAGGCCGCAAGCGGCCGGCACAATAGCGAAACACCCACCTGAACTTTTTGAAGAGATAACAGGAACCAGAGCAAAACTAATGAGATCTTCTGGTAGAGAATGCTTCCTTCCTTCAAAACCAAGTCAGCAGGCCACTCCAATTACACAAATACAATCTCCGAGTATAAAAATCACTCCGACATAGGAATCCGATGACCGTTCAGTTCATTGTCCGACGCCAATCCCCACACGCGTGTGATGAGCACTTTACGCCACCTATTTTGCGAGTTGAAAGTTGCCATTTACATGTTATAAAGCACGGAGAGTGCAGGAAGTGCTGCCATCTGTATGTGGATTTTTTGCATGCAATCTGCTGATCTGCAATCGTGTGAAAGCGCCCTAAAGAAGAATGCTCCGATTGGCCAGTTGGTATTTTCATTCCTTTTCGCTATTTTTGAATCGGATTCAAATTGTCGAGGTTATGCTTCAAAGTTTCATAAAAAATTTAAACAGTGGGTGGGTGAAACAAATTATATGCCATATTGTTATTTTCTCTCATGTATTTCCAATTGGAACGAATATAAGAAATCTCCTTGAAATGTATGGTTAATAAATAAAAAAAAAAGTTAAATTTGAAATGGTAGTGAAACAGTCGCTATCGGGAATAGCAAATTAAGATTGCGGATTCACCAAGGCCTCAGGTCAATTAAAATTTTCCAAACGGTTATTCTATGTGTCTGGGATATCTGGCATTAAAAATAAGCCGCCAGTGAAGCCTAGAAAAAAAATTATGCACAATCAAATTAAAAATAAACATGACAAGCGAAATAAATTTAAAATAAATTATGCTCAGAATACTCACAAAGAATACACAGTTCCACAAACAGAGTTAATGAAAGCCTCTTTAGCTGCATTTGTGTGTCCTGCTTTGACGGATATATATTTTCAAGGCAATTCTGCACACTTTGAACAAGTTCCTTCGATATCAATTCCATGTCCTCATACTTTCCGCAATAATTTGTGACTAAATCAGAAAGTTCTTTCCTTGTAACTTTTTCTGGGACTAATTCCGATATTGTGCTGTCAACACTGCGCCACGTGGAATACATTTCTTGAGTTCTTTCTTGTACAGCGTCTGCTTTTTCTTCCCCACATACGCGTTCCAAAAAATCTTTGTTCTTTCGCATACCAAATTGATCTCGAAAGATTTTATCGATTGGATCTTCCAAAATAAGGCCGGTAGATTTTTCCACAAAACCTGTCACTTTAAATAAATAATAAGCAAAAATAGTTTCGGCAAATACACTCTTGCCTATCATTATTATATTCATAGATAGTATTTATGAATACTATTATTGTTCATAAAAATTGTGATACCGTTGAAAAAACAAGGCGGAAATATTTTAAAATGACGCAATTTTACATTTGTTTATAACAAATGATTATGAATTAACAAATATTTCAGTCCAGTAAAGGTTTTAAAGAAGTAATAAGCTCTTCCACGAATGCTTATAAAGTTTTTTATACACCTAAATTTTTACCTCGAGAATAAATTAATGTCGAAAAATATCTATCTATTTAATAACAGCTAAAAAGTCCTAGAAGCAATTACATAATTAATGAATATTGAGAGTGATGTTTTCTGTTTAAGATATTTTGCAATTATTTAAACAATTTTCATTTGTTTAAACAATTATATCCCCCATTAAATTTTGAAAATCCCTTATTGTTCAGTCTTTTTCAAAACTTATACCCTAATGAATTTTTAAAATATTTATTTGTTCAAACCATTTTTTCAATAAATTATGGATAGTTACATTTTCCGATTAATTTCGTTTCTTTGAACATGATCAATTTTGCAATCGAATTTTGGGAAACAAACGTCAACGCACAATCTACGTATCAATCTGAAAAAGTAAATATCCATAACTTACTGAAACCAATTGTTTAAACACATGAATATTTTAAATAATAATTAGGTTACGAGTTTTTAAATAAGCAAATACTGAATAATAAGGGACATATTGTGTAACGTATCCCAAGAATACTAACTTTTCACGATTTATAGTGGGAAAAAATGCTTAAAAATTGCAAAATATGTTGAACAACAAAATATTATTATCAATATTTGTTAATTGTGCTATTATTTTCGGAAAATACTCACGTTTCACGATTTGGTGAAAAGCAATGATGAAAATATAAATTGTTTAAACATTTGAAAAATATGAATAACATATTTTTGTTTGATATAAATAAATAAAATATAATATAAAAAACAAAAAATATAAGTCTTGACATTCATAAGCTGTATCATTTATGCCAAAAAATAATAACTTTTCACGATTTATAGGGAAAAAAAGTTTGTTCAAACAAATAATAATTGTTTAAACAATTCAACATTAGTTTTAAGTACTTAAAGAATTATGATTCACCAAATAATAATCATGTATGCCAATAGTATTTCAAGACCCAAGGCCAGAAGGTTGGATTTCCGGGCGTGTGTGATATGAAGGCCGAGGCGAAGCCGAGGCCTCATATCACGCACGCCAGGGCATCCAATCACTACTTTACCACCGAGCAATTCACGCCTACCCCGAAAGGGAAACGGCTTAATGATATAATAATAATAATAATAGAACAAATCGCCCCACAGTTTCGTGGCGAGAGAGGAGCCCACGGGGTCGAGAGAGGCTTGTTCAACCATGCGTGACCACCAGCAGCGTAGCGACAAAGGAGCAGTGCGCGGGTACTCAAGCCTGTATATTGTGTAATATTATGTATTCCAATTGGAAGCGGTTCACACGGCTCTGACAGTTTACATTTGAAGGACCTGGAAATAGCATCAAGGCCAGTGCGAGCCATACCCGAAATCGTAATTCAATTCAGGTTCTAGTGTAGTATGAAATAATTTTAACAGCTCGGTATTCATTGTTCGATTGATCGCAAATATTTATTTTGAAGTTTCCTAATTTTTAAATGCTCAATCAGGAACGTTAAATTTAAACCTACTTAGTTTATGCGGTTTCCCGTTTTTAAATTTCTGCATGTAAAATTAAAGATTCGATAGGTCCCTAAAATTAAAATAATAAAATCCCCTTTAAATCTTGGAAATCCTATCAAAATTCCTTAAATCGGATGACATTCCTTCTTATACCCCTTGAGATATTATAAAATAACTTTAAATATTTACGATCCGTTTAATTACAATAAAATACCTCGAAATTCCATGAAGTGTGATGATGTTTCCTGAAAGTTGGGAAAATTTATTGAAATACCATGAGAGCTTTTGAAATCCTTTAAAATCAATATAATCCTCAGAAATCTTATTAGGTCTATAAAATCCTTTAAAAGTAACTTGAAATCTTTTGAAATATCCTAAAACCTTATAGGTCCTATAAAATCCTTCAAAATCTTCCTCAATTCTAGAAAATTTCATAAAAGTGCATATCATTTTTTTGAATTCTTTAAAATTATTAAAATTCCTTCAAATTTTTTTAATCTCTTGAGAATTGCTTGAAATGCTTGGAAATACCATAAAAAATATTGAATCCTTTGAAATATTTTAAGATACCTTGACATTTTTTTGGTTGGCCAAGAATCGAACTTTTGAGAACGATATTAAAAAAGACATAAGATATTTCAAACTGATTAGTAGTTCAATAAACTCTAAAGATTGTTGGATTGAGATGTTAATTGACGTTAAAATTTTTTTAAAGTGTGCAATCGTTTCTCAGAAATATTAAAGATAAACAAAGGTTAATAATTCCTTAATAATTAACTTCAAATTCAATTCTACTTTTTAATTAATATTAGCATAACATACAAATATTCCCTATTAGTTTCCTATTAAAATATCCCTGAAGAGCAAGCCTAAAGGCCTCGAAACATGTCGGATCTTGGTAGTATGAAAAAGACGGATAAATAATAAAGAAATTAAAGCGATGCGGTTCGATTGTCTCTTATTTTCTCCCCCTTTTTTTTAATTATCATATATCTGTCTTCAATGAGCTGATTTACATTGTTATTTGAATAGTATATTACGATCCAAGTCCGGAAAGTTGGATTTCCGGGTGTGTGTGATATGAAGGCCGAGGCAAAGCCGAGGGCTCATAACACGCACGCCAGGGCATCCAATATGTCTGACCATTTGTCGTATACTATTTTTCTTTATCCCCATTCGAAAGTACGTTGATTAATTGATGTTTTATTAATAAAATGCGTTGTCGGCTGCCAGCTCGAATGCTTTTTCTTTTGTGGCCTGCATCAGCACGTACTGAGGCCACCTCGCGTAGCGGCACTGACGCGCCGCTGCTCTCGGTCAGCTGAGCGGATGCATGGGACTCGGTCGCCCGCCCGACTTTTTCAATGCCGAGGCGGAGCCGAGGTTTTGCTGGCCAGGCCGAGTATCGAAAACACATATTTTTCATTTTTTCGTAATACAATCAGTTTTGAGGTTGAACACAACGACGCTTTTTTCAATTCACCAGTCAAGATAAATTTTTTTCGGAGGCTACGTACACAATAACACAATACTGAGTGAGCGTTGCTACGTCAGGTTGTTACGGCAGCGAGACACAAAAATCTCGCAGCCAATCAGAGATCGCGTTAACTCTATCAGGCCGCAAAAGCCACTGTTCCCACACAGAAATGCAGCCGGGAAGACGTACTTTCGGCTAGGGGACGAAGAAAAACATATTTCTCTTATTTTAACTCTTTTTGTGAAATTATGGTACACACATTGACTTACTTGAGTATTTGTTTTTAAAACAGTTTTTTAGAGAACATACTTCTTTTGAAGCCTTCTTGTGCAATTTTGTTGCCCAATTTGACTGTTTAAAGTTTATGTATTTTTCTAATGTACTTTCAGAACCTTGAAATTGTTTGAAGCGCTTGAAAATTCCGAAGAATCTTTTGTTTGAATCTTTTAAATACTTTGAAATTCATCAAATCTTGTGAATAAATTCTTTGAAATTCATTAAAATGTCATAAAATCCGTTGGGATCCTATGAAATTACATGAAATTTGATGATATTCCTTGAAATCTCTTCAAATATTTGAAGTCCAATGAAATCCTTGGAGATACAGGGAAATTTATTAAAGTACCTTATTGAGAGCCTGCAAAATCCCTAAAAAAATCTGAAATCTTTGAAAAGTTTATAAAATTCCTTAAAAATCCTTTGAAATATTTGTAAATATGGAGAATCCTCCAATAGATATTTGTGATACAAGTGCGCAAAATAGGTGATTGTGTGCGAGTATGAATTTTGCAGCATAAGCCGGAGGCTCGAAGAATGAGCCGGTGGTTAGCGCACGAGCGAAGCGAGTGTGAAAACGGAGACTCATGCTTCGAGCCGCAGGCGAATGATGCAATCACACAAGTTAGTAATCACCTATGCGCACGTGTATTACACGCTATTTTTTTTCAACGCCCGTCCGATAAAGTTGTGTTAGGAAGAGGTAACGAAAAATACTCATCTTGAAAGAAAATTTTTTTAAATTTTGTAAACAAATATTTTGAAAAAAAGTTTGAAAAACAAATTTTTTGAGAAAAATGTTTGGAAAAAACCTTTAGGCGCTTATTGCCTTTTGCTGTGCCAAATGTTGGTACATATGCCCTCTTGTACGACGGACGAAAACGGCTACGAAACCTTAAAAACGAAACTTCAATCATTAAAAGATTTATTCGAATTAAATCTAAATTTATTTCAAAAATATGCCAAAACCAGTGTTTAAAGTTACCTATGCCAGTGTCTAAAGTACCTCATCTCGAAAGTGCGCATGCGCAGCTTTTCATTAGTGCCTAAAGTAAGCCATCTTCAAACTGCGCATGCGCGAAAATTTTTTCGCACACATTCTGCTCAAATAAGGTCCTTTAGGCACCATTTAGAAGAATGAAAACGTCAACTTTTGAGGTGGGTGTTGCAAAAAATACATTTGAATCTTTTTCAATATCCTACAATCTTATAAATCCTATAAAATCCTTTCAAACCTTTTAAAATTCAAGGAATGCTTTCAAACCGCATATTAACCGAATTATTTGAAATGATCTTCAAATCTTTGATATTCTATTGAGATCCTTAAAATTTCACTTAAAATGATCCCATTCTTTAAAAACTTAAAATCCTCTGAAATTCCATGAAATCATCAAAAATACTGTAAACCATTATAAATACTATATAATCTTTCAAAATCCTTATGAAATTTAGGAAGTTCTTTGCAATCCCATAAATTGTGCTTTCATTTCTGAAAAGTCTTTGAAATATTTCAAATAAGATTAAATCCCTAAATTAATTCTTGTGTAATACCTTGTCTGTCCTTAAATCTTTAGAATCTTTTAAAATACTTCAAAACGTTTAAAAGCTTTGTACATTCCTTAAAATAATATAAATCACAAGAAATTTTACGAATTCTCATTAAAGCTGTCGAAATTTATTTTCAGTCCTTCAAATCCCTTGAAATTTGTTGAAATACTTTTAAATCCCTGAAAATCTTCAAATCTTTGAAATTTTTTGAACTCTTCCAAAAAATTGGGTAGAACGGCTTTTAGGGCCAATCGGCAAGACTTTTATGGGGTCGGTTGGTGAATTCCAGTTCGCTTCCTAACGCTAATGTTTACGAATAGATAATAATATGTCCATTCTTTAATCTGAAGATATTTAAAGGAAAAAACCTAATTTTTTTCCCGAGAAGAACAAAGAACCCTAATTTCGAAAAAAGTCTGATGATATTGTTTGATGAATTGATGATTTTTAAATTATTTTATTTTAGTTGTAAATACTTCAAATTTAGAAGAGTTCTAACGACTCACTGGGGCACTTTTGAAATTGGAACTTCGAAAAATCATTTTTCGAAGAAGACGCATCTAAACTTAGTGAGTGTCATAAGCACACATGTTATAATTTTCCTCCAAACATGAAATATACCTACTTTCGGTTACTTTCTGAATATGAGTATAGTCCCAAAAGTTTCACTGTAGGTCCCAGTATGATCCCCAACTAAAACCCGAAAATAATAATGTTGAACTCAAGTTAGAAAAACGCAAATATCTCCCAATCTAGAACCGGCCATAAGGGTCCTTTTCATGCGTGTTATATCATTTTGAAATTTCTTCATTTTGAAATTTTTTCATTTTAAATTTGTAGTTTAGAAAAAATTTGTTTTTCAAAGGAAAAGTGGAAAATGACTACCCAGTGGACCCAAACGTTTAAGCAGTTCATTAGAACGGCAGAAAAACCCTTAAACATACACTGCTATGAAGACATTTCAAGGACGTATTTGGAACACGAAACGTTATCAGAATATTAATTGGCCTGACTTAGGACGATTGTTGGAACGTTCAAATAACGTATTTTGACCTGTACTTTGCTCTTTCTTACCCTTACGCAGAAGGCAAATTAAATTTAAAAAATGCCTTAATAGATAGTGAAAATAAAGAGTACAATTCTCAGGAAAAATGACAAACATTTTTAATTTTGAATTTCCCTAATTCTAAAATATATCTAGCTGAAATATTCATGTTTAAAGGTAATTCAACATAACAGCACTTTCAATGAAGTAGAAAATTAGAAAAATTCGCCAAGTATTTTGTGTCTAAAAACTGTTTAAATTGTAAAGAAACGTCAACTCTATGAAAATGTTATCGCTAACAATACGAGTAACAATAGGAACCCGTTCCCAACTTCCTGAATCTCGGTTTGGTCAAACATAGCATTTTCTACTTAAATCAGTACTTTGCATCTTTTTCAATTTTATCTTATCTGGGTTCTCAATATTTTAATGTGCTGTTTAAAATCTGCATTTCGGATGTAAGAACAAAAAATTCAAAATTAATTATAGAATTGATGTGCGCTTTTACGCTTTCAAATTCTTCATTATGTAGACTTTATTATAATTCGTTTGTAGAATAGAAATTCGTCACATTCACAGATTGAAGAGGCGTATTCAACGTCAGACCTATTTATCAGTTTTGTCTGTAATCTGGTGGTTTTGGTAATTTGACAATAATTCATGAGCAATGAACAAAACAATTCCGCTAAATATATGCTTTCTTCATATTTCAACTTTTTGTGATACATGCAATTTCCCCGAAAGGGAAATTCGTCAGAGAATTTTTGTACATATAAAAACAAGTATTACTTGCAAATCTTATTCTATTTTCAAACATGGACACTAGGTTGATAAAAAAAAATTATTTTCCAAGCTAAGTTTGCACACTAGCCTAAGTTGTACCTTTTTTCAACAAATTTTGCAACAAAACACTCAAAATCGGATATGATTTAGAGGTCTCCAATTGGAGTTTTGTCTTTTTATTGATTTTGCTGCCTCATAGAGGAAGCTTTGTATAATGGTAACAATTTCGGAAAACTTTTAATTTGTTTAATTGAAAATTCCTCGATTGAAATATGTCTAATACAATTTTCTAAACAGTGGTCTCTATATTTTTGTGCGTATGTGTGTGTGTGGATGTTACACTTTTGTGTGAACTCTATAACTTGAAGACGGTTGCAGCTGAAATGATGAAATTTGGAGGGCTTATTTTCACCACTCATATTTAAAAACTAACCGAAGAATCTCTAAAAGTGATAATTAAATTTTTTTAACACTAGATAATTTTTTCAAAATGGGTTTTTATAATAAAACTTTTTTCATTAACATAATTCTAAGTTGATGCGAGAACATAAAAGATTCCTTCATTCGCAACGAATCGATTGACTTGTAATATAAATACATTTTATTGAAGAGTAAGGAATTTATGTTCATTCATGTAATTTGAAAAATCTGTTTCAACAGAAAAACTTCCTTCATTAAAGTCATTCAAAGTTCATGCAAGAATAGAAAAGGCACTGTTCGACAGACTGACTCATATTTTCTATTTCGAAGGAGGCTTGAATTTGTAGCCTGTATTTCACTACCTCAATATTCTACATTCGCTCCTCGGAAATATTTTCCTACCGCCTACTGAAATTTAATGTTTATGGTTATGATGGTATGCACATTTTTAGGACATAGACTTAGCATCTTTCGATCCCTCGCTGAAGAAAACTTTAAGACGGGTCTATCAGGCATAAACACATCCAAACTATAAGATAATTCTCCCCCAATAAACTTAAGGCATCGACAGCCTTCAATTGATCTCACTCATTATTATCAGGTAAAATCCAGGGTTGTCAGTTTTTCCAGAATTTCCAAATTTGAAATGTTCTCCACTTCTAGCTTTCTGGCAACATTGAAATCCATGCTTGGGTGTCACCAGTACTGCTCAGGTACTAATTCAGCAGTCTAAGACCATACTTAACCTGTTTCGTGCATTTAGAATATTTTAGTTTAACCACTCATTTGTAACTTAGTCTATAACGGAATTTAAATAAAGAAAAATTAAGTGGACGTTTCAACTTTAATACAGCATCTTTATCCGTACAAACATTGATCCTTCGACGCTGGATTCAGTTAAAATCAGTGAACAAACTGAGTTATGATTATCGTGCACTTTCATATAACCACGGACTTGGTGAATTAACTTCAGTGACTCGTGTAGATAAGCAATTGGACGTGTTTTAGTTATTTCTAACTGTTGACTAATTTCTGATCAATTAATATATAACATATTCTTTGATTCAAGACTGTGTGAACTTCATAATTTCAGAGCACTCGTGAGATTATATTCGTTAAGCAAGTACAGTGAGTGGTGATCAAGGAATTTACATATGCTGCGATTGGTATGTGACGTGTAATAGTGTCAAGACCTCGATACACAAATTCGTTGTGCTTCGTATCATGTGAATGGTGGTGCAAATTTCTATTTACTTTGGACTGTTAAATTGAGATTTCTATTATTTTTAACTTTGTACGTTATGGTTTTCAATCTTGAACTCAGAATTGAATATAAATTTGAATGAACATTGAAGTGTGAATTTGTGAAAAAAGCATTTACCACGGAACAAGCTTGAATTCTACAAGAAGCAACTGTAGCTGTAGCTTTCGCTGACTTTCAACTTTAGTTGAGACAAATAGATGTGTCTAGGACTCTGACACAGCCAACACTTAGAAGCAGATCTATAGTACGCAACAAACGTTGAGTCTTCAACATTAAAATCCATTTCTTTAGCATTTACTTATATTCTTTCAAAATGTCTATGAAGTCCCTTGATCAATTAAAAATCGAACGGTTCGTGATAAAGAGCAAGGTGACTCGCTTCGCAACCTTTTATAATGGCATTGATAAGAGAAGTGACAATGTAGGTGTACTTAAGGTACAACTAGAAAGGTTAGAACTGTACTATGATGCATTCGATGGAGTACAGACGCATATAAAGTTAGATCCTAAGAATGAAAATTTAGAATCTCAAGTACGAGAAGAAAAGGAACGCACTGAATTTGAGAGTCGATATTGCGAATTAGTGGCGTCAGCTAGGGAACATATTGAAATTAACACAATCACCAAATAATGCAATGTGAAAAGTAAATTATCGTTATCTTCATTTGTATATATGTATTGAAAGTAAGATTTATAATTTTTACATGAAGTAGAAAATACTGTCTCGTATTGTAAAATTCCGACATTCCTTTTACATATAAATATATATCTGTGCTATATTTTATGGAGTTTCGCCAACAACATTTATCATTACTTAAAAAAGTCTGCTAAGAAAAAGAGAGATTTCTAATGTGATGAAATGTGATTTCATATTACATATAAATGGTGGAACGGTTACTGAATACAGAGGGCAAAAGTTCTATAAAAAAATCACTCATTTCGGAGAAAACTGAGTTTTAGTTTTGAGGTTAGAATTTCATGGTTTCTGAAAATCGTCTTAAAATCATCACCAAAATTGTAATTGTTATTTTGTTTTTCAAATTATTGAATTTCCCTGCCAAGATTCGAAAACGTTCGTCGAAAAAATTATTCACTTCCCAGGATATCAATTTTGAATGAGACGATGTCACAGTGTGACATAAGATTTACCGTATTCAAGTAATGATAAATAATAACATTAATATTTTCTGCTGTTGAACCATGAAGATATTGAAATATATGCCTTTTGTGAATATCATTACAAATGCCTTGATCATGAAAGTCTTTATTTTTATTGGATATGAAAAAGCAACTTTGACGTACTACTACCATCAAAAATACATTTTCGAGCAAATCCTTTAAACTCGATGTGTATTTGAATTTTTGAGAATTTTCTAAAAAAGAACTTTGCACTTTCCACCTTCTCCCGTTCCACCCTTCATGTATTAATTATATTACGAACGTAATACAAATTGTAAAAAAAAGGAGCGAACAAGAGTATTGATAATTGTGAATAAATATTTAATATCTTTCGAACAAATTTTCCTCTAAAATTGAGGAAAAATATTTTTAAATGAATAAAACATAATAATTATGATTTTATATGTCGCGGTCACTCCATTATATAATTTTATTTATTCAGTACTTTCCCAATTCATTTGAATTTTATTTATACACATATATGTCACCAGGAAGAGGTTATGAAACACATAACCTAAAATTATAGTTGATCCGCATTTTTCTGTACCTATTTTCGACATCACAATACATTTGATTAGAATTGAAGTATTTGTATATTTCAAAATCACAAGAAATTTTAACTCTAACATTTTACATTTTAAAATCACTTACAGTTGCCGCCTTATTGATCCAAGATGGAGAAATTGAGCGGTGGGTTCTGATTCGCTCAGTTTTTTTTACTTGCGCGTGGCTAGACCATGTATTTATTGGATCATGCCTAGTCTAGTTTCACCATGCCGCAGAAGAGAAGCATCAACAATGTCTAACATATTTTCAGTGCGCATGCGATTCTAATTAGTGGACCACAAAATTACAGTGTATTAAGATTCTTAGTGAAAAGGAAGGTTTAGCAAGTAAACATAGTTGAAAATTCGAGAGAGAAAAGTTGAAGGCTTATAAAAAGGTATATTTTCAATTTACGTTTATTGCAGCGTAAATCAATTTTGAGACGTAAACGGTGATAGTGCAAAGAAGTTTAACGACGTATCGACGATATGAGCCATGGAATTTAATAGAAGATACAACTTACATCGAATTTTTGTGTCGATTGTGTTTAAGTTTGTATGTTTGTGTGTGAATTATACAATTAAATTTTAAGTGGATTAAAAACTTAAACGATACAAGCGGCCGGACTCCTGCTAGGTCCATCTTGACAACTTCAGCAAAGATAGTAAGTGATGTAAACCTACACCAACTCGATCAGTCTTGATCAGCCCGATCAGTCAAATCAAATCGAATCAAAATAAATTAGTATGGCCTTTTACTTTGCCGATAATAGTTTCCCTTCCATCATGTCAAGTAGAACTCAATGTTGCCCAAAGTTTTTCTTCACTTTCGATCTTTTTACACCTCTTGACACATTAAAGGTGAGGTAATCCGACTCACATCAGTATTTTCAAATTCCAAGAAGCTGTTACCTAGTTTTCACATTTCTTCGTCTGTGTACAGATGTTTTACGTACTGATCAACTCTCGTCAGCTGATTTTTTCCTTCGATTCTTATATATGCTTCTTTTCTTATCTCATAAATCGCCTTACGAAAGAAAAAGATAGATATATAACGCACCTGTACGGGAAAACTGGTGCACTAACCTCAAGAATTAGTGTACTTGCACCTAGGTTTACCTACCAAGCACAATGCATCTTGCAAAAAAGGGCAATGTCTCCATTTTTAATGGGGTTTCATGTGAAATTTGAATCTGACGTACTCGATTTGAGTAATTTGAGGTAGAATGTTGGACAATTTACCCGCGAATGGGTTACAATAAATTCCATATGGCGACGAACCCATCCCGCTCAGCTACTGCCTCTCTTGCTCTTACGTTTCTTGTTTCTTCGTGCCGTTTACTCTACAAACAGCTGTTTTAAGTCTGCTGACAGTTCATGTTACAGTTACTATCGATAGTTTCTCATCATCTATCTTCTACATTAAATTACAGTAGCTGTGTAATGATAACAGTTTGACAGATACGCAATTAGGGTAAGAGGATCTCTTATGAGTGCGACGTACGATTAATGAGGTCCGTCCTTACAAGGATCTAGCGTTCTTTGTTCTTTTATTTGATGTCAGCTAAGTCTTTTCTTCGTAGATGAAGCGGTTTTCCGTTTTGTTTTTAATGTGTTAAGTAAATAAAAAAATAATTTAAGTGACATATTTTATGAATTTATTTTGTATTTCAACAACACTAACATCAAAAACATTATTGATTAAAGTTTTGCTGCTATAAGTAATAAACATTTTGCTGGGATCACAGTCTTTCCCCTATTTTCCACTGTTCTTTAAAATATTTCCCTTTTCTCTTACGTTCTGTCTAGTATTACGGAATTTACCGTTTACGTAGCCCATTTCTAGCTCGTTCCGATGACGGAAATTTCTGTAAACTAGCTTCGGTGCTATGCTTGACAAGTTAATTTTACGAAAAATTCCGTATTACTACTGGACAGTGTTTTTTTCTTGCATCCGATGTTTTTTTATCTTTTAGTTTAGTATTTATTTGTATTCAATGTTAAACGCATCGAAATCATACAGAGACTCGTGCCACTATTGACAGTATTTGACACTTTAGTTAAGCGATGCCACTATTTTGAAATAATGCCACTATTTTCTCGTAATTGGCCGCTATGCCACTATTTCTTTACTTTCTCTTAAAAAATATTTTTTGAAGGTCTTCGCTGATTGGCTAAAATAACATGGCTAACATCTTAAGCACATAAATATATACCGGGAAATATAGAACTTGAATTAGAAATAGAAAATATGCGCGGATATATTATGTACGCAGAAATAACAAAATTCGAAGTCAAAGCATTGTATACCACTTATTATATTATAATACTGTATTTTAGATTTTTGGTAGACGATTTTTTTTTAAATTGTTCCATTTTAATTTTTAATTGTATTGTGTGAACATTTTAAATTTGAAAACGTCCAAAGTCGAATCGTACTGTTTCAAAACATAATTTCTCAATGAAAGTCTTAATTCTCCATATATTTAAAATTGAATACCGTTCGAAAATTAATTATATTAAACTAAAATCGATCTAAAATCAGAAATTTGATTTAATCACATACAAGAATATACAGTATCAAGTTAGAAGTATTAAAAATGTAAAAAGCTGTCGGGATTGAACAATTTTTAAATAAATAAGTTCCAAATTTGAAAATATTTGAGTGTGAATGGCTTCAAGAATAAACACAGCTAAATAAATGCATTGATATTTTATTAATATCAAAAATTTCAACGTTTAAATTAACAACAAAAATTTATTCAGGCAACTCAAGATCGAAGTGCATATAAACTATAAATTTGTCGCATTTAAAAATAGTGCAAGTTGATGAGTTCAAAATATTATAAAAAAATATTTTAGGCGTTGATCAATCCTTTCATTAAAGTATAATTACGATATGGGAAACAATTCGACGTGCTAAAGCCTTCAAGAATATCTCAAATAATTGAAGCTTCAAATTTCTACATTAAAACTACACGGAGAGAAGTAAACCAGAGCGGGTGCAGTTTTCACGTAACCGTTGCTGCGCCGACTACCAGAGGTCTGCAGAAAAATCGTGTTGTGGCTGGGTAGCGACGGTTACGGTTGATGACGGCAATATTACTACTACAGCGTGACATTCACTGCGCGCCACCGTAAAATATTCTGCAGCGATTGTTACGTCCGTCGCAGTAACAGTTACTGCCAGATTCCCGAGCCGTCACGGTTACCACTGCAATGGGATTGTACGGCACTGAATTATAACGATATCAGCTGATCGCCGTCGCGCGTACTCGAATGTTTTTGTGTCGCTGCAAAAAACGTCGAAATTTATTATATTTTCTAGTTATTGTTTGTAAGTTTGTGAGTTAAGCGTATAAGTGGCGCAAGGAAAAATGCCAAGAGCAACACGATATCAATGTATGTTTGTGGTAATCGTTTATTTTGACGGCTTCTGCTAAAAATGACTCTTAAAGGTGTTTAAATTTCCCTAAAATACTAATAACATCAATATAACAATAAAACAGAAGGGCAAGAAGGTTTTTGCAACTTTTTCATTGTTTTTAATTGTTAAAATTTACGAAATAGTATGTACCTAACCTATCATTGTCGTTCGAGATGTGACCGATCACTCTTCTGTGATCAGTCGCTAGCATGTGTTTTTTTTAAGGACGAGTTAAAAAGGGGGTTCGATACGTGACCGTTCACTCTTTTGTGACCAGGGTGAGCTGGAAAAGGGTTTAATGCGTCTTTGAACCATCAGTATTGATCAAATAACGTAAGAACCTAACCTCAAAACTCTTCAAGTCGAAACTCGAAAATAACTACGTTTCGAGCAGAACAAGTTGCAAACACCTTCTTCCCCTTTTTTTATTATTATCTTGCAGTTATTAGTATTTTTGAGCAATTTAAATACCTTGAAGAGCCATTTTTAACCGAAGCTGTCAGAGTAAACAATTACGTTGTTTGTAACTCCTCAATCAATCAAAAACGGTGCGTGCAGTAATGCTTGCGGAGTAAACCGTAACTATCACTGCGAGTGGTAACAGTAGTAATTTAATTATTTTAATTGATTTAGTTAATTAAATTAATTATTTAATCAATTTAATTAAGTAATTAAACTAATTTTAATCTCTGTTTTGAATGGGTGAATGTCCTGACCTTTCTTCTGGTTACAAAGTTTTATTTTACTTGTAACTATTTCTGAATATTTTTCGTTTAAATATGTTTGTTTGAAATAATTATTGAAATTATCTAAATTTTGCCAATTGTTTGGAAAAAAATTAAAGCTTGTTCCTCAAAACCTACATCTAAATTTTCCAAAATATCTGTTACGCTACTTTTATCTCCTGTTTTGAATCTTACCAAATTGCTCAAAGAACTAGTCGGACTGGTCTTGGAAACGAGTATCCGCCCCCTTGATCGTTACGTCTACTGTTTGTCATTTTCGACCGTGTTTCTGCTAACGCGTGGCATTGCTTATTAAAATCCAATTCTGTTTCTTTGAAATGAGCTGTATTATTCCGGATTCTATTTCCAGTAGGCAACAAAAATTAACAATGTCCTACAGACGTCTTCGGGACATCCCTGAGACGACTTTTGGAACAAGTATTTTGGACAACCTAGAGATGTTCCTAAGACGTGTAATGTCAGCACGAAAGATGTCCCGAGAATGTCCTATGTCCTTAAGACGTCTTTAGGACATATTTTGGATATTAGACGACTTAGAGACGTTGTTTGGACTGACATTAGACGTCCTAGGAACGTCCCAAGGACGTTCTTTGGATGTTCATGGTTTTGTGTACACGGGGTTTATATCAGCAGTTTCTGCGAGGCGATGCTCCTACCCAGTGGGCGAAAAAATTAAGAATGTCCTAGAGAAATCTTCGGGACATCCCCAAGACCTCTTTTGGAACATGTTTTTCGGACATCCTAGGGATGTTCTTAAGACATCTATTGTCAGTACGAAGGGTGTCCCGAGAACGTCCTATGTCTTTAAGACGTCTTCAGGACATCTTTAGGATATTAGACGTCTTAGAGTCGTTGTTTAGACTGACATTGAACGTCCTATGAACGCCCCAAGGACATTATTGGGGTGGTAATGCTTTTATGCCCACTGGGTAGTTTAAAAAGGAAGAAGTATCAAGATGCAGACAAGAGGATTCCTAATATCGTGAAAAATTTTGGTAGTAGAACTATGCGTGAATATTTAATGGGTCTAGCTCATAATATTGATTTCTTCTAACTTTTAGGCAACTTACTGCACGGTGAGTCTCAAACAACTTTATCCGAAAGATCCTTGAAGTTAGATGATATTTATTGAATACTATTTTATGTTGACATAAAAGTACTTCCCAAAAAAAAAATTCCCATTACAGTTATAATTTTGCAAAAAATTGTGTAGCCCGGTGGGCACAAAACCATGAACATGCCAATAACGTCCTTGGAACGTTCCTAGGACGTCGAATGTCAGTCCAAACAACGTTTCTGAAACGTCTGATGACCTAAAGACATAGTAGATTCTCGGGACATCTTTTGAACTCACAGTAGACGTCTTGAGAGCATCCCTGGGATGTCCGAAAGACATGTTCCAAAATACGTCTTAGGGATGTCCCGAAGACCCGAAGAAAACTAGAATCAATAGTTTTTTGTGCCGGAAAATCTGATTAAAATTTGAATATTTTTATTTATAATAAATCTGAAAGTAATCAATCCTCTAGATTTTGGAGTTTCACAAGTTAAACAGAAATAACAAATTCATTCAATAATTGAACTGGAGATTTAAATATTAGAGTTTATATTTAAAAAATCTGCCCGCTGCACGGGCACAGTCTCATGGCGCGCTGCGTGCGGCTCGCAAGTTTGACCGCGCCAATGGCGCAAGCCTGTTAAATCACGCGCTTGGCGCTCGATACTGTATTTATCTCGCGCTCCGCGCTCGGTCGTTGTACATCCCACACATTTTTGCATATGACTTTTAAAATTAAAGAACAAACCATCGACAACTGAAATTTAGTGATTGTGAATTCACTTTTGTTGAAGCTCCTTCGGCTTTAACGAACGCATTCTCATCACGTGTCTCGTGAGAAAAAAGGTTGGAAGCAAATTTTCAGATCTGATTCAAGAACAATGTTGTTATCAAACATTTTATTGTACCGTGTGTCTTTTTTCCAAAAATTTAATTTGTTTATTTTTAATCTCATTGTTTACGATGAAAACAGAAGATGCGCGACACGCGTCTTATCAAAAAAATGATTAATAGCAAATCTGTAGCTCATTTTTGGGTAAACAACTTCTGTCTATTTACTTTCTTCCTAGCTTGTGTCGTTTGTTCAAAATTTTTATTTTTTTATTTTTAATGTTGTTTTTTACGAATGAAACAAAAACTACAAGTCAAATCAAAAAGTGATTCATAACGAATTTGTAGATATTTTTTTGATGCACAATTTTTTTATTCATCTTTTTTCATATCTTGCATAGTTTGACCGCAAAATGGAATTTTTGATTTTTCATTATTTTTTGTGCGATACAAAATTAGAATTTTCGATTTTTCAAGAAGAATGAAAAAGTTGATCTGATAATCTAGTAGAGCTACAAACAGCCGTAAGTTGAATTTTTTAATCTTAAAAAAAATGTTCTCAAAAATTTTGAAAATGCTTCAACTTTTTGAATTTTTATCAAAAATAGCTGGTTCACGAACTCGTCTTTTCTTTTAAGGTTTTAAGAAAGTATGCCAAAGCACAATCCAATCACAATATAGATATATATATATATATATATATATACGCTGGGAGCGGGTGCAATTTTTAAGATTAGCACCTGCTCCTGGCGAAATCCTGCGGTTGTCCTTATGACAAACTTTGAATTATATATACATGTATAAGGTTTGTTATTAAGTTAGATTGTATTCGACATTGGAATGTTTCCTCGAAATCGGCCATCTGGTAAATATGGGAGTTAGCTACTGCTTCTTCTGTTCTGGAGACAAGTCACTAACATTCATCCAGGGAGATGATTCAACTGTGCTTTGCTGGCTTCTGCTGATGCTGCTTATAGGTCTTGCGATTTCTAGATGTTTTAGAAGCTGGTCGCTGCTGCTGCTTCTGCTGCTCTTCAGACACTTTTGAAGCTTGTCTCTGCTGCTTATACAATAAGCCAAGTGGTCCGGTTGCTGAATGAAGGAATTGCTCCGGAGACGCGCTTTTATAGCCAGAAATCCACACTCTGTGCATGCGCAACATTTTAATATGGGATTCCCGTCGCATAGTCACCCCACCCCACCTTCACTTTAACAAAGAACCTGTAAATGAAACTGCGCTTGTGCAAGCTTTCATCAGTGGGATCCCCCTCACAGTACTAGTGATACCTTATCTGTGAATATACCTTATCTCTAGAATATTCTCATGAGAATCAAACTGCGCATGCGCGCATATATTATTATTAGACGATTCAACACATTCCATTCCACTTTCATTTTCACATGGATTATTCTGATGAGAATCAAACTGCGCGTGTGCATATCTAACTATAAACTACGGTTTACGTAAAGGATCTAACTTAAAATTAATAAGAGAGGAAAATCATGAGCAAATAGACATTTAATAATCCATTTAAAAATATTTATTTAACAAAAAAATCTTAACCTAGTTTTTACAATTCGGTATAAAAATCCACTCCAACTCTCAAAATAGAAAAACCTGAAACAAAAGAAAAACCGGAAACATAAAAAAAACCTGAAACGTAAAAAAACCTTAAACAAAAAAAACAACCTGGAACAGAAAAAAAACTAAAACAGAAGAAATCGGTAAGGTCTCAGTTCACCCAAATTTCATTTCTCCCAAAATTGATTTTCCCCAAAAATTCAAACATAGAAGTACGAGTTCGTGAGTTGGGAGTCCGCATAGTATAAAGTCAGGAAAGTCGGTAATGATGAGACTAAATAAATAAATATCCAAAAGATGTCGCCGCAAATATGTTTCTTGAAATAAATAAACTCAGATATTATTAAAAATGTAAAGTTCTGAATGCTTCAGTTTTTGTAAAGTTTTCTCTTGAGGACAATATATTTTTCGAAATAGTTCTTGACAGAAAACATAAGGGTGCGCAAGTTCAGGTTATGTTAGGGAATTATCGCCGGAATTGGATAATTTACAACATAAGCAGTTGGCCCTTATAGAAAACATACAAATGTACACAATTTAGAGTTATGTTAGGAAATTATCGCTGGAATTGAATAATTCATAACAGAAGCAGTTGGTTCCTGTAGAAAATTTACAAATTCACATAATACAAGTTCATGTTAGAGAATTCTAGCCGGAATTAGCTATTTCTCAACAGAAACAGTTAGATATTTTAGGAAACTTAGAAATTCGTACAACTTGAAGTTATGTTAGAGAATGAAGATATGTCTTTTAGAAAATGTATATATTCGAACAATTTGAGGTTAAGTCGGAACTGGATATTTTACAACAGAATCACTTAGTTTTTCTTTATAAAACTTACAAATTCGAACAATTTTAGTTTAACTTAGAAAAATCTCGCCGGAATTAGACAGTTTTCAAAAGAAACAGTTGGGTCTTTTATAAAATTAAAAAATTCAAACATTTTAGGTTATCTCAGGGAATTCTCGCCGGAATTGAATATTTTGCAACAGAAACAGTTGGGTCTCTTAGAAAACTGATAAATTCTAACAATTTTAGGTTATCTTAGAGAAATCTCGCTGGAATTGGATATCCTTGAACAGAAACAGTTAAGTCTCTATAGTAGTTAAGTCTTAAAAAAGTTTCAAATTCGAGCAATTGTAAGTTATAAATATATCTTTTTAAATAGATCTTGACAAAAAGGACTTTTAGGTTATCTTGCGGAAATCTTGCCGGGATTAGCTATTTTTCAACAAGAATAGTTAGGTTTTCCAGAAAACTTACAAGTTCGAACAAGTGTTGTAGGTTATGTTAGGGATTTCTCGTGTGAATTTAATATTTGACGCAGAAGCAGTTGGATCTTATAAAAAACTTACAAAATCGCACAATTTAAGGTTATGTTAGGGAATTCTCATTGGAATTGAATATTTTACAACATGAGCAGTTGGGGCTTATATGTAGAAAACTTACAAGTGCACACAATTTGAGGTTATGTTAGGACATTCTCGCTGGAATTGGATATCTCACAACAGAAGCAGTTGGGTCCTATATAAAAGTTACAAATTCGCACAATACACTTTTACGTTAGAGAATTCTAGCCTCATTCAGCTATTCCTCAACAGAAACAGTTAGGTCTTTAAGGAATCTTAGAAATTGCCATAATTTAAAGTTATGTTAGGGAATTAAGTGAAGTCTTTTCGAAAATGTATATATTAGAACAATTTGAGGTTATGTTATGGAATTTTTGACGAACTTGTGATATTGTTGATCAGAAACAGTTAGGTCTTTCCGAATACTTCACAGTTTGAACTGTTTTAGGTTATGTTAGCGATTTTTTTTATCAGAAATGGATATTTTACAACAGAAGCACATATGTTTTTTTTATAAAACTTACAAAATCCAACAATCTTACTTTTACTCAGGGAAATCTCACCGGAATTAGATATTTTTCCAAAGAAACAGTTGGGTATTGCAGAAAACTTACAAATTCAAACATTTTAGGTTATTTCAGGGAATTCTCGCCGCAATTTAATATTTTTTAACAGAAACAGTTGGGTCTTTAAGAAAAATTACAAATTTGTACAATTTTAGGTTATCTTAGAGAAATCTCGCTAGAATTGGATATTCTTGAACAGAAACAGTTAAGTCTATATGAAATTTATAAATTCCAAAAATTTTAGGTTATGTTATGGAATTCCTGCCAGAATTGGATATTTTCCATCAGAAACAGTTAGTTCTTTCCTGGAAACATAACAGTTTCAACAATTTTAGTTTATGTTAGTGATTTCTCGTCGGAATGATATATTTTACATCATAAAATTTAAGTATTTTAAAAAACTGATAAATTCGAACAATTGTATCCCTACCGAAAAAGCCTACATAGTAAACTACGTTGGAACATATGTGGGAACCCATATGGGATCCTTGTTTGAATTCCTGAGTCAAATTACGATATGAGATAACAATATAGGATGAGGATCTATATGTGTTCTTATTATGGGTTTTTATAGATGTTCCTACATGGATCGGTTTGCAATTAATATTTACTCTCTTAAACTGAACCAGTGAAATTATCATTGGTTGAATCAGTATTTTGAATTATCACTAGTGAACCAATGATTTTTTCACTTTGACTGGATGAACGAGTAAGTGATTCCACTGAAATAGGGCTACGGATTGTACCAGTGACGCCAAGTGATAGATTGAACCAGTGATATAGCGCTCCACGCGAGCAAGATATGAACCTCCAGTCGTCTGGTACGCACGCGTTGCTGGTCAGGTCTTGGCATTTCTCGAGTGAAAACGAATCTTATTGTGTATTAGTATTTGTTTTATGAATATTTTGCTCTTGGCTGCAATGAGGAGCGGATATAATATATTTTCCTTGATAGTGGGAGGCCCCTGGCCACTTGGGTTTTACTGTCAGCGATGCGACACGTTGAAATAACGACGGGTCTTCCCACAATTAGGCGCAACATATTATATCCTATTATATTGCAGACCGGCCTTCATTTATTGTTTTGAAAGTAAAGTGCGGTTTTTGAAAGTTAATTTTGCAAAGGCTAGAACAAAAGTGGTGAATGATAAGTGTCATACCTAACCAGCTGACGAATGGCAACGTGTATGAGCAGATCACTATTGGTACTGAGAAACCAGTGAACCTCACTGATTAAGCCAGTGCCGGAACTCCACTGAATCAGTGAATTCTTACTGATTGTCAGTGAGACACTTCTGGCTATTTCAATCAGTGAGATTTCACAGGAAATCAGTGAGATTTCACTGGTTCATTTTAAGAGAGTAGGGAGTGCGCAGTGGTTTTATATAAGAGCTGTGGATGCGCAGTATTTTTATGTTTTTTTTTAAGATTACCGACTATGCACCAAAAACTTCTTAAACATATTTCATTTGAAATAAGTCATAACCCCATGTGGGATTTTATGTAGGAGAGATTCACTGGTTTTCATAACGGTATTCATATAATAACCCATGCGGAAACCCACGAAATATTTCCCATCCTATCTCGTATCGTAAATTGAGCAAGGAATATTATATAGGATCCTATATGGGAACTCATGCGGGTTCCCATCTGGTTTACTATGCAGGCTTTTTCATTAGGGTAGGTTATAAATAATTTGATGTAAATTCTTTTTTGTCTACTCTGGTCTAATATCAATATTTTTTTAATATTAATTTTATTCCCAAGTTGTGAAAAAACGACTAAGGGGGCGTTCAAAAAATAAGTAATGCCTCTAGGAGGGGGGATGGGTATCTCGGACGTTACGCTAATGTTCAAGTTATATGCACTCACTATAGAAAAAGCGTTACGTGGATTGGAAGGGGGGGAGGGGGGTCAACATTTTCAGAAAAAAGCGTTACGTATTTTTTGAACGGCCCCTAACTTGCTTCGCTGGGATTCGAAGCCAGGCCGGAATTGGATGTTCATCATCAGAAAGGCTCAAGTCTTTCATAAAATTTACAAAATATGAACAATTGTGGGTTATCTCAGAAAATTCTCACCGGAATTGGATATTTCTTACTAGGAACAGCTAAATCTATTGAGAAACTTACAAGGCTTACAAGTTCTAACAATTTTAGGTTATGCAAGTGATTTCTTGTCACAATTGGATATTTTTCAACAAAAACAATTAGGTCTTTCAGGAACCTTGAAAGTTCGAAAAATTTTGGATTATGTTAGGGATTTCTTGTCAGAATTCGATATTTTTAACAGCGAAAGTTGAGTTGTTTAGAAAATGTATACATTTTTTCAATTTATAAATTTCATAGAATTCCTGTCAGAATTGGATTTTTTCATGAGCCGGAAATTCCCATTCGCGTGTATGAGGGAAAGGATCGTTGCCATGATGGAAATCACCGGTACCACCGCAAAGATGTAGGTTTCAACAAGAAGTTAAATAAGCCCTTTGTGTAAGTTTTTACTTTATTTAAAACCCAAGAAATAAATAAAACTTTAATATTTCTTTTCCACACAGCTTAATTCAAATTTGAAACTTTGAAGTCACGCATAAAAATAATATCATTTAGTTAATAATTGAGAATTAAAATTCAAATATCCTGCATGGGCTTAGCTTACTCGCAGCCCTTGCAGAACTCTGATATGTATAATCAAGAAAATATATTCCAAATTTGTATGTTGATATCAATGCTAATAGCAAACGAATAACCAGCAAAAAATAATTGAAAACTCCCAGCCCGGCTGTTCCTGTAGCATATGTGATAATGAGTCGCAAAACGGAAGCTTCCTATAGAGCTGTTTTGGTGGTTATAAAAAGTGAAATAGTTCCAGATCTCCAATCTATCAAAACAATAGCGGATTTCGAATTGGCAGAGATGAACAGCGTGAAAAGTATTTTGGAGACTGAAGTTCAGGGCCGACTCGGATCTACTACTACTACCTTCAAAATACCTTGCTAAAAATTCAAAAATGAAAAATTACTTCGCAATTTACTTCGGATGGCATTTTCATGTAAGTGGAAGATCCTGCTCGACTGACTTTGACGCAGCTTTTTACTGAGTTTAATAACCAATGAAGACTAAGTTAAACCTAAAATAATTAGTGAAGTCATAAGGACCGCGTCGTCAAAATTATGGCATTGAGGGTAACACTTAAAAATAAACTGTATGAATGTTTAATTGGTAATTTTCTGTACATGTGAACACTGGATTCAATGCCGAAGTGGTTTATTTGGTATACAAATGTATAGGAAATTATTGCGTGATTTCTCCTGGACAGCATTTTCATCTGAGAAGAAGTTCCTTGCCTACAGAACTTGGCGACTTGTTTGATTAGGTTCCATAATAAGCAGGTGAAGTGTCTTTGTCTTCTTCTGGCTGATTATATTACAGAAATGTTCGAACTAATTACCAATAAGTAGATCAGTTTAAACAAGAAAGTTAAAATGATGAGAAACGATCAAGAAATTGAAGTGGACTTAGCGCATGTTCTTCAACCATTCATCAGATACTACCGCCGACAGTGGCTTGAAATTGTGACGCCTGGGCGACTATATGTCTACTTGTCGGAACATCGAACAAACGGAAAAGAAGAGAGGTACCATCGAACACTCCACACCTACATGGGAACCAGACCATCCGTCATCAGTTTCCTGGGTAATTAGAGCAAGAAATCGCACACCTTATACAAAATCCGAGACAATCCGAAAATTCGCATTGATTCGGATTGAAATCTCTATTTGCATGAGCCTTGGATTCAGGCGGATTGAGAGCTCAGATTGATTTTGAATGGGCTCGGGATTGATCTGGAATGTCTCGGGTTCATTCGGATAGGATATTTATCGGAAACTTTTGCTAGAGCATTCATACCAATCCCTAATTATCTATAAGGACAAAAAATACAGAATAATATAACTGCCTTCCATTTTCTTATAATGTTCTTTTCCTATTTCGGATGATAGATAATTTAACGAAAATGCAAAAGAATTTCCACCTGGATTTTCTGGCAATGTCAGCAGCAGGACGTTCCTTAGATGCAAAGCGGCCGGAAGATGAGCACTTCGAGAAGATTGTGCAAAGAGGGTGGTCTCGAATATGTACACTAATCGAACAAAGGAGCGACCACTTGTACTTGGTACAGTCTTTAAGAGTTCCTAGACGAATGCGCGGGTGCCTCTGACCGAAAACCTGGCACAAACTTGGTTGTTGCAGGTGACAGAACAATGTTTTTACACTAAAAGCATTTAGGCCTTTTTATGAACTATCTCAGAAGACAATAATTTATGTTCAATTTCTGCTTTCATGGTCCAAAAACAACCTATACTATTTTTTTTCTACAGCAGCTTATCAACTACCAGCAACAATCCACGCTGTTGCTGCTGTTCCGAGTAGTTTTTATATATCCTAGTGCAGCACTGACGACTTCATTAACAGAATATGATTAATTAGCCAGAATAAGGGGCCGTTCATAAATTACGTATCACTTTGGGGGGGGGGGGTCCAGCTTAATATTACATAATGGTGACAAACTACAGGGAAAATTCCAAAAGAGCGTTACACAGGGCGAGGGGGGGCGTCCAAATAATATTATTATAATATGTTACGTAATTTATACACGACCCTTAAGTCTAGGAACAACTTCGTGAAATTTTATCAAGATTAACTTGTGATAGCATGATCCGAGGCCTTCAAGACATTTTTGTTTATGGTACTTCAACAACCTGCAGACACCCTGTTTCCCCCACGTAATACAATCTTTACGATATCGTTGATAAGACTTGGTAAATTAGGTAGAATAAGTGCAGTCCCCACTTGTTAATACTTAATTCACTTGAATTTCGATAGCATCATCCGAAAGCTTCAAAATATATTTTTTACGGGTTCTCAATAACTCCCCGACACAACGCCTTGTTTAGTCCTGACACCGTCTTTTATAGGACCTGCTCAATTAACCAGAATAAGTGTAGTAACCACTTGGTGATATTCAATTCCCTTCAGTTTCGACAGCATCATCCGAAAATTTCAAAATATTTTTTTTGTGGTTGCTCAAAGGTTCCCTTTGGCGCGGAGCAGACGAAAATCTGTCCCTTTTTCGGGGTTTTGTCAGAAGAATTTTTTGTTCGCTGGGTCATGATCTAAAAAATGTCATAGTTTCAGAGTGCTAAGTGCTTCCAGTGAGCGTAGCGCCAGTAGCCTCCATATAGCGTGAATGCTGGTCTAAAAGGTTACCTTTGGCGCGGTGCAGAGGAAAATCTGTCTATTTTTCGGGGTTTTGTCAGAAGGATTTTTTGTTCGGGGGGTCATGTTCTAAGAAATATCAAAAAATTATCAAAATTCACCAAAACCTCTTTTCAATACATTTGGTGCGGGGTCCTTTCTTTTTTGTCTTCCACGGCCCGATCAAATGTATATTTTTCGAACACTTTTATGGTTTTTTAAGTTATTTTATCTATAGAAATCTGCCACTTATTTATGCATAGTTAATAATATTTCCACTGATTTGGTAAGAAGTTTTTCAAAAAAAGCTAGAAATGTATAGTGTTTTGAATTAATGACTGACTTACGTAGGGTAGCGAGGGAGTCATGCTCGGTAATATCAAGGTCGACGAAAAGGAACTAGACAATTTATCACCGTTATTCTTAACTGTAAAATACCTTTTGTCGATTGAATTTGGGAGTCGAGTCCCCGAGCCTATCCAATGGAGTACTCCTTCCGTGCCCAAAAAAAGGATTTGGTTGTTTTAGAAAATTGGCACAGATGCACCCTCCGGAAGCTACGACCACGATCGTTGACCGAACAAATCAATCCCGACGCGACCGGAGGTGATACGTCATCCTACTCGTCACTTCCCGCAACACCAGAAGACGATCGAGTCGGGAAATGATAGCACAAAAAAAGGAAACTTTGAAAAACACAGACTTTTAATTAAAAGGCCTCAACAGACCTGAACGGTCTTGAAAAACCAGCACAATTGACTTTAATCGTTGCGACCACCCAAAAATGGCCACACTCGCTTACACCTTAATTGAAAATCGAGCCCGCCAGAAGGGAGGGCCTGGGAGTCCACAACAAAGTAACCATCAAGCGACTACCTGAGTCACCACCCAAATGGAAACGTAGTGCCCGAAACTCATAAACAGAAAAGAAACCTTGAAGGAGAAGAAGCATTGAATTGAAACGATTTTATTATCAACGAACCCAGAAGGTCATTAAACACAAGAACAATAACATCCAACAAATTATTAACATCCCGCCCGTCTCGTTCGCTGACCGAAAAAAAAAATCCACGTATGAAGGTCCAGAGTTTGGTGCCGCCCGCCATGACGCACACAGGAAACTTCTATATATAGAAGAAAGGAAATAAATTCAGTTCCGCCCGCCACGTGGCACAATTGTTTGCATAGAGTCAGCGCTCAACCGGTAGCCAACACAATTTGACGATGGGGCGATCGTAGGTCCCAAAAAAAGTTTTAACAGTAGCAGCTCGTACAAGTCCATCCTCTCCGGGTCTAACATTGGTGATCCGTCCTAAAGGCGATGTCCCACGTCGAAGTAGAGAAGGGTCGACAATCAACACGACGTCTCTAATTTGAAGATTACGTTTCGGCACAGTTCATTTATTTCTTTGTTGAAGTGTATGAATGTATTCATGAGACCAAAGTCTCCAAAACTGGTCACGCATGGCTTGGATAAGACGTCAGTGAGTAACGTAGTTCGCTTCCTTATCCGAAGTTGTTGCTCTAGGAATTTGTTCTAATGTTTTGCCTATGAGAGCATGACCTGGAGTTAAGGCGTCGAAATCTTCGGGATCGTCCGTGATTGGAAGTAGAGGCCGGGAGTTCATGCATGCCTCAATCTCTACAGCGAGAGTCGACAACTCTTCATAAGTGAGATTTTCAGACGCAACAACTTTTGTCATGAGAGATTTTGCCGATTTGATGTTGAACACCCACAATCCTCCAAAGTGAGACGCGGATGGTGAGATGAATCTCCACTTAATGCCCTTGTTTGCCGGAAAATCCTGCTGTAGGTTTCAGTCAATCTCTGCTTCTCGTAGCATTGAGCGAAGCTCGGCGTCAGCACCATGGAATGTGGTCGCATTATTACTCCAAATCCCATGAGGAGTGATTTGACGACCAGCCAAACGTCGAAGAGCAGCGAGAAATGATTGCGTGGTGAGATCTCCTTCTACCCCAAGATGAACCACCTTTGAACTCAAGCAGATGAAAAGAGCGATGTATCCCTTGATGGTACGGTAGCCGCGTCCGATAGTCCCTTTTACTGCGAAAGGTCTGGCATAGTCAACTTCAGTCTTTTCGAAAGGAAAACTAACTGTAACTCTTTGAGCCAGAAGATCCCCCATCAGTTGCTCGGATTTCTGGACTCTGGCCCGAATCCACGGAATACAGTTACGGATGTGCGCCTTGACTTAAACGCGCCCGCGAATAATCCATGCTCGGCGAACAGCATGCGAGTATGTTAACTGGAATCCACCATGTAAAGCTGTTCGGTGCGCCCAGTCAATAATGAATTGAGCGAGAGGGCTGTCGTCGTGTAAAATAACTGGGTGTCGTTGATTATAGGGCAAAGGGGAGTTCGCCAGTCGTCCACCGACTCTCAAAATTCCGGTTGCGCAATCACTCTGTTTAGACGAGTCAATGAAAAGAAATTGGTGATCGCAGAAAGATGACAATGTGCGTGACGAACCGCAATGGATGGTTGCTCGAATCCCTCCTCATTGTCTTGCGAAGCCTCAGTTGGGACCACCTCATCAAGACAATGGAACGCTGGCCAGTAAGATTCACTCTGCGAAAGCCATTCGGGGCCATTCCACCACAGACTCTTCTGAGCTAAAGCTCGAGGCTCCATTTCTCGAGTGGCAACATCAGCTGGATTTTCTTTTGTAGGAACATAACGCCAAAAGGCGTTGGAGAGAGTTCGCTGGATCTCCGAAACTCGATTGGCGACATAAATCGGCCAACGGGAAGGATCAGCTGTTTGAATCCAACTGAGAACGTTTCTTGAGTCCGATCAAGCATAGGTGACCGCATGAGGGAGTTCCAACTTGAGGCCGTGGACCTGCCCCGGGACACACTCATTGGCAGATGAAACGTTTCGGTAACCTCAAGTGCTCGAATTCGCTGTTGGAGGAACCCTTCAATTTCAGAAAAGGTTGAGATTATATATTCTTCGCCCAGCTGATTTTCCCAGTCTCGACGAGTAAGGGTATCCATTGCTCTGACAGTCACGAATGTAAACAAAGGGTCCCAGTTCTCAATCGGGCAACCAGTGAGGGGACTTAACGATTCTCTCCGCCGCGAAGGGTTGTCTAAAAGAGTCTGCAGGCCCTCCGCACTCTCTCCCTTCAAGAGGTTGATGGCAGTTATGGTCTGTAGATGGTCTTGGAGTAGGAGACGTTTATTATCGTAGCGACTTGAGAGAAGGTTCCAAGCGCTTGCGTAGTTGGATTCTGTGGTCAGGATCGCATCTAAAGCGCCTTTTGATGCACTTTGAACCGCTTCATTTAGGTAGTACAACTTTTGTACTGGTGAGAATGTCGCATCATCATGTATCATGGAACCGGACAGGTCCCGAAAGGGCTTCCAGTCTTCTAGACGACCGGAGAATGCGGGAAGATTGATTCTGGGTAGATTTTTCTGTGAGCGATTGACGGCCGTCTGAAGAGCTGGAGACTCTGGGGCTGAGAATGCCACTGGACGGTCGACGCGATCTTGTTCATCGTAAAGATGACTCACAGTCTCGAGGTAAGCAGCTTGGGTAGAATCGAACTGATTCTGAGGGAAGTATGGCTCACCGGCAATGGCATCTTTGTATACAAGTTCGAGATGATTGGATCTAAGTGACTGGCAGTAATCGCTTAATAACCGAATTTGGCTACGGAGAAACCCAGATGTGATTTTTTGTTGCTCAGCAGCAATCACAGTGTTCTTGATATTTGTAATCGAAGTTACCAACGACAATTGGCTCTTCAGAAGGTCCATGGCTCGCATGATGAGATGTGTCCATAAATCCTCATGTACCTTGTGAAGTTTGTAGACCTGCAATCAATCCTAATGACAACGTAGAACCCCAGTAAGGGATTTCACTTTACGAACATCCAACAATAGAAAGTAAAAAGGCAAGGAAGAGAGTAATGAAACTCCCATGCAATGCGGAAACCCTGGGAAACAAATTCGAAGTTGGCTTGTAGAACTCTAATCAAGATCTAAGCAAAATTAAATGACAAAACAACAAGACAAAACGTATAATTTGTCATGGGACATAACTGAGTCATGCCTGAGAGCCTATCTCACAGTGCTTGCAATGTTGCAACAAATCCACAATCAATGTGAGTCAGTTTGTCATGCCTGAGAGCCTGTCTCGAGGCGTTCGCAATGTTGCAAACAATCCATCAGCATTGTGGTTGTCATGCCCGAGAGCCTGTCTCGAGACGTTTGCAATGTTGAGAACAAGCACACAGTTAGTGAGTCAGTTTTTCATGCCTGAGAGCCTGTCTCGAAGCGTTCGCAATGTTGCAAACAATCAACTATCAATATATCTGTCATGCCTGAGAGCCTGTCTCGAGGCGTTTGCAATTTCGCAAACAATCACACAGTCAGTTAGTCAGTTCGTCATGCCTGAGAGCCTGTCTCGAGGCGTTCACAATCTTGAAAACAATCCACCAGCATTGTGGTTGTCATGCCTGAGAGCCTGTCTGGAGACGTTTGCAATTTCGAGAACAATCACACAGTCAGTGAGTCTGTTTGTCATGCTTGAGAGCCTGTCTCGAGGCGTTCGCAATGTTGGAAACAATCGACCATCAATATATCTGTCATGCCTGAGAGCCCGTCTAGAGGCGTTTGCAATGTTGCAAACAATCCACCAGCATTATGGTTGTCATGCCTGAGAGCCTGTCTCGAGACATTTGCAATGTTGAGAACAATCACACAGTCAGTGAGTCAGTTTCGCATGCCTGAGAGCCTGTCTCGAGGCGTTCGCAATGTTGGAAACAATCAACCATCAATATATCTGTCATGCCTGAGAGCCCGTCTCGAGGCGTTTGCAATGTTGCAAACAATCCACCAGCATTGTGGTTGTCATGCCTGAGAGTCTGTCTCGAGACGTTTGCAATGCAGAGAACAATCACACAGTCAGTGAGTCAGTTTGTCATGCCTGAGAGCCTGTCTCGAGGTGTTCGTAATGTTGCAAAGAATCCACCAGCATTCTTGATCAATTCAAGCTACAAGAGATTCAAAAGGTGCTTTTAAACATAAATTAAACATAAATCTTGAGGAAGACTGTTCTAGTCTTTCGAAACAATGAACAAAATTGACGTCTATGAAATAACTATACGAATAATATTAATTTTTTTAAAGTGATCACCTTCAAAATTGAATTTCAAATGTACATTATTGAAACACAAAATGTCAAGCTTGGAAGACACTTCAATCTAAACAATCGACATCTTGCGAATGGTTTAAACCGCATACCCAAATCCAAGGGTTTCAAAGCTGTACTTCAAAGTACACAAAGTATTCGACCTGCAAGAATTCCACATCGAGATTGTTCAAAATTACACGTTATGGAATTATAATGACATTTAAAGTAATTCGATACATTTTCCATTAAGAATTAGCAAAACTCTGACAGTATTGAAAATCTGACAAAATTGAGATGAAAATAATCCTTTACGTGAACTTTATTCTTTATAATTAATGCGATATTTTATCAACATAATTTATTGCAATCTCTGTCTCTTTTAGACTCGATGTTGAACGGCGTTCCTTTCGTTCACCAAAAATGACATTCCACATGAGCAAGATATTTTTTTTTTCTATTAAAATCTCTTATGAAATACATTAATAGCATTGCATTCTTCAAAAACGTCAAATAATTTACTAAAACCTTGAAATTTCAACAACAAGAAAGAAACTTACTTTAGGTTCTAGCTCCCCTCGCCAACCCAAAATCCGGCTTGAAGGACCAACAAATTTTTTGAATTAATGACTGACTTACGTAGGCTAGCGAGGGAGTCATGCTCGGTCATATCAAGGTCAACGAAAAGGAACAAGACAATTTATCACCGTTATTCTTAAATGTAGTATACCTTTTGTCGATTGAATCCGGGAGACCAGTCCCCGAGCTTATCCAATGGAGTACTCCTTTCGTGACCAAAAAAAGGTTTTGGTGGTTTAAGAAAATTGGCATAAATGTAGCCTCCGGAAGCTACGACCACGATGGTTCACCGAACAAGTTCCCGTTTGTATCTGACTAGAAATCAGATTCCATTTGGGAACGAATGTTCGAGTCCTGGCGACCGAGAATTCTTTTTTTTTTTATTTACTTTATAATCGGGCATATCGTTTTCAACGCATTCGTCAGATTTGTAAGCATGTTTCTTTTTTGCATCCCACGGCGCGATTAAATGTATATTTTCCAAACATTGTTATGGTTTTTTTTATTTATATTATCTATAAAAATCTTCAATTTATCTGTGCATTGTTAGTAAGATTTCCACTGATTTGATGAGAAGGTTTTCAAGAAAGTTAGAAATGTATAGAATTTGAGTAAGCATTTCTCTACAATGTATAAAGTCGTACGTTAATTATAAAAATCCGACACATGTTGACCAGTTTGCATAAGGATTGGAAATAATTTTATAGGGTTCGGAAACGACAACGGAAAGGCAAAGTGAAGATTTAGGATGTTTGAAATTTTCTGCGAGGAAGCGCTATGGGTAATCCTTTGTAAGCTTTTTAAAGCTTAAGGTTGTGTACTACAAATACATCCTAAATATTATCTCCAGCCGTAGCCAAGTGGCTAAGGCGTCTGACTAAAAATCAGATTCCTGTTGGTATCTGTCTAGAAATCAGATTCCACTTGGGAGCGAATGTTCGTGTCCTGGCGACCGAGAATTCTTTTTTTTTTTTAATTTACTTTAGAATCGGGCATATCGATTTCAACGCATTCGTCAGATTTGTAAAAAAAAATTCTTTTTTGTCTTCCACTGCGCGATTAAATTTAGAATTTAGAATTTCTTTATCAAGCCCCGAGGGCTAAACAGCCCTCTGAGGAACAAATTTTACATATTTTTTACAAAAAAAATGTTACAACTCTGGTTAAACGATGATTAGGACGTTGGTAAAACAATAATAATTACAGATGGATAAAGACAAAAAGAATATATCATATAATGAATATGAGTCATATATGCTATTATAAACTAGAGGTTAGCAAAACGTATATCATTAGAAAACCTAAGACTTAATTGTTCGATAACTGATATAAACTATGGATCAAATTGCAAAGATTTAATTATTATAATAATAAGGCGTTATAATATAACGGCGTAAAACCTCACTAAAAGTTAGCTAAATGAACAATACACAATTCACCAGTGCGAAATTACGAGAGTAGAATTATCAGTGCTAAATAAAAATGTAAAGAATAACTTTTTAAAGTGATAAGGCGAAGGTGCATGCCTAATTGATTCAGGTATCTTATTCCAAAGGCGCGCTCCCCTCACCATAAAGGATCTCTGCAACTTACAAGATTCGTGACTTGGAACTGTAAGGACCGTTTTCCTTACACGAAGCCTAGACTGAGCAAGTGAAGTCACAGTTCTATTTTCAAAGAGAGCTAGAAGATATTGAGATTAGAATTCAGTTCATCTGTGATATCATCGTATATAATACAGCCATAATCAAAAAACGGGAGGATAAGACTCTTAATAAGTAGGATACGAGTTGAAGTTGGCAAGGATTCCTTGTTCCTTTTAAGCTGTTGGAGCACTCTAAAGGTATTCCTCGAGATTTCAGGAATTTGCTCTTTCCAAGAGAGGTTACGGTTGAGGATGTACCCTAAATCCCTCACCGAATCAACGAAGGCAATGTCAAGGCCATCAACCCTAAGCTGAGGGAAAAAATTTCAATAATGAAAAAAAGTTAGTTTAAACATTGTTTTTACCCCCTCCACGTGCATACCTTCACGTAACCCAATGGCGCATAAACATTTGAATATTGAGCTATTGTTGTAAACAAAACCATAAGTCCCATCGAAAAACTGCAGATACTGCTATATTCAGCTCGGCAATATCTTCTGGTATTTTTTCATTTTTTGAAAAAAGTCATCTTTTAAACAATTATATGGTTTATAATTTTCAGGAATTTATTTAACAATAATGTAACGTAATTTAAAGTTACTCACTAAAAATTAATGTACACTAAGGTATCATAATTGGGAAAAAAATTTCAATGATGAAAAAAAGATAGTTTAAACATTGTTTTTACCCCCTCCACGTGCATACCTTCACGTGACCCCATCACGCATATAGATTTGGATATTGAGCTTTTATTATAACCAAAACCATAAGTCCCATCGAAAACTGAAGAAACCCCTATATTCGTCTCGGCAATACCTCCAGGAGATTTTTTCATATTTTGAAAAAAGTCATTTTTCAAACAATTATATTTCTTAAAATATTCAGGAATATATTTAACAATAATGTAAAGTAATTTCAAGTTACTTTCTAAGACTTAATGTACACTAAGGTATCATAATTCGGAAAACAACTTCAATAATGAAAAAAGTTTGTTTAAACATTGTTTTCACCCCCTCCACGTGCATACCTTCATGTAACCCCATGGCGCATATAGATTTGCATATTGAGCTATTATTATAAACAAAACCATGAGGCCCATCGAAAACTGGAGATACGCCTATATTCTTCTCGGCAATATATCCCCGTGTTTTTTTTTCATTTTGTGAAAAAAGTCATTTTATAAACAATTATATTGTTTATAAAATTTGGGAGTTTATTTAATAATAATGTAATGCAATTTAAAGTTACTCACTAAAACTTACTGTACACTAAGGTATCATAATTGGGAAAAAAATTTCAATAATGGAAAAAAGTTAGTTTAAACATATTTTTCACCCCCTCCACGTGCATACCTTCACGTAACCCCATGGCCCATATAGATTTGCATACTGAGCTATTATTATAAACAAAACCATAAGTCCCATCGAAAAACTCAAGATACCCCTATATTCATCTCGGCAATATCTCCAGGCTTTTTTTTTATTTTTTGAAAAAAGTCAGCTTCTAAACAATTATATTGTTCATAATTTTCATGAATTTACTTGACAATAATGTGAAGTAATTTAAAGTTACTTACTAAAACTTAATTTACACTAAGTTATCATAATTGGGAAAAAAATTTCAATTATGTAAAAAAGTTAGTTTAAACATTGTTTTTACCCCATCCACGTGCATAACTTCACGTAACCCTATAGCGCATATAGATTTGAATATAGAGCTATTATTATAAACAAAACCATAAATCCCACCGAAAACTGAAGATACCCCTATATTCATCTCGGCAATATCTCCAGGTTTTTTTTTTATTTTTTGAATAAAGTCATCTTTGAAACAATTATATTGTTCATAATTTTCATGAATTTACTTAACAATAATGTGAAGTAATTTAAAGTTACTTACTAAAACTTAATTTACACTAAGTTATCATAATTGGGATAAAAATTTCAATAATGTAAAAAAGTTAGTTTAAACATAGTTTTTACCCCCCCCCCACGTGCATAACTTCACGTAACCCCATGGCGCATATAGATTTGCATACCAAGCTATTATTATAAACAAAACCATAAGTCCCATCGAAAAAATCGAGATACCGCTACATTCGTATCGGCAATATCTTCAGGTGTTTTTTTCATTTTTTGAAAAAAGTCATTTTTTGAAGGATTATATTGTTTATAATTTTCAGGAATTTATTTAGCAATAATGTAAAGTAATTTAATGTTACTTACTAACCCTAAATGTACAATAAGGTATCATAATTTGGAAAAAAATTTCAATAATGAAAAGAAGTTAGGTTGAACATTGTTATTAACCCCTCCACGTGCATATCTTCATGTAACCCCATGGCGTATATAGATTTGCATATTGAGCTATTATTATAAAGAAAACCATGAGACCCATCGAAAAACTTGGGATACCCCTATATTCTTCTCGGCAATATATCCAGGTTTTTTTTTTCATTTTTTGAAAATAGTCATTTTATAAACAATTATATTGTTTATAAACTTTAGGAGTTTATTTAATAATAATGTAATGTAATTTAAAGTTGCTTACTAAAACTTAATGTACACTAAGGTATCATAATTGGGAAAAAAATTTCAATAATGGAAAAAAGTTAGTTTAAACATATTTTTCACGCCCCCCCACTTGCATACCTTCACGTAACCCCATGGCACATACAGGTTTGAATATTAAGCTATTGTCATAAACAAAACAATAAGTCCCATCGAAAAACTGGAGATACCGCTACATTCGTATCGGCAATACCTTCGGGTGTTTTTTTTTATTTTTTGAAAGAAGTCGTTTTTTAAACAATTATATTGTTTATAATTTTCAGGAATTTATTTAACAATAATGTAAAGTAATTTGAAGTTACTTACTAAAACTTAATGTACAAAAAGGTATAATAATTGGGAAAAAAATTTCAATAATGAAAAAATGTTAGTGTAATCACTGTTTTTACCCCCTCCACGTGCATACCTTCACGTACCCCCATGGCGCATATAGATTTGAATATCGAGCTATTAATGTAAACAAAGCCATAAGTCCCATCGGAAAACTCAAGATAGCCCTATATTCGTCTCGGCAATATCTCCAGGTATTTTTTCATTTTTTGAAAAAAGTCATCTTTTAAACAATTATATTGTTTATAATTTTCCTGAATTTACTAAACAATAATGTGAAGTAATTTAAAGGTACTTACTAAAACTTAATGTACACTAAGGTATCATAATTGGAAAAAAATTTCAATACTGACCAAAAGTTAGTTAAAACATTGTTTTTACCCCCTCCACGTGCATACCTTCACGTAACCCCATTACGCTAATAGATTCGAATATTGAGCTATTGTTATAAATAAAACCATAAGTCCCATCGAGAAAATGAAGTTACGTGGAGAGGGTAAAAACAATGTTAAAACAAACTTTTTTTTATTATTGAAATTTTGTACCCAATTATGATACCTTAGTGTACATCAAGTTTTAGTAAGTAACTTTAAATTTCTTAACATTATTGTTAAATGAATTCCTGAATATTATAAACAATAGAATTGTTTGAATGACTACTGTTTTTCAAAAAATGAAAAAAACATCTGGAGAGATTGCCCGAGACGAATATAGGGGCATCTTCAGATTTCCGATGGGACTTATGATTTTATTTATAACAATAGCTCAATATTTAAATCTTTATGCGACATGGGGTTACGTGAAGGCATGCACGTGGAGGGGGTAAAAATAATGTTTAAACTAACTTTTTTTCATCATTGAAATTTTTTTCCCGATTATGATACCTTAGTGCACATCAAGTTTTAGTAAGTAACTTTAAATTACTCTACATTATTGTTAAATAAATTCCAAAAAATTATAAACAATATAATTGTTTAAAAAATGACTTTTTTCAAAAAATGAAAAAAACACCTGGAGGTATTGCGAGACGAATATAGGGGTATCTTCAGTTTTTCGATCGGACTTATGGTTTTATTTATAACAATAGCTGAATATTCAAATCTATATGCGCCATGGGGTTACGTGAAGGCTTGCAGGTGGAGGGGGTAAAAACAATGTTTATACTAACTTTTTTTCATTATTGAAATTTTTTTAACAATTATGATAACTTAGTGTGCATTAAGTTTGAGTAAGTAACTTTAAATTACTTTACATTATTGTTAAATGAATTCCTGAATATTATAAACAATATAATTGTTTAAATGATGACTTTTTTCAAAAAACAAAAAAAGCACCTGGAGATATTGCCGAGAAGAATATAGGGGTATCTTCAGTTTTTCTATTGGACTTATGGTTTTATTTATAACAATAGCTCATTATTCAAATCTATATGCGCCATGGGGTTACGTGAAGGCATGCACGTGGAGGGGGTAAAAACAATGTTTAAACTAACTTTTTTTCATTATTGAAATTTTTCTCTCAATTATGATACCTTAGTGTTAATTAAGTTTGGGTAAGTAACTTTAAATTACTTTACATTATTGTTGAATGAATTCCTGAAAATTATAAACAATATAATTGTTTAAAAAATGATTTTTTTTTAATGAAAAAAATGTCTGAAGATATAGCCGAGAAGAATATAGGGGTATCTTCAGTTTTTTGATCGGACTTATGGTTTCATGTATAATAATAGCTCAATATTCAAATCTATATGTGCAATGGGTTTACGAGAAGGTATGCACGTGGAGGGGGTAAAAAAAATGTTTAAACTAACTTTTTATCACTATTGACATTTTTTTCCAAATTCTGATACCTTAGTGTACATTAAGTTTTAGTAAGTAACTTTGAATTACTCTACCTTGTTGTTAAATAAATTCCTGAAAATTATAAACAATATAATTGTTTAAAAAATGACCTTTTTCAAAAAATGAAAAAAATGCCAATAGATATTGCCGAGTTGAATATAGGGGTATCTTCAGTTTTTCGATAAGACTTACGATTTTATTTATAACAATAACTCAATATTGAAATATATATGCGTTATGGGGTTACGTGAAGGTATGCACGTGGAGGGGGTAAAAACAATGTTTAAACTAACTTTTTTTCATTATTGACATTTTTTTCCCAATTATGATACCTTAGTGTACATTATGTATTAGAAGTAACTTTAAATTACTTTACATTATTGTGAAATAAATTCCTGAAAATTATGAACAATATAATTGTTTAAAAAATGACTTTTTTAAAAAAATGAAAAAACAAGCCTGGAGATATTGCCGAGACGAATATAGGGGTAGCCTCAGGTTTTCTATGGGACTTATGGTTTTGTTTATAATAATAGCTCGATATTCAAATCTATATGCGCCATGGGGTTACGCGAAGGTATGCACGTGGAGGGGGTAAAAACAATGTATAAACTAACTTTTTTTCATTATTGAAATTTTTACCCTATTATGATACCTTAGTGTACATTAAGTTTCAGTAAGTAACTTTAAATCACTTCACATTATTGTTGAATAAATTTCTGAAAATTATAAACAATATAATTGTTTAAAAAATAACTTTCTTCACAAAATGAAAAAAATACCCGGAAATATTGCCGAGATGAATATAGGGGTATCTTCAGTTTTTCGATGGGACATATGGCGTTGTTTATAATAATAGTTTAATATTCAAATCTATATGCGCAATGGGGTTACGTGAAGGTATGCACGTGGAGGGGGTAAAAACAATGTTTAAACTAACTTTTTTTCATTATTGGAATTTTTTTCCCAATTATGATACCTTATAGTACATTAAGTTTTAGTAAGTAACATGAAATTACTCTCATCATTTTTAAGTAAATTCATGCAAATTATAAACAATATAATTGTTTCAAAGATGACTTTTTTCAAAAAATGAAAAAAACACCTAGAGATATTTCCGAGGCGAATATAGGGGTATCTTCAGTTTTTCAATAGGACTTATGGTTTTGTTTATAATAATGGCTCAATATTCAAATCTATATGCGCCATGGGGTTACGTGAAGGTATGCACGTGGAGGGGGTAAAAACAATGTTTAAACTAACTTTTTTTTATTATCGAAATTTTTTTCCCAATTATGATACCTGAGTCTACATTAAGTTTTAGTAAGTAACTTTAAATTAATACACATTATTGTTAAGTAAATTCATGAAAATTATAGACAATATAATTGTTTAAAAGATGACTTTTCAAAAAATGAAAAAAATACCTGGAGATATTGACGAGGCGAATATAGGGGTATCTTCAGTTTTTCGATGGGACTTATGGTTTTGTTTATAATAATAGGTCAATATTCAAATCTATATGCGCCATGGGGTTACGTGAATGTATGCACGTGGAGGGGCTAAAAACATTGTTTAAACTAGATTTTCTCCATTATTGAAATTTTTTTCCCAATTATGATACCTTAGTGTACATTAAGTTTTAGTAAGTAATTTTAAATTACTTTACATTTTTGTGAAATGAATTCCTGAAAATTATAAACAATATAATTGTTCAAATGATTACTTTTTTCAAATAATGAAAACATCACCTGGAGATATTGCCGAGATGAATATAGGGGTATCTTCAGTTTTTCGGTGGAAAATATGGTTTCATTTATAACTATGGCTCAATATTCAAATCAATATGCGCCATGGGGTTACCCAAAGGTATGCACGTGGAGGGGGTAAAAAAAATGTTTAAACTACCTTTTTTTATTATTGGAATTTTTTTCCCAATTATGGTACCTTATTGTACATTAAGTTTTAGTAAGTAACTTTATATTACTTTACATTAGTGTTCAATACATTCAGGAAAATTATAAACAATATAATTGTTTAAAAAATGATTGTTTTCAAAAAATGAAAAAAAACTGGTGATATTGCCGCGACGAATATAGGGGTATCTTCAGTTTTTCGATTGGACTTATGGTTTTATTTATAACTATAGCTCAATATTCAAATCAATATGCGCCATGGGGTTACGTGAAGGTATGCACGTGGAGGGGGTAAAAACAATGTTCAAACTAACTTTTTTTCATTATTGAAATTTTTTTCCCAATTATGATACCTTAGTGTACATCAAGTTTTAGTGATTAACGTTAAATTGCATTACATTATTGTTAAATAAATTCCTGAAAATTATAAACAATATAATTGCTTAAAGAATGACTTTTTTCAAAAAATGAAAAAAACTCCTGGAGATATTGTCGAGATGAATATAGGGGTATCTTCAGTTTTTCGATGGGACTTATGGTTTTGTTTATAATAATAGCTCAATATTCAAATCTATATGTACCATGGGGTTACGTGCAAGGTATGAACGTGGAGGGGGTAATAACAATGTTTAAACCAACTTTTTTTCATTATTGAAATTTTCTTTCCAATTATGATACCTTAGTGTACATTATGTTTTAGGAAGTAACTTTAAATTATTTTCCATTTTTTTAAAATAAATTCCCAAATTTTATAAGCAATATAATTGTTTAATGAATGACTTTTTTCAAAAAATGAAAAACACAACTGGAGATATTGCCGAGATGAATATAGGGGTATCTTCAGTTTTACGATGGGACTTATGGTTTAATTTATAATAATAGCCCAATATTAAAATCTACATGTACCATGGGGTTACGTGAAGGTATGAACGTGGAGGGGGTAATAACAATGTTTCAACCAACTTTTTTTCATTATTGAAATTTTCTTCCCAATTATGATACTTCAGTGTACATTATGTTGTAGTAAGTAACTTTAAATTATTCTCCATTATTGTGAAATACATTCCCAAAAATTATAAACATTATAATTGTTTGAAAAATGACTTTTTTCAAAAAATGAAAAAGAAAACACCTGGAGATATTTCCGAGATAAATATAGGGGTATCTTTAGTTTTTCGATGGGACTAATGGTTTAATTTATAATAATAGCCCATTATTAAAATCTACATGTACCATGGGGTTACGTAAAGGTATGAACGTGGAGGGGGTAATAACAATGTTTAAACCAACTTTTTTTCATTATTGAAATTTTTTTTACAATTATGATACCTTAGTGTACATTATGTTGTAGTAAGTAGCTTTAAATTATTTTTCATTATTGTTAAATTGATTCCCAAAAATTATAAACAATATAATTGTTTAAAAAATGACATTTTTCAAAAAATTAAAAAGACACCTGGAGATATTGCCGAGATGAATATAGGGGTATCTTCAGTTTTTCGATGGGACTTATGGTTTTATTTATAATAATAAGAGGAGAAGAAAGAGAGGAACGAGAAGAGGAGAGATTGCAGCTAAGGGAGAGTACAAGATGATAATGAGATCATTCTATGTATTGAAGAGGAAACAGGGAAAGAGGGAGAGAGAGGGAATGAGTAAAATTCGAGAAGAGAACATGATACAAATGACGAATTCAAGCATGCATGTATGTGTGGGTGTAGGTTCCTGTCTGTATCCGTGCACGTGATAATTTACCTGTTGTGCGGCAAAAACTTTGGTTTTCCAGGTAATCAAGGCCTTGTTGTTACCAAGCTCATAACTTTGGCCTCTGTTTATGGATTTATCGATATCCAGCGAGACACAACGTGCGCAAAAAAGATTGAATAACATTATAAAAAAAAATGACCGCTGCATTGCAAATTAATAATTTAATTTTTACTTATTAACTCATCTATCCATTTTTGCTTCTTTCTTTACCATTATACTCATTTTTTCAAAACCTAATCCATTTATAAAACATCCTTTTTTATAAATATATATTTTTTATATAAAATATCCTAATTTATCAATAAATAATTCAACGCATTACTATTTCATTCGCAAATACCACTTGAATTTCTTTTAGGAAGTTACAAAATAAGACCACACAAGAAACTTCGAATTCGACTTTGTCGGCGATCGTGGTGTGAAATTCAATATGATTCGCAAACATTTCTTTCTTCTTTTTTATAATTTCCCACAAAAAAATTTTTTGCCAAAATCGCTGCCGTATTGGTATGACTGATAGTCAAAACGTGAAACTTTTAGAAAAATCTAACAAAGAGTTTAGGAGAAAAAAAAATCTTTCACTAAAATAAGCATTTTTCTATTAAAATACATGTAAAAATTGAAACTTTGACAATTTTTTGTTGAAAACCTGTTCATTTTGCTTACTTTTTCATTAAGAATTATTGCCTTGCAGGTACGAAAAGACAAAAAAACAATTAGATTTAGAATTTTTCACAAAAAGCCATTTACTGAACATTTGGTTACAGCTAACTTTTGATAACAGTTCAGCTGGGCGCATGAGCAATAGATCGACCTAGAATTTCAAAAATTTATAGAAAATGGAAATTAATGACGAAAAGATAGATGGAGAGTTGGATAGACGTGTGAACGAGGGTAGCAAGGTTATCGATGGAGCAGGACCCATTATCATGAATAAAAATATATCAAGTGAAGCTTCAAGGGCAATGCATAATTTCATATTCATACCGACTGTTCTGTACCGTAGCGAGACGTGAACATATCAAATAAAGGATAAGAGTAAAATTAACGCGATTGACATGAAGTTCCTGCGTATGATATGCGGCAACACATTGATGGACAAAGTAATAATAATATAATCCTAAAAGAATGTTGGGTAGGAAAGATACTATTTAACACATATGAAAGAAATCAGTTAAGATGTTTCAGACATGTAAAAATATTGAAAGATGAACGACTAACGAAACAAGCGTATAAAGGTAAAGTAAATCGCAGTATGCCCAGAGGCAGACCGCAGAAAGAATGGTGAGAATGTGTGAATGAGACACTCATTCGAAGAGACATAATCACCCATAGAAATATAAAACTTTCCTTAAAAAAATGTATTCACATCAAGAAAGCTAGAGAAGTATGCGAGGACAGGAAAGTGTGGCAAAAAATAATATATAAAATGAGTTTTAGTGCAGTGAATGACGCCTAAATCAAAAGACCTTGGATGCTAATGGGCCCAAGTGGGGACCTTAACATTAGGACTTTGTGTGGCTCTGCACCGGGGGTGATAGCAAGAGAGATTGATAAGCAACCTGGGTCAGAGCAGTGTTGCGGAAAGGACGTGTTATTTAAATAAATAACACAGGAATTCTAGATCCATTTAAAAATCTATACCCCCATCCCCATTTACGAAATTTTAGCGGAAATTTGTGCTACTTCACCTATTAATTATGCTCGAACTTTTTGTGTTTCTATGGCTTCTTGCATTTTTTTGGTCATTCAGCGATCCAACTTTCAACAGATGTTTTTTTTTTCAAATATAGTGCATGTCTAAAATTTCTCATAAGCGTTTCTTTCGCGTAGATTTAAAATTCATTAAAAAAATTATTCAAAAAATACTGCATCCATTGAGGCGTATCTCCAAAGCCAGAACACTTAACTGCACTGCTAGCAGCAGGACAGTGTGCCTAAATCCAATTAAAGTGGCGAAAAATCGATTATTTGTCCCACCTGTATAAAATTTGGTACAATGGGATTTTTGGAGTAGCTGCCTTCACATTTGATCTCACATGTTACAAGTTTTAAATAGCGGATACAATATCTTGGCTGAAGTGATTGGATTTCTACATGTTTGTCTGAAACTTTGTATAAAGGGGAGTTTTATCGTTTCCGATTTGAAGTTTGACGTATAAAGTTACAAATTCAAAGCGACGGCTCAAATAGAAAGGATATATGCTTTTTGAAAGTGCTAAAACTAACTACAGCTATGTATTTTTCTGATCTCCTTTTTGGATACTTTCGCCATATTGATTAAAAAATTTTTTTTGAAATAATTTAATTCGAAAAAATTAAATAATGAATATTTCTGGAAATAATACAACAATTATAGACAAAATTATATGTCAAGTTTTTTATCTTACATCGCGAGGTGTAGCTACTCTGGGGAACTGACGGAGTCTAGTCAGTGGGACTTAAACTGAGGAGCGATCTTTCCAGGGAGTCATGACAAAACCTCTTGGAATATCGAAGGCGCGAATTCTTATGCTCTGAAGCTACGATGTGATCGCCGTGTCAAGGGCTGAATGGTACCAGGTTTAACAAATCCTTGAATATCCCGCCCTGCCCCCCGCAGTGGAGGCGGACAGGCTGAGGACTCAAAGTAGGTAACTTAACGGTGACTTTGAGGCATCAGCTCGAATCCCGTAGCATGTAGACCAGCCCCCTGCAAGCGGGGCTCTGCAGAGGATGTTTCTAGTTTCCCTAGCTTTTTGTAGGATAATTAAATGCAACACGAAAAACAAAACAAAAGCAATGAGGGGACTGTTCTGGGACCCTCTTCTCACACACCGCCAGTGGTCGAAGGCTCCTCAGGGGGCAGTCTACTACGAGCGGGGTGAACTTCTGGACCCCTTGCGGCTCTGCATTACTGACCCTATCCACGGGCCCTGAATTACCCTTTTAATGGCTGAGACGGGAATCCCCATGATGCAGATAATTTTGCACCACAGCAAAGGCGCCTCGGCGGTTCTGGCCAGGGGCTTGTCAGTGTTACAGGCAGGAATTGCCTGAATCCGAGAACCCTGGTTATACAGTAAAACGATTATTGACTTGTCAGGGTGTAGCTCCATATATAACGGACCACGAGAAAAAGCGCCAAGGGCATGCATAGCCGTCAAGGGTATGGGTGCGATCCTGGTGCCTAAAATTTGCTCTAGAGATCTCACTGTTATTAAGGTGAGACTCAGAGGCAGTAGCGAAGAAAGGCTAGAGGTGTTTATTGCCTTGGCTTATTTCCCTGGCGATGCAGAGGGACACCCACCTCCCAGATAGGTGGAGACTCTAGTTCGGCGCTGTCAAGAGAACAAAATTTCTTTGCTGTTGGGGTGTTGAAAACTCTCTCCACACGGTGCAGGTAAGCACAAAAATTATTGACAGAGGGAGAGATTTAATTGAATACATAGCAGGCACAGAGCTAGAGATTCTGAATGGAGGTGATACTCCCACACTTCAGACTAAAAACAGGAGTGAGGTTCTCAATTTGAATCTATGCTCGGGTGTACTGAGGAGCAAGGTAGTTCGCTGGAGTGTCTCCGGTGAGGAGTCTCTCTTGGACCACAAACATATCGTGTTTCCATTAACCCTAGAAAAGCGGTGGTTTCCAAGATCAAAAGCCCCAGAAATACACTTTGGGATTCATATAAAGAGGAACCCAATGGAATGCTTGCGGAATTTCTCACAAGCTATGCTACCATTGATGAGTTAGAGCATGCCGCGGATTTTCTGCGAAGGGCTCTGACTACATCATATGAGAATAATTGACCTTTAAGCACAATTAAGTCTAGGAAGGGGGCAGAATGGTGGAATACCCATCCGGAAATACTCCGTAAGAAGACAAGAATGTTGTGCAATAGTGCAAATAGAACTGAATTGCCTTCAACCTGAAACATCTACGAGATGGCCCAGTGTGAATACAATAAAAATATGAGAGACTATATGCAGGAAAATTGGAGGGGCTTCTGCAAGGAATCGAAAAGCAATCCAGACACTCCGAACAGCGAGGCTCCACAAGATTCTAGCGAAAAATCCGGAAGCTCGCCTCGGGCTGATAAGGCTCGATAATGGTGAGTTTGCCGAAGAAAAAAAAGCAACGCTGAATCATCTAATGAAAGTTCACTTCCCGGGTTTCCATTGAATCCGAACCGACCAAGAGGAGGAAGGCAGAGGCCAAGAGTTGGAGAGGGCTGACTGGAATTTCGCCGCTAAGGTTGCTGATTGCAAAAGGTGGAATGGGCCGTAGAGTCCTTGTGACCTTCTAAATCACCAGAGGTAGATGGCATTTATCCAGCGCTTTTACAAGAAGGTACAGATTTAGTTGTCTCTTCTCTGACGAAATGATCTAGGACAAGCATAGCCCTTAAACACGCGCTATCGGCATGGAAGGGTGGCAGAGTCGCCTTTACACTAAAACCTGGGAGAGAGGCTTACACTGCTGCAAAAGGTTTCCGACCAATCAACCTAACGTCTTTTATCCTGAAGACGTTGAAGAAGCTGGTTGAAATACATTAGGGATGATGTGCTCTTGGCCTCTGCGCTGCATAGAGGGCAGCATGCTTTTCAGCAGGCCGCTCGATGGAAACTGCGCTTAATGCTGCTGTGGCACAATTGGAGCTGCAGTTGGAAACTTCTTCGATAAAGAGGGCTACACCGGAGAAGACTTGAAATCAGATAGAGTGACGGCCTAGTAAGAGAAATAGTTCCACGGGAATGCCCACAGGGGAGTGTCCTGTCGCTTCTCCTGTGGTGCATTGTGGTGGACAGCCTCCTTCGAAGGCTAGATGAAGAGGTGTACTATACTCAGGGATATGCGAATGACTTTGTAATCCTAGTCAGGGCGGATTATTTGGAAACGCTGATCGGACTTATGAGTTCGGCGCTGCGCATCTTAGAGCTCTGGTGATCAGGGCTCTCGGTGAATCTGAAAAAAAACCTGGTAATTTTCACGAGAAATTATAAAGTTCCGAAATTTGACACTCCTGTATTTTGCATTTGGGAGCTGAAGCTTTCAGATTCAGTTAGATATCTGGGAGTAGTCCTAGAAAGCAAGCTGAACTGGGCAAAGCTCCTGGAGGCCCCATGCAGGAAGTTTGTCATTACTTTTTGGATGTGCAGGAGAGCCTTCCGGTTGAAGTGAGGTCTAGGGCCTAAAATTCTTGAATGGCTCTACTCTGCTGTCCTAAAACCCAGGCTTTTACATGCGGCTGTGGACTGGTGGCCACGGGTGGAACTCAAAACAATTCAGGACAGGCTGCGAAGATTACAAACGCTAGTATTCAGGGGTGTGACTGGAGCATTAAGGACGACGCCCAAAGTGACGATAAGATTTATGCTGTTAGGAACCCCTACATGTTGCGATAACCGCTAGTTCGGCACACGCGATAGACCGCTTGATGGTCCACTAACAAAACGCTTGAACTTTGCCAAAGCTTTTCGCGTCTGCATTGCAAGCAGGGGTCTGTGAAAAGCAAATGGTAACCCGCTCCTCCAAGGGGAAATCTGGTATACACATGTATCCAGAAGAGAGGGAGGGTCAGGAGCAGGAGGAGCTTTTGGCCGTCCTTCGCTGGGCTGAGACACTAATAGAAGAAAACGCTGCTGGCAGACAGATTACGATCTGTTCGGACAGCCAAACGGCACTAACTGCAATAGGGAAACCAGACATACCATCAGAACTGGTTTGGGAATGCAAGAAGGCATTGAACCAACTTGCAGAAACAAAACAATGTGGCCCTTATATGGATTCCTGGTCAGATAGGGACCAAGGGCAAGAAAAAGGCCGACCAGTGGGCAAAACGCGAAGCAGCATGTGAGTACATAGGAACAGAATCGCTACTGGGAATAGCATCTTGCTGTGTCGGTATGGGTATTAAAAGCTGGATCCGATCAAAACATCGGGAATACGGGGAACAAATCCAGGCTTGCCTATAGGATGGACAGAGCCAGAAAAATCCTGGGTTCACCGGAGAAAGATATAAGGACAGTGGTACCGATCCTAACTGGGCAAAACTATCTGAAATATCATATGTACAAAATGATGTATAACCTCACGACATAGTGCAGAAGATGCGGCCGGAATGACGAAACGTCTCTGCAAGTACTATGTCAGTACCCGGCATTAGCTAGGCTCAGGAAACAGAACCTTGAGGCCCATTTTATGAGACCAGATGTAATTATAACGCGATCAGTAGACGACATACTAGGCTTCGTCAAGAGGTCTGCGGTCGACTGCTGTGAGTGGATAGGGAAGGGTGTGGCACAATAGGCTTTAAAACTGGAGCACCAGGGGAGCTTTCCATGGGATCCTCGCCCGTTTTGAAACTAACTAAATAACTATTTTAATATTTTTGTCCGAGCGTTTTATATTTTTATTGAATATTTCAAAATCTTACCATTTCTTTCGGGAAAAAGATTTTCATTATTATTTGCTATTTTTGTGAATGTATATACAAATGTGCAGAATGGCGCAAATTTTTGTTGATCTAAGGGAGAAAATATTTTCCCGCTCGTTTTGGCATCGAGAAGAATTCCGGGGGAATGATAGTCGGCAGAAAGTGCTTCATGGACATTTCTTTATAAATTCAGGTGAACGTTTTAGTATTCTTGACCTTAGTTCCAGTATTCGTGACCTTAGTCCCACTAATCTTGAAGCTTATTTTCTAACTTTTCATTCAATCTCAACGAATGCAATTTGTATTTGCTATTATAAAAATTATAATCAGGTTTCACGATTACTGGGACCGTCACGATTAATGGGACGATTACTTTACACATGACAAAAATGTAATAACAAAGAATCCTCAGCACTCTTTACATTCTCATAATTTATAATGGAATGTCTTAGATTCATGTGATTTTGGACTTGGGCAGTTTTCATCCATTCTCAACATTATGAGACTTCCTGAGCCAGCAATAGTAGTTTCCACAAAAATGTCGGTCTATTTTTCTGTCTGTTGTCTGACTTCGCGATAACTTTCGAAGGAATTTTATAATTCGAATTTCATTTTGCGTACTGATTTTTGGTCGAAGAAGACAGGTCAAGTTCGTTAGGCAGACTTATACTGCCAATATTTATGGTTTCAGCCATGAAAAATCAAAATGAGAAACTGTAGTACAGCTAGGGTACTTTGGGGGACACAACTACGTAGTTCCAGCTGCCACTAACAGATGGCGCCACTGGCCAGTTCCCAAAATCGGTAATTGAACTGTCGGTAAGGGAGATCCCTGGCACATATTTTCGACTCAGCTAATAAGGATGGTCCCTGTTTTACCGAAAGCACCCATAACCAACTTCTATAAAGGTGGCACATGTGGGATTCTCAGTTCTGGAACTCTCTAGAATTTTGATTTTCTAGAAAGATCAAAGTGGATATATTGCCTCTTATGTTTGTACTCGTACAGTGTTGGAGATTTCTAGACAGCTGAAATGAATTTGTGGGTCGCTTAACAAGGTGGGTCCCTGCAAACCAACCAAGAATCAAATGCTCGAGATTCCCGGAAAATAATAATCAAACCTTCTGAAAATATAAGCTTGAACATAAGCGCTTGTTTTTGAGCTTTTCAATATCCGTAAACTTTCCAGAAGCATCGATATTGAACATAGTTTCTAACTGCGGAGAGGGAGATAGTATGGAAAGTGAGGACAAGGTAGTTAAAGAGAGGATTAAAAGAGAAGGGATAGATAAAACGAGATACGGAGGAATAAAAAAGGTTGGCATGGTGTAGAAAGATAGATAGAGAGATAGGTAGCGATAAAGAAAGTAAATAAGAGATAGCGAGGGTTAAAGAGGGTTAGGGTGACGATAAGACTGACGGGGAAAAGAGAGATTAGGAGTAAGATGAGATGAAATAAGATGGAATGAAGAGTGATATCGAGATATACGAAGAGGCAGGAAGAGAGATAGATGGGAAGAGAGGAAAGAATTTAAAAAAAGTAAAGTAGATATTGTTGAGAAGATATAGGGTGAGGGAGGGTGAGTTAAGGAGATTTAAGGTGTTAAGGAGGTGAGTAAGGAGAGTTATAGGAAAGCAAGTGCTTATGGGGAGGACAGAGTTAGAAAGGGGTGAAGAAAGGAATAAATATTCAGCAGGAAAATATAGCGAGAGAGGGGAATACGAAAAGTAAGAGCATGATAGTGAAAGAGATGGTTCAATGAGACACTGGATAGGGTGAGATAGGAAAGAGATAGGAAAGGATATGGAGAGACTACGAAAGTAATGGAGAGGAAGGAAATAGGAAAGCGTAAAATAAAAGAAGTGTTAAGGTGAATGTATTTAGGAGAAATAGGAAAGAGAGGATAAGGTGGGGAGTGTGTAAGAGAGAAAAGGAAGAGAACGGAAGATATAGAAAAAGTGGGGTAAAGCGAGGCATCCATTTTAGATAGGTATTAGATATTGTGAAAGGGAGATGAACAGTGATAGATAGAGACATGAAGAGTAAAAGAAGGTACAATAGGGAGAGTAAGAGAGAATGAAGGTCAGGAAGAAAATTAAGCCTACAAAACTGAACCTAGATGTTAGATAGATATTATAAAGGGTGCAAGGAAGTAGGAGGAGATGGAGAGAAAAAAAGAAATAGATAGATAGAAACATGAAGAGATAAAGACAGAGAGGGAGATATTTCGAGTGTTAAAAAGATATATGGTGACAGAAGGTACGATTGGGTAAGTAAGAAAGGAAGGTGAGGGAGAAGAAGAGTGCCTACAAAACTGTTCTTGATAGGTGCTTGAAGCTCGCTATACGAACTGATTCCTAAACTCATTTGACAATATCTCCTAACACTTAAACAATTTCAAAATGTTGGTTATCAACTTGGATCTGCCATAAGAAATATCTGATCAACGATTCTGCTCTCGTAAACCTTCCTAAACTCCGACCTTAATCTCTATCATCTGCATACAACTCCGAAGAATTCCTATTAGGGTTATCCATTCTCGATGCCGATCGTGACTCTGCACAAGGTACAATCAACTGGTCAGGCTACGAGCGAGCAACCCTCGTTACGCCCACTAGATATCCGGTTCCGGGTTAAAGGCCACTGGACTCAAGCTCGAGTCCAAGGCCTCGAGTCGAGCATCGGCTTGCACGATCGAGGATGCAGAAATGGAGAGGGTCACATTGGAGAGAGTTGAGGGGGTGTGAAGGGAAAGTAAGAGAGAGGTAGGGGTGTGAAGGGAAAGTAAGAGAGAGGTAGGGATGATCAGAAAGTGGGAGAGAGAAGAAGAGAGGGATGAGGGGAGGGATGGGAATGGGGTTAGAAGGTGTGGAGTTGAAGGTGTGGGGTAGAAGGGGTAGAAAGGGTAGAAGAGAATGGGTTGTCGGGGGCTAAGTGTGATTAACCGCCCTTATGCTCCTCCGCAGTGCGGACGTGCACGTTGCTTAAGGTATTCTGGGTTCGTGGAAAGGGTCGAAGGTTATCTGGGCGTCTTCTGGTTCGTATGCAACCCCTCGGCCAAGCCCGTACGTGACCTTCAGTATAAACTTACACGGAACCTTAAGGTTGCACCAAAGCACTATTTCTGCACTGAGGCTTCCGATAGAGGAGCTATTAGGCGCGGAAAGGGAATTCGTTTGGATGGAAATCATTTGCTGTAACTCCGTATGCTAATCCCGAACTGGGGACACGCGATCGGATTTACGACCCTTTTCGCAGAGAAAATTGTTAATCCAGCGCTCTGCTTGTAACAGTAAACACTCCCGGGGGAAAACCTTGCTTTAGCGATAAAAAGAGAGGAAAATGTTTAAAGTTCCGTGTGAAAAATTTCGTTGGAGCTTAAGGATTTTTAAAAGCGGAGCTAAAAATGGAAATTAGAGTTGGACACTTTCTCACAACAATTTAAAAAAAAAATTAACGTCAATTTCGGATAAGTGGAAGTGGAAATGAAAGAAAAAAAGTCACATAATCGCCAGCTAGGCTTCGGACTCATTTGAGAAATTTAAAATAGTGTCAATAGTAGGATTTTTGGAAAATAGTAGCATAATAGTGTTACGCAATTTTTGAAATATTACATCGAGGGACGGTTAACTATTTCGATGTTTTAAAAAATTGGAATAGCTCTGGAAATAATAAACATTTTTCAAAGCTCTTCGGCTCATTTTAAATTTAATTCTTCATAGTATTTTGCTAAATTTTTAAGTTATTTTTCGAATTTTTTTCCTGGATTCTATGCTAGGATCGAACTTGGTGCAAAAAGTCGGAAAATTTCAAAAAATGATTGTACTCACCAAATGATTTTTAAAATTCAAAACAATAATATTTGGATGAGTATTACTAAAATTTATTTAAATATGAATAATGATTTTGCACCAAGTTTGACACAAAGGTAGAATATAGGAAAAAGATTCTAAAAATATTTTAAAAATTTAGAAAAATAATATGGGGACTTGAATTAAAAATGAGTCCATGAACATAAAATTTTGTAAATTATTTTCAGAGTAAATTCAATTAGAAATTCTTTGAAAATCCTTAAAAATTATGAAATCTCATCAAATTTCTTGAAATCTTCTAGAATAGCCTAAACTTTTCAAAATCTCCTGAGATCCCAACTTGAGTACCAACTTTTCTTATCAAATATGTCAAAAGTCGAAATTGTGTAAAAAGTACTAGAAAAGTACTTTTATCGTAGGAAAAAAGTACCAAAAAATCGCACTTGAATTAATTCTTTACATTTTGCAAGCACTAAATAATTTTAGGGACTAAAGTACTAGAAAAGTTTTTTTTTTTTTTTGAAACTTTTGTTATTCCCCAAAAACTTACTGCCAAAATAGGACAAAAGGACCAAAAAATTCAAAATACGTCCCGTTTCACCAGACATTTTCCAGGACAAAAAAACCGATAAGGTCTTGCTAAATTTTTTTCAGGACAAAAGTTCCATTTTAGTTTTTCGAAAATTTGTACTTTCATCCTAAAAAATCCTATCAGCGCTTGTGAAAATTTCAACAACCAAAAAATTGAACTTTTCTAGTAATTTGGTCCCAAAATAAAAAAAGAATTAAGTGAAACTTTTGACCTCAAAAAGTCCCGGTAAAAATTAAAATTAAAAAATTAGGTGGGATTAAAATTAATTAATTAAATTAAAATTATTAAATTAGGCCTGGTGAAACATGACATATTTTTAACTTTTTTTATACTTTAGCCCTATTTCAGTAGTAGTTTATTTGGTCGTAAATTCCATAAATAAATTCAAAAAAATAAACTGGAATTTTTCCCGGACTTTTATCCCAAAAATTATTTAGGGCTTGCAAAAATAAAAATAAAATTAAGTAGGACTTTTCTGGCACTTTTGTACTGAAAAAGCCATCCTCAAAATAAAACAAAATTTTCTGTGACTTTTTCGATATTTTTGTACTACAAAGGTTCTTTGGAAAATTCAGAAAAAATAAAATTGAATTTCTCTACTACTTTTGTTCCTAATTGAAATCATTTTTATTTCTTTTGAAATCCTATAAATCCCTCAAATATTTTGTAATTCCTCGAAATCAATTTGAAAATTTTTAATTATCGTAAAAATTGCTTAAAATTTTTTTGAAATCTTACGAAATCAATTAAAATTCCTTACAAACTTTTTGAAAAAAAATCACACGAAATTATTTTAAATTACCATTCTGAATTCTTTATTATATTTTAAAATTCCTTTAGAAATGTTTAAATTTTTTAAATTCTCTGAGATCCCACAAAATCAAATGAAAGTTGTAAAAATCCTTTGAAATCGCTAGAAGTCCCTTAAAAATTGATTTTATTTTATTTACTCTCCATAATCCCTTGAAATCCTTTGGTGACCAATTAAAGTCCTTAAATTTTTTTAATCTCTCGAATCACCGATTAAATATTTTTTCCTCTCCCCTTACCCCTTATCATGTCTCATCTCGTCTCGATTCACCACTCGCCTTGTCTTGAATCTCGCTTCGTTCCGTCCTGCCTCGTCTCGTCTTGTCTCGAGTCTCGCCTCGTCTCGTCGTGTCTCGCCTCGTCTTGTCTCGAACTTCGCCTCGTCGCGTCTTGTCTTGAGTATCGTCTCATCAAGCCGCGAATCTAGTTTCGGGTTTCGAGCCTCGTTTCTACTCGTCGTATCTCGAGTTTCGTCTCGAATTCGAATTTTTTAAATCTTCAAATCATTGGAGATCCTACAAAATCGCTTAGATCTGGTAAGATCCTTTAAAATATTTTGAAATCTTGTTTGTTATCAAGAAATTTTTAGTATCTCTCAAAATGTCTAAAGACATTTTAAAATCAGTGAATCCTCTGAAATCGAAATCTAAAATGCTCTGAAATCCCTTCGAGTGTTCTTAAATACTCTAAAATCTTTGAACCTCTATCAAATATTTTCAAAATCTTTGAAATCTCTTTAAATGTTTTTAAAAAATTTGGAAATATTTAAGATTCAAAATGAAAGTGAAAAAATGGTTGCATTAGCGAGTAATTTATGAAAATAGTAGCATTAGTGCAATTTTTTTCAAGATAGTACTTTTGTATCTAATTGGCATTATTTGAATTTCTTTTAAAATTCTATAAATCCGTAAAATATTTTTTAATTCCTCGAAATCTCTTTGAAAATTTTAAATTATCGTAAAAATTCCTTAAAATTTTCAAAATATTAAAATTTTCTTACAATCTTAAGAAATCAATTAAAATTCCTTAAAAACTTCTTGAAAAAAAAATCATACGAAATTATTTTAAATTTCATGAAATTCCTCGGAATCTTTTAAAATATACTATATTCTGTCAAATCTTGAGAAATCTATTGAAATCCAGTAAACCATTCTGAAATCTTTATTATATTTTAAATTCCTTTAGAAATGTTTAAATTTTTTTAATTCTCTGAGATCCCACAAAATCCCATTAAATTCGTAGAAATCCTTTGAAATCGCTGGAAGTCCCTTAAATTTTAATTATATTTTATTTACTCTCTGTAATCCCTTAAAATCCTTTGGTGACCAATTAAAGTCCCTTAAAATTTTTTAAGTCTCTCGAATCACCGATTCAATCTTTTTTCCTCTCCCTTTACCCCTCTTCTGGTCTCATCTCGTCTCGAGTCACCACTCGCCTTGTCTCGAGTCTCGCTTCGTTCCGTCATGCCTCGTCTCGTCTTGTCTCGAGTCTCGCCTCGTCTTGTCTCGAGTCTCGAGTTTAGAGCCTCGTTTCTTCTCGTCGCATCTCGAGTTTCGTCTCGAATTGGAATTTTTCAAATTATTGGAGATTCTGCAAAATCGCTTAGGTCTGGTAAGATCCCTTGAAATATTTTTAAATATTCGTAATTATCATTAAATTTGTACTATCTTTTAAAATGTCTAGAAACATTTTTAAATCAGTGAATCCTCTGAAATCGAAATCTAAAATGCTCTGAGATACCTTGGACTGTTCTTAAATACCCTAAAAGCTTTGAACCCCTATAAAATATTTTCGAAATCTTTAAAATCTCTTGAAATGTTTTCAAAAATTTGGAAATCTTTAAGATTCAAAATGAAAGTGAAAAAATAGTTGCATTAGCAAGTAATTTATGAAAATATTAGCATTATTTCTTTTGAAATTCTATAAATCCCTCAAATATTTTTTAAATCTTTGAAATCTCTTTGAAAATTTTTCATTATCGTAAAAATCCCTTAACATTTTCAAAATATTAAAATTTTTTTGAAATATTACGAAATCAATTAAAATTCCTTAAAATTTTCAAAATATTGAAAATTTTTGGAAATATTATGAAATCAATTAAAATTCCTTAAAAACTTCTTGAAAAAAAAATCATACGAAATTATTTTAAATTTCATGAAATTCCTCGGAATCTTTTAAAATATACTATATTCTGTCAAATCTTGAGAAATCTATTGAAATCCAGTAAACCATTCTGAAATCTTTATTATATTTTAAAATTCCTTTAGAAATCTTTAAATTTTTTTTATTCTCTGAGATCCCACAAAATCCCATGAAATTCGTAAAAATCCTTTGAAATCGCTAGAAGTCCCTTAAAATTTCATTTTATTTTATTTACTATCTGGAATCCCTTGAAATCCTTTGGCAACCTTTTAAAACACCTTAAAACTTTTTTAATCTCTTGAATCACCGATTAAATCTTTTTTCCTCTCCCCTTACCCCTTATCTTGTCTCATCTCGTCTCGAGTCACGACTCGCCTTGCCTCGAGTCTGGCTTCGTTCCACCCTGCCTCGTCTCGTTGTGTCTCGAGTATCGCCTCGTCTCGTCTTGTCTCGAGTCTCGAATCTCGTCTTGTCTCGAGTCTCGAGCATAGTTTTTTCTCGTCGTATCTCGAGTTTTATCTCGAATTGGAATTTTTGAAATCTTTAAATGATTGGAGATCCTACAAAATCGCTAAGGTCTGGTAAGATTAATTGAAATATTTGTAAATCTTGTTAGTTATCATTAAATTTGTAGTATCTTTTAAAATGTCAAAAAACATTTCCAAATCAGTGAATCCTCTGAAATGGAAATCTTTTTTTTCAAAAATTTGGAAATCTTCAAGATTGAAAATGAAAATGAAGAAATAGTTGCATTAGCGAGTAATTTAAGAAAATAGTAGCATTAGTGTAATTTTTTTCAAAATAGTAGCAAAATATTTGCATGAATGAAAAAAAATGTGAAAAAGTGGCGAAATTTTGATATTATTATCACAAAGAAGTTAAATAAATTATGCCACTTTATACAAGGGTTACACTGCAACAAGGGATAATTAATTCCTGCTAGTTCTTGTACACAGTAGACTGAGGTAATTCAGGTGCAAAAAAAAAAGTGTACACGTAGCAAAACATGTTTTTTTAAATTCTCCCTGGGGAATTTTTTGTGAAGCGCTGGCCAACGAATTGCCCCAGAGAACATTTTTCTGCTTTACATGAAACAAATTTATTTACTTTTCACAGTTGCTGTTTGCAAAAGGAGAAACCTTGGCAATTATAGAAATTATAAGTGAATCAGAGAATAAAAAAAATATATATATATATAAATAAAAAATATATATAAATAAATGAAAATATAATAAAAATATAATACACATTTTTTAGTTCAATGAACTGATGAAATTTTTCTTGTCTCATCCATTATATTTTGAAACTTTATAATCCGATTACCTCTTAGTTCCAGTGGAAATCAGGTAACATCGCGCTTTTCGAGATCGCGGTATATAAATCGTGTTGATAGAGAAAAATCTGTAAAGAAACTTTCAGAGAGTAATTGATATAAATCACTGAGTGATTTTTCCTCATCCTCTCACTTTAGAGATCGAAAATAGTGTAAATAGTGTCAAAAATTAAAAAAAAGTGTCGAAATAGTGTCACAGAATCTTTTGAGTAGTAAAAATGAAGTTTAATGTTTATTTAAAAAATTTTTTGTTTAGACTATAAATTATCAAAATTCCTATTTATTTATCGCAAGCTTCACAGTCTTTCCCCTTATTTTTATATGTCCACTTGAATTCAAACTTAATTAATAGAACCTAATAAGATAGTCCGACTAATTTTGGTTTAAAGTTCATTCTTCTTGGTTAGTTGACCTGGTGTTCGAATCCCAGCGGAGTGAAAGGAGAAGATCTTTTTTCTGAATAAAATTTAATTAAAAAGTTTATTAATATATGTTTCCATCGCCATTTGCTCAGGATTGAGCTAGATAATGACGATTCGGAGGCACCAAGTTAAATTTTAATTTTTACTCCACACACATGAAAAAAAGTACCGAGGCGGGCATTCGGGAAATGACCGGATACAAACATTTTCTATATTTTCAAATAAATATAAAATCCGTGCTGTAATAAGAGTTTGGTCTAGTTTGGAATGTTATACGTTAAAAAATAGTAATCTCAGAGCTGACAATGTGACAGTGGTTGCCTGAAGGTGTACCCTTCGATATTGATGAGAACGAGTTTGCGCCCCACAGCTGAACAATTTTAAAACAAATGAATGACAGTTTCTAATGGATCCATGTTGTCATGACAACAAAATGGAAAATGAAAAAAAAAACAGAATTCCTCGTCTCTGTTTTATTCTCTTATTGTCAATTTTCCTCTCTGTATTTTTCTCTTATCGTTCGTTCTTCAACCTCTGAAAACAACGAGCTATTCTATCAACATTGTCGTGAGTTTATTGAGAATAAGCAAAAATCTTTGACCGGAATGAATCAGTTCCGTTTAATATTTACTGCTCGAAAAAACATAAAAAAATTTAGAGTGCTATTGTCATTTCTTCGGATAATGACATGCCTTTTTTCTTTTTGAGGAAAATATAAATAAACTGACTCGAATTTTTCCTAAAATTTAAAAAACCTTTCAAAATTTAAAAACTTGCCTTAAAATCTATCCCATTTTTTTCGACATTTGTAGAAATTTTTTGAAACCTTTCGAAACTTTCTTTAGAAATCAATTATCCAAAATAAAAAATCATCTATAAGTTTCCCAGGAATATTAGGAAAACTTTTCTATTTTTTAAACCTTTAAAATTCTTCAAAAACTTCTAAATTTTGTTTCTGTATAAAAAATCATTTCAAATATTCCCAGAAATCTTAAGAAAAAATTTTTATTCTCTTGAGACATTTCAAAAGTATTAAACATTTTTCTTTTTCGAAGTCTTCAAAAATTTACATTTTGCTTTAAATTTGTTGAAATCTTTTACCATTTTTAATTACTTTTGAATCTTTTGAAAACTTTTGAATCTTCTAAATATCTTTTAAAATTATCCAAATTTTTTCTCAATTACTATAATATTCTGCAAAATTAAAACAATTGCCTTAAAATCTTCGGGATTATTTTTGGACAGTTTTTTTAATTTTTTAAAATTTCTCTTAAAATTCATTTCTCAAAATAAAAATTCATTTGATATGAACTCAGGAATCTTCAGAAAATTATTTTATTTTCTTGAGGCCTTTCAAAATTCTAAAAAAGCTGATTTTTTCTTGTTTTTAACCTTTTTTTAAATTCTGCAAAATTATAATAATTTCCTTAAAATCTTGCAGATTCTTTCTTATGGTAATTTCGGAAACCTTTTTAAATATTTTAAAATCTTTTTGAATATTCTCTTAAAATTAAAACAATCATCTAAAAGTTTCCCAGGAATCGTGAGGAAGTTTTTGTATTCTCTTGAAACCTTTACAAATTCCTAAACAGTTTCTAAATTTTTTGTTCGAAACCTTTAAAAATCTACATTTTGTATTAAATGTTTTCAAATATTTTCAAGTTTTAAATTCCTTTTGAATCTTTTCAAAACTTCTAAACATCTGTTAAACTTAGTCAGAATTCTTAAAAAGCTTCTTTTTTTTGAAACCTTTGAAAATCTACATTTTATTTAAAACTTTTTGAAATCTTCTCAAGATTGAAATTATTTTTTAATCTTTTCAAAACTTTTAAAACTTCTAAGCAAATTCTGAAATAATTCGACATTTTTCAAAAAATCTTTAAAATCCTGCAAAATGAATTAAATGACCTTAAAATCTGCCAGACCTTATCATGAAGTAAAATGATATTTGGAAATTTTGATTCAGTATATCGATAGTGCAGAAAAATTTTAATCTTCATTAATAATAAACCTAATTTAACAAGGTCAATAATTTAGGAACAGAATTATTGCCTTTATTAATCAAGATTATTTTACAATTTATATTGTTTATATGAAAAAGAAATGTAAAAAATTAAAACTAATGAACAGTATTGAAAATCGATATAGGTTCCAAAATAACTTAAGAGGAATATTAAATATTATCCGCTAGGCAATTATGTATACTTTAAGAGAAGATTAAAATAGAGTGCAGATAAATCTTAAAATAAAAGAGGTAACTCTGTTATAAAACTGATTTATCAATTTTGCCGACAAGTGGTTGTGGCTCGGAATAGGAAATATGTTTACAAAACCAGATGTTGAATTAGGCAAGATATTGAATATTTTATAGCGTTATATAAAGAGGCAGCTTTTAAGCTTATAGTGAGAATTTAATTCACCCTTCCTTTTGTATCATGAAAGAAATAGATGATGCAGATTTTTTAATAACTAGAAATATATTTATAGAAAAACGAGATTAATAGATGAACAATAAAATTAACTTGCAAAACTTAATTTTCAAAATCCCTGACTTTTTCCTGATTATAGAACAAAAATTTTGTTCTTGTAACATTTTTAATATCGAATTTTTTATCACTTAATAATATAAATAATGAAAAATATAATTTAAAAAATCTATTTAAACTGAACAAGTGACAAAGTGACCAAAAGTGACTAATTTCTAAGTCAAAAGGTGACTAATGTGCATTATTAATGCTTCTGTTGAATTTAAAAGAATTCGAATAAATTGTAAAAAATCCATTTATTTCTGCAAAACTGTAGTAAATTTAGCGGAATTTAAGGGAAATGATAAGAGTTCGATGCAATTCATAAAAATTCATGATGAATTTTCAAAAAATGTAAATGAATTGAAAACAATTTAAAAAAACGCAATATTCATTGAATTTAGTAAGTATCAAATGAGTTTAGAAAAATTCAAGAATATTCAAAAGAATTTAATGTAATTCCTGAAAATTCAATGTGAGTTTAAAAGACTTCAAGCTGAATTAAACAAAAATTAAAAAAAAAAATCAAGAAAATGCACTGAATTTAGGGAAATTGAGTGAATTCATAAGAATTCAAATGAATTTAAACAAATTTAAGAGAATTCCAAAGAAGTCAATTGAATTTAAAAACCTTCAGGATGAATTAAGAAGAATTCATAGTGAATTCCAAATAAATTCAAAAGAATTGCAAAAAATGTTTGAAAATCTCTTCAAATATTTTAAACCCTCGAAAATCTCTCAATCCTGGTGAATAAACTTTTTAAAATCCATTAAAATATTATGAAATCCCGTCAAATTGTATAAAAGATGATATTTCATGAAGTTCTGGAAAATTTATTGGAATACCTTCATTGCTTTTAGAATCCCTTAAAATTAGTAAAATCCTTCGAAATCCCTTCAAATAATTGAAATTATTTTTTTAATACTTGGAGTCTTTTGATATTCCCCAAAATATTTCAATTCCTTTGAAATCTTTTGAAACCCCTTTAAACTTTTTGAAGCTCTCGAAAGTGCCTTGGAATCTTTAAAAATACTCTCAAATATTTCAAATCCTTTGAAATTGCATTTAATTACTGTAATCGATTAGAAATTCCCTGGAATCTTCTAAAATTTCCTAAAATATTTCAAATCCGTTGAAATCTTCTTAAAAACTTTGAAACTTTTTAAAGCTCTTGAAAATTCCTTTAAAAAATTTAATCCTTCGAAAACCCTTCAAATTACTGAAACCAAATCAAAATCCCTTCAAATTATTGAAATGAATATAAAATTCCTTGGAATTTTTTAATATTTCAAAGTCTTTGAAATCTTTCAAAAAACTTAAAAGTTTTCAAAGCTCTTGAAAACGCCTTGGAATCTTTTAAAATACCCTCAAATATTTCAAATCCTTTGAAATCTTTTACAAAACTTGGAAACTTTTAAAAGCTCTTAAAAATTCCTTTAAAAAATTTTAATCCTTCGAAATTCCTTCAAATTACTGAAATCAATTCGAAATTCCTTCAAATTATTGAAATGGGTATAAAATTCTTTGGAATTTTTTAATATTCTCCAAGATATTTCAAAGTCTTTGAAATCTTTCGAAAAACTTTAAAACTTTTCAAAGCTCTTGAAAACGCCTTGGAATCTTTTAAAATACCCTAAAATATTTACAATTCCTTGAAATTGAATTAATTGATTGAAATCAATTAGAAATTCCCTAGAGTCTTTTAAAATTTCCTATAATATTTCAAATCCTTTGAAATCTTTTACAAACCTTTGAAACTTTTTCAAGCTCTTGAAAATTCCTTAAAAAAATGATAATCCTTCGAAATTCCTTCAAATTACTAAAATCAATTCGAAATTCCTTCAAATTATTGAAATGGGCATAAAATTCTTTGGAATTTTTTAATATTCTCTAAAATATTGCAAAGTCTTTGAAATCTTTCGAAAAACTTTAAAACTTTCCAAAGCTCTTGAAAACGCCTTGGAATCTTTTAAAATACCCTAAAATATTTCAAATCATCTAAACTTGCAATCCCTTGAAATATTTTCAAGCTCTTGAAAATTCCTTATAATTTTTTTAAATACAATTAAAAATTCCAAGTGCTTTGAAATTGCTTCAAATTATTGAAATGGATATAAAATTCCTTGAAATCTTCTAATATTCCCTAAAATATTAGAAATCCTTTGAAATCTTTTGAAATCCCTCGAAACTTTTCAAAGTATTTTAAAATGCTTCGGAATTTTTCAGAATACCCTGAAATGTTTCAAATTCTTTGAAATTGCGTTATATTATTTAATTCAATTTAAAATGCCTTAGAATCTTTTAAAATGCCATAAAATATTTAAAATGCTTTAAAATTGCATTAAACTTTTAAGATAAATTCAAAATTCCGTGGAATATTTTGAAATACCTTAGAAATATTTCAAATCCTCTAAACTCTTTTGGAATCCCTTGAAATTTTGTAAAGCCCTTGAAAATTTGTAAATGTTTTAAAAATTCCTTGGAATTTTTTTAAATACCTTAAAAAATTGCATACCCTATGAAAGCCTTTTAAATTATTCAAATGAATATGAAATTCCTTGGAATCCATTCAAATTCGCTAAAATATTTCAAATCCTTAAAAATCTTTTGAAATCCGTTGAAAATTTTTAAAGCCTTTGAAAGTGTCTGGGAATCTTTTAAAATGTTTGAAATCGCAAGTGACTGAAATCACTTCAAAATTCCTTCGAATTTTTTAAACACATACCCTACGATATTCCAAATCCTGTAAACTCTTTTAAAATCCCTTGAATTTTGTTGAAGCTCTTGAAAATTCCTTGGATTTTTTTTAAATACCTTCGTAAAAATTTTTTAATCCTTTTCAATCTTTTGAAATCCCTTGAAACTTTATAAAGCTCTTTAAAATTATTTGGAAGCATACCTTCAAATGGTTATAATATATTTAAAACTCCTTGGAATTTTTTTAAATACCCGAAAATATCTCAAATGCCCTAAAATATTTCTAATCCTTTGGAATGTTTTGAAGTCCCTTGCTACTTTTTGAAGCACATGGAAATTCCTTGGTATTTAGACAAATCTTTTAAATTTTGGAAAATTACTTAAAACTATTGAAATTTGTTAAAAATTGCTTGGAATCTTTAAAAATAGAGTGAAATATTTCAAAATAATTCCAGAAAATTCAAAAAGATGAAGAGACCTAAATTCAATAGTGGTTAACCTATGGATTAATTTATTAAAAGAAAAAACTAAGGTGATCTTTTTATTCCAAAAATTAATTATAGTGTTCTTTTACATAAAAAAATGACTATAAAGCAATTTGAGAAAAAAAGTGACTTTTCTTAAATTTCCAGATTTTCCCCTGACTGCAGCCACCCTGATTATATATAATAATCAAAATTATACCCCGAAAGAGAAACGGCCTAATGATATAATAATAATAATATTGCATTTATTATTCAAAAATCCATTCATAAATAATTTTGAATATTGCATATTTTTCCGTATAGAGAAGAACAGAAAATATTAAAAATTAATATTTTTCAGTAAAAAACTAAATTTTGGTACGAACATATATTTGAAACCCAAATTTAAGATGGGTATCTGGTCGCAGACCCGAACCTGTTACTTAAGTGATCCATCCCCTCCTTCTTGATTTTTGTGTTTGGTTTCTGAGCCAAGAAGCAGGTATTAGGCAGTCATCCTGAGTCGATCGTTCGCGTCGTTACTCGACTCGGTAATCTGGATCACGAAAGATCGATTCCTTTACCTTTATATTAGTTTTTTCTCATAAGAATAACACATTTCAATAATTTGAAACATGAAAAATGATCGGAAATTAACATTTAATGTTTAAAATATTCAAATTAGGCTCGGTTAATTAATTTATTAGATTTTTTAAAATTCTACTCTCTATCAACTAAATAAACTTAATATTTTGGTGTCAAATACGGATTATATCAGATGAAAAATAAAAATCTTCTAATCTATACAGTTATAAAAACAAATTGAATGACTAATATTTTATAAATACATAAATAAAATGTGTTACGAAGTATATATTATTGTAGTAACTTACTAATGTATATGAAATGAAGTTAAAAATTTTCAATTTATGTCTTATTTTAATATAGGAACCTATACGAGAGCATAACTTTTTATTTTTACGATGAGGCATAATAGAAAATTTATATTAAAAACATTTAATTATAAATTTACAAGTTTTTAATGGTGTAATATTAATGTTAAATAGAGTTGACATAGTTCAATTGTTTTAATTCAGATTATGATTCAAATTAGTATATACATTTTGAAAATGTAAAAATAGACAACTAATTGGTTCATATATCTAAAAAAAATATTCTTAACAGTGTTCGAAAAACTGTTCTATATAAATTTGAAATTATTTTAAAAAATTCAAAAGTTGCATTTGTCAGACATTAAAGTATTATTTAACGCTTTCAAAAGCTATACATATATATTTGGAAATCATTTCATCAATTCAAAAAATGTTATGCAAAAGTTTGCTCGTTTTTCATCAATTCTAAAATTTGCTTTAATTAACAAATATTACAAAAAAATCCATTTTCGCAATTTAAAAAAAAAAATGTCCGCCAAAAAGTTAAATTTTCATACCGAACTGTTTAATTTCCTATACTTAGAAAAATGTTTGAAATAAATTCGTTCTTCGACATAGGGTCAAACAAATATTTTGCTGAATTAAACAAATATTCGATTAAAAAAAAATCATTTTATTCAAACACACCATTATTTAACTCAAACCAATTTTATTTGAATCAAACAAATTATATCTTTGATATGGGGTAAAACAAATGTTTGTTTGATTCAAATATCTAAACATTTTTCTGAGTATGTCAGATTGTTGAATCCTCAACCAAACCAGATTAATTTAGACACCAACAGTTGCATTTTTAATCAGGAAGGATGGATTTTCAACCAAGAAGATAAATTTTTAACAAAATACATGAATTTTCAAATAGAAAAGATCAGTTTGCAATAAAAAAAATCAATTTTTAACTTAATTACCAAAAATTGAAAAGTGAAATTTACAGATAAAAAAATTAGTTTTTACAAATAAACGAATTTTCAACAAAAACTAGTTAAAGTTTAAAACAAACAGTAAAATATTCTACCGAAATAGATGAATTTTTACCCAAATAGTTAAATTTTCAACCAAAAAGATCAATTTTCAATAAAAAATTTGAATTTTAAAGCCAAAAGGATGAATTATCTGCAAAACAGTTAAACGATCAACCCAAAAATATGATTGTTGAACAAAAAAGTAAATTTTCCACTGAAAAGTTGAATTTTCATCAAAACAGTTCAATCTTTAACAGAACGTATCAAAGGACGTACCAAAGACCGTACCAAAGGGCGTTCCAAATTAAAGAATGTACCAAAGGACGTACCAAACGGCGTCTCAAATTAAAGAATGTACCAAAGGACGTACCAATTGACGTACCAAAGAACGTAATAAAGGACGTACCAAAGACAGTACGAAAGGACGCACTAAAGGACGGAAAAAAGGACGTACCAAAGGACGTCCCAAATTAAAGAACGTACCAAATGACGTACCAAAGGACGTACAATAGGAATCACTAAAGGTCGTAAAAAGGGACGCATTAAAGGACGTACCAAAGGACGTACTAAAGGACGTCTCTAATTAAAGAACGTACCAAAGGACGTACCAAAGGACGTACCAAAGCACGTACGAAAGGACGCACTGAAGGGCGTATCATAGGACGTACAAAAAGACGTACCAAAGGACGTCCGGAATTGAAGAACGAACCAAAAGACGTATTAAAGCACGTACAAAAGGACGCATTGAAGGACAAAGGACGCACTAAAGGACGGAAAAATAACATACCAAAGGACGTACCAAAGGACGTCCCAAATTAAAAAACGTACCAGAGAACGTACCACAGAAAGTACCAAAGACCGTACCAAAGGACGTACCAAAGCACGTACAAAAGGACGCACTGAAGGACGGAAAAAAGAACGTATCAAAGGACGTACCAAAGACCGTACCAAAGGGCGTTCCAAATTAAAGAATGTACCAAAGGACGTACCAATTGATGTATCAAAGACCGTACCAAAGGAAGTACCAAAGGCAGTACAAAAGGACGGAAAAGGGACGTACCAAAGGACGCACCAAATTAAAGAACGTACCAAATTACGTACCAAAGGACGTACAATAGAAATCACTGAAGGACGTAAAAAGGGACGTATTAATGGACCTACCAAAGGACTACAAAAGCAACTACGAAAGGACGCACTAAAGGACGTAAAAAATGATGTACCAAAGGACGTACCAAAGGACGTACAAAAGAACGTACCAAATTACGTCATTTTGTATCCCAATTTAGGACGTCCTTTCATACGTCCTTTGGTACGTCCTTTCGTACGTCCACTTTTTCAAGTGGATTAAATTTCTCTTACGTAATTTAAATACGGTCCCTAAGCATCCGCGCTCGAGGATCATTAATGATATTATGTAGTAGGTACGGAAGTGGCGGGTCATGAGATCGATTGGTGAAAGATGAATTACCACACTCTTCCTCCTGACAAAACTTTTAAAGCCTTTGCGTTCGCGGAGATGTACATATTCACCTTGTACATCATTGTACACTTTCAAACGGGCCGCTCTTGACTAACTTGATGATTAATGAACGCCTCCAGGCAAGCTACATCAATTTTACTGAAAGCAGAACGATACTTCTGTCTCACGATCAGAAAAAATCTTATTTGGGATAAACCGAAAATAGATTTGTTTCAAGAATTAATGAATGAAAATTCCATTTGAAAATTTTTTATATATCAGTGTCTTGAGTACAACTCAGGCTGGTGTGCATCTTCTGATTCAAATAGTATATTTTTGAAGCACTACTGCCAGGCTAAGCAAAGCATCTACACCCTGAATAATATTGCGCAATATACTCGACTGAGTAGTTGCGCACTGCGGCCTATTCGAGGCTCCGAGAATTCTCTTGAGGAAGCGTTCACATATTCTGCAACATTAAAACGGGGGAAGGGGTTCGTGTTTATTTACGGTATGTTATGTAGTGGGGGTGGTATTTTTACCTGATTCTGTGACATTTTTAATTTATGAATTTTCTGCACCATCAGGATTGTATATCAAAATTTCTAAATAAATAATTTGACATCATCATAAGAAATATTTCTAAATGTTTCTTAAAATTGTTGATAAAAGAGAAGATTTAAATATCAAATTATGGTAAACTTCCTTACATTATCAACGCGATAAGAAAAATTAAGCTCTGGGCAAAAACTTATTTTGAAGAATTGAAAAAAAATTACAAAAAGTTTTTAAACATTTCCTAAAATTTTTGAAAAGAGTGTAAAAGATTTTAAAGCAACATTTTGCAATTTCACCATACCACATAATTTTAGAAACAATTTGAATAAGTTTAAGAGATATTCAAATGTTTTGAAACGATTCCAAAATAATTTAAACTTGTAAATATTTTTTAAGAATTTTGTAAGGTTTTACGAAAATGAGAAAACAAATTAAGGTATACAGGAAAAGTTATAATAATTTTTAGTTTTGAAAATATAATTTTGAGAGATTATTGAATAAGATTTCAAGATATTGCAAAATATTTCAAAGATTTAAGTAATTTGAAAAATTTGAGTAATTTTCAAAGATCAGAAGGCTTGGAAGGTCTCACAAGATTAAAAAAAGAAATTTCTTAAGATTCGTGTGAAAATTTTGAATGATTTTTTATTTTGGAAAATGACCTTGAAGAGAAAATTATAAAAGGTTTTCAAGCTATCAAAAGAATTGAAAAAATTCAAAAATCGAGTAAATTGAAAAAATATTTAGGAGAATTAAAGAGATTCAAAACAAATTTCGCACTTTAAAAATTGTTTACAAGTGTAGAGTCTTGAAGATTTCAAAAAACAACTTCAGAAGCTTTAAAAGAATTAGAAAATTTGTTAACAATTTACGACGTTTTGAAGACAACAAATATTCAAAAACTTGGAGAAATTTGCGAAAATTTACCAAATATTTTTTTATTACTTCCAAACTTCTAAATGTCATAAACATCTTTTGAAAATACTAGAATTTTGCCTAATATTTGGTAAAATCCTATAAAATGGAGAAAAAACAATTCTTTAAAATCTTCTAGATTCATTTTCGATACACCTGAAGTATTTTAAAAGTTTGTTTAATTTTCTCAAGAATGTTATAAAAAATATATATTATTATAAATTTAAAAACAAACTAATAATACTTATTTTCTTGTTCTCAATTCTCAGATTTTGATTTCAGCTTGGCTTCAAGTTTTCAACAAAATTTTAACAAATAAATAGTTATTTGAAATTTTTATATTGTATTATTATTAGTATAATTTTGTATTATTTATGTTAATGAAAAAATCCACTTTCAATCCTTCAGTTGAAAATGCAACTATTTGGTTGAAAATTCATGTATTATATTCAAAACTATTTTTTTTATAGAAAATTAATCTTTTTGGCTCAAAATTAGTTTTTTCATAAAAAATAATTTTTCATGAGAAAATTTGACTCTACCATGTTTTTTTGAACATTCATCTTCTTCAATTGAAAATTCAACAATTCGTTTGGAAATTTTTGTATTTCATTGAAACTTCGTCTTTTGTGGTAGAAATTAATCTTCTTAGTGACTGATTCGCCTTTTGGGTTAAATTTTCAACTATTAGGTTAAAAGTTGCTTTAAAAATAAAAATATATCCTTGAAAATTCATGTATTTTGGTAAAAATGATACTTTTTTGCTGGAAAATTATGTTTTTTTCAAATCAATTTTTCTTCTATTGAAAATTAGTGTTTTTATTGAACATTGATTTTTTAACTTTTTTTCAACTATTTCGCTAAAACTTTATTTTATTCGCTGAGAAACTTATTTCTCCAACTGAAAATTAAACTATTCTATTTTTTGTTGAAAATTGACCTTTTTTAATTAAAAATTCATCGATTTTCTTAAAAACTTGTCCTTTTTTGGTAGAAAATCATAAATTAACCTTTTTGGTTGAAAATCTTATTAAAAATTAAAATATTTGGTTGAAAATTCATGTATTTTGTTGAAAATTATTTTTTCTGGTACAAAATGATTTTTTTATTGAAAAATAATTTTGTTAACTAAAAATTTAACTATTCCATTTCTTGTCGACATTTTTTGTATAGACTTTTGATATTTTTTATTGAAAATGCATCTGTTTGGTTGAAAATAATGCTATTTCCTTAAAAAATTATTTCATTCAGTTAATAAATTATTTCTCTAACTCGAAATCAAACTATTTTACTTTTTGTTGGAAATTTTTTTTTTTTAGTTGAAAATTCATCTATTTTGTTGAAAATTTGTCTTTTTTTTCGAAATTTTAACTTTTTTGGTCGAAAATTTATTTATTTGGTTGAGAATCTATTTTTCAATTCAATATGCATAATTTTATTTAAAAGTTTATTTCTCTGGTTGAAAATTCCACAAATTTTGTTGAAAACTTGTTTCTTTTTTTTTGTTGAAAATGAATTTTTTTATTGAAAATGCAGCAATTTCAGTTTTGCTAGAAAACTGATCTTTTTCAGATGAAAATTCACTTATTTCTTTGGAAACTTGTCTGTTTTAGTCGAAAATAGAATTATTTCAGTAGAAAATGAATATTTTTGGGTTGTAAATTCAACTTTTTTTCAAAAATTCATCTTTACAATTCAAAAACTCAACACTTTGGATAAGATTTTTCTTCTCCATTGATTAAAAAATCTTTTTTGGTTAAAAATTAAACTCTTCTGTTAAAATTTGTATTTCTTTGTTTAATTTAGGTTTTTGATTTAAAATTAAAGAAAAAACAGTTTGTGGAAATATGAGCTATTACACTTTTCGTTGAGAATAATTTTTTTTTGATTAAGGATTCATCAGTTTGGTTGAAAATTCAACGATTTTGTTGCAGATTCTTTTTTTCTTGGTTGGGAATTGATTATTGCGATTGAAAATGAAATAATAAAGTTTCAAATTAATAAAACCTAATCAACTGAAACTCGATTCTTTATTATGTGTGTGAATTTGGCAACATTCTTTCCTTCGAGTTTTTAGTTGAAAATTCAACTACTGACTTTACCTTTTTTGTTTGAAACTAATTTCTATTTTGTTGAAAATTTATTTCTATTTTGGTTTAAAATTCATGTTTGTAACTGAAAACTCAACAAATTCATTTTTTACTTAAATTCATATTTTTTATTCGAAAGTTCAGCTATGTCATTAAAATTTTCTGTATCTTGTCCAAAATCTAGTGTTTTTGGTAGAAGGTTAAAGGGCTGTTCAAAAAACGCATTTATTCATCGCACCTCATTCAGCAATTTCTGGTGAAACGCAGCCTCACACAAATTCAGCAGACCCTGTACACTTGTACAGTCCTGGCCTGGTTTTTAGAATAATACAAAATACTGCTACAAGGATAAATTGTCATTTTTTTTCATAATTGGATATATTCTGTGTCCTTGTTGAAACTGAGAGCACCTTCTTTTGGTTCACCATGAGCACACTCCCGGTGGCGCGTTGCCCCTTTCCAGGCGCAGAAAATTCGGCATATTTTCAATTTAAAGAAAAACTACAACAGGACCATTTTTCGAAAAAGGGGCTCTGACCGCACACACGTATAAGCCTTTAGACTATGTGGTAAAAAAATAAGACCAAACAATTCATCCTTGTAGCCGTATTTTGTATTATTCTAAAACCGACTATTTTGAAGCACCTTAAGGAGTACTTCCGAAAGTGGCAGGATCGCTGGAAGAAGGTTGTGGCATTGAAAGGGTAAAGTTTAATATTTAATTCTATAGAATAATCATAAATGGGTAGTTTAATAATCCTGACTCTTATGATATTCCAATTTCAGCCTTTTGCTAGTTTATACAAGATGGAAAATTATAATGGAAAATCCTCCAAGTAGAACATGAGCTGCTGAAATGGCTGCGAACACACGTATCAGTTACAACGTAGGAAGAGTCCGGATTTGAAATCTACTATCACGTCGCACACGTTGGGCTTGTCAATGAATAGATAACTACGGAGAATAAGCTAGTTGAGTCGGTTTGATACATCGGCGACATCGCCGTGGCATTCATCTGCATAATTCATTCATAATAGTACGATTCCCTCAGGCAGTGATTCCCAACTATATCGCTCTGTTTTGCCAATCAGCATCAGTGCTCCCAACGCGGAAACCTTGCACTACTGCGCATGCGATGCATAAGGCTCTTCATTGGCTACCGTTCGCACGCTTATTTGAAATGTTAAAAAATACAATGTTTTAAATTTATTATTGATAATTAAAAATAATTATATTTTAACATGTTCCAATGGTACGTTGATGTTTCTTCATATATTCTGAGCATTAGGTTAAAAAATAAAATGAGTATTTAGTGAATAAAAAATATTATGTTATGTAACGTTGCCTTTTTTTTATTTTTCAAATTATTTTTACTGATTTACGCTTTTGAAATTATGTACATTAACAAAATGGAGATGAAAATTTTATTATTAATTTTATTTATAATGAATGAAAAAATTGTATTTTTTAACATTTCAAATAAGCGCGCGAACGGCAGCCAATGAAGCGTCTTTAAGGTTGTATCCAAGTCTCATCCCGATTTTATTTCGGCTTTTTTTATTCAACTTGACACCCCTAGAAATTGTTCCTCTTGACGAAGAGATGACTGATTTCTTTCAGAATTTTCGAAAAATATTTAGAGGTCGCTCAAGGCCATTTTAGGACAAAAATTCTCATTTATAATTGAATTGACGATAATCGTTGATTATTCATTCCTGATGCATATGAATTTTGATCTTTGCAAGTCAATATTGCACTCAGATTTTTTTCAGATTTTCAAAATAACATTCAGAGGTCGCTCAAGATCATTTTAGGGCCAAAATGGCTATACCTAATTAAACTGACGCTATTTATTATTTCTTCTTGAAGCGTATGAATTGTGTTTTTTACAATTCAATATTGCACTCAGATTTTTTTCAGATCTTTACAATAACATTCAAAGGTCGTTCAAGGCCATTTTAGGACAAAAAATCTAATTCCTAATTAAATTGACGCAAATAATTGATTCTTCATTTCTCATGTGTATGAATTTTGTTCTTTATAAGTTAATATTGCACTTAGAATTTTTTCAGATTTTTACAATAACATCGAAAGGTCGCTCAAGGTCATTTTAGGGCAAAAATGGCTATTCTCAATTAAATTGACGCTATTTATTGATTATTCATCCCTCGCGCATGTGAATTGTGGTCCTTACAATTCATTATTGCACTCAGATTTTTTCCAGATTTTACAATAACATTCCAAGGTCGCTCAAGGCCATTTTAGGACAAAACTGCTTATTCCTAATTAAATTGATACTAATAATTGACCAATTATTTGTGATGCGTATGAATTATGTTCTTTACAATTCAATATTGCAATCAGGTTTTTTTCAAATTTTTACAATGACATTCAAAGGTCGCTCAAGGTCCTTTTAGGACAAAAATTCTCATCTCTAATTAAATTGACGCTATTTATTGATTCTTCATCCCTCGCGCATGTAAATTGTGGTCCTTACAATTCAATATTGCACTCAGATTTTTTCCAAATTTTTACAATAACATTCCAAGGTCGCTCAAGGCCATTTTGGGGAAAAAAATTCTCATTTCTAATTAAATTGATACTAATCATTGATTATTCATTTCTGATGCGTATGAATTTTGTTCATTAAAATTCAACATGGCACTCAGGTTCTTTCAGATTTTATCAGATTCTTACAATAACATTAACAGGTCGCTCAAGGTCATTTTAGGGCAGAAATCGCTATTTTCAATTAAATTGACGCTATTTATTGATAATTTACTCCTGGCGCATATGAATTATGTTCTTTGCTATTCAATATTGCAAACCGATTTTTTTTCAGATTTTTACAATAACATTCAAAGGTCGCTCAAGGCCATTTTAGGACAAAACTGCTCACTCCTAATTAAATTGATACTAATAATTGACTATTCATTTCTGATGCGTATGAATTATGTTCTTTACAATTCAATATTGCAATCAGGTTTTTTTCAGATTTTTACAATGAAATTCAAAGGTCGCTCAAGGTCATTTTAGGACAAAAATTCTCATCTCTAATTAAATTGACGCTATTTATTGATTCTTCATCCCTCGCGCATGTAAATTGTCTAGATCAATCTAAAATATCTATACCTTAAACCTATATACCTATCTACCCTTCACCTATATACCCATCCACGCATCAATACTTTACCACCGAGCAATTCACGCCTACCCCGAAAGGGAGACGGCTTAATGATATAATAATAATAAAAAATGTTAACCACATCAGGGAGGTTCATGAAAAGGCTATAATGGGGACACGGCCAAAATATCCTCGGTGTGGCTTAAATTTTTTTAATTCCGAAAAAGTTTGCTTGATTATTTATTTTTTCTTACCTTGGTAATTATTTTTAATATTTTTGTTCAGTAATTTCGCTTCTGTAATGGTATCGTCAAAATTAGGGAGTTTTCTGCTTTATTATTTACAAAGTTTTTCAATGGAGAAAATTTAAACAAATACTTTTTTATTCATATAATTGTGAAAACCCAGGAGTTTTTCCAAATTTTTTTATTTTTTAGTTACTTACTTTTTTTCGGAGTTTTTGTTTATTATTTGTTAAAATCAGTTGAAACAGGGAGTTGTTTCACATTTTTAACGGTTTAGTTATTCCAATGTTTTTACTTTTTTGATATATTTTTTGTAGAGTTTTCTGTTTATTATGTGTTAAGATCAAATATAACCGGGATTTTTGCAATTTTTTTTTCAAATTAAGCAATTTTTTTAATAGATTTTTTTCAAACTTTTAATTGAGTTATTTTCTTGTAGAATTTTTGGTTTATTCTTTATTAAATATATTTAACGTAGAATTTTCTATTTATTATTTTTTAATATGAGGTATGACTGGGAGTTTTTTTTTAAACCTTTTTAAAAAAATAGATATATTTTTTTAATTACTTTTTTCTTTGTAGAATTTTTAGTTTATTTGTTAATATCACGTATAACAAGGAGTCTTCAAAGTTTTAATTTTTTAAATGCATTACAAAAAATTTTTTAAATATTTTATTTGAAATGTTTATTTTTATTTTTTTAATTTATTTTTTCCATATTTTTAATTTATTTATTTTGGTAACTTATTTGTTCTTTTAATGAAGAAACTTTTTTGTCATTTATTTAATTGCAAATTTTATAATTATTAAATATTAACTAAATAATTTAATTTTTTAGTTATTTTTTTTGTAGATTTTTTTGCTTATTATTTGCTAAAATCACGTAAAACCGGTTTTTTTCATTCTCAGTTTTTTAGTTCTTTAAAATGTTTTTATTTTTTAAATATATTTTTTGTTCAATTTTCTGTTCACTATTTTTTAAGATCACGTAGAACCGGGAGTTTTTTTAAGTTAAAGTTTTTAAAAAATATATTGTAAGTTATTCAGTTTTTTAATCAAGAAACTGTTAGATTAATTATTTAATTGCAAAGAAAATAAAAACCGGGAGTTTTTTCAAATTTTTCAAATTTTCATATTTTTTTCCTTTTCAACTTCTCAGTTTTTAAAGCAAACGATTTTTTCAAATATATATTTTTCATTTGAATAATTTATTTAGGTATTTTTTTGATTTGCATAATTTTAAAGAATGCTTTAAACCGGGAGTTTTTTCACATTTTACATTTTTTAGTTAATTTAAATGTTTTTGTTTTATGCTAAGTACTTATTTGTTTAAATTAAGATAACTGTCCCAGTAATCGTAACAGTCGCAATAATTGTGAAACTTGGTTATAATTTGAATATATTGTTGGAAAATATGTTAAAAGTAACGTTTCATGATAAAACCCATTTAATTATAGCTTTTTATTGTAACAAATGGATAACTGCATTTAAATTCAATCAACAGCAAGAAAATTGGCTACATGATTAATGGGGTGTTTACCTTACTTCTTATTTCTTAACAATTTGAAAAATATAGTACTTCGCGAGAATTTCACATTAACGTGATTCCCTCTAATGACTAATCGCGGCTAAGAAAAGGAGTCCTGTCTCCTAATTGGCCGTCCTTCCTTCCCTTGAGATAGACGATCGCAGCAGAAGACGCGAACAAAAGGTCAAATATCGCGTCAACTATTAGTGAAACTTACTTTTTACATGATATTCAATCAATGAATAATCATTGTGGTGAATTGTAACCCTTGAAATCGGCGAAATCGCGTTTTTAAAGAAATAAAAGTTTATGTGACAATTAATGACAGTAACTGTACAACCGGGGAATAGGACGCCGATTAGCTAGAACAACGGCAACGATGGCATGCAGAGGGTAAACAAGATGTGCAGATTCTTATCAGTGGAGAGTGAAATATGATTCTGTAAAATCGAAATCACCATTTAAAGATAAAACCAAAGTTTACTCCCGAGCTGAAGTATTTCTGAATTGAGACCAAAAGAGTATGATTGAAAAAAACTGATTTAGTTCCGAGAAATAGAAGGTGGAAACTTACAATCACAAAGTTACAGTAACTAAAAATGGAACAGGCATTATTCATTCATTATTCTTCGCCGGAAAAATAAAGATTTAGTGTGACGGTATCGCTCTGTAACAGACGATTTTTCGCTTAAAGGCCTATAAAAAGATGAAAGGTATATGTTTCTTTATAAATAAATGATGATAACTTTTCAAAAGATCGTTTCTGATCACAAGGCAAAGAGTTAAGTAAAAAAACCTTATAAAAGTGTCTTTTTGTAGAAAATGAACATTAAACATTTTAAGCTGGTATTTGATTGGTACTTTAGTGCGGAAAAAGGTGGAAAATAGTTTTATTTAAGGGCTTTTTCTTTCCAGAAAGAAGTATTTTATTATTTCAATGTATTTAAAAACTTTAGGAAGAAAGTGAGACGATGGTCGTGGGGGTTAAGGCGTAAACTTTGGACCCACTCCGTCGGCTCGCGGGTTCGATTCCTGCTTCGCAATCTGGTGGAAGAGCCTCGGCGGCCCATGCATTGAACACTAGCCTAGCAAGGGAGTTGTTCATCTCCAGAGATTCGTGGGACTGGTACCTCTAAAGAAAAATGTTCTCTAAGTACTTAAAGCTGTTGCTCTTGGTGGTTCGGAACCCACCTTAAACTGAAGGTACCCCTCTCACCACCGAGTAAGTGTGTGTGGGGTGTGTAAAGGAATAGGGAAGAAATACAAGAAAAATGTAAACCCTTAGGGGACACATTAGAAGCTTCTATTCCAGAACTTTCGGAAGAGGAATATGGTCAGGAAAAGGTTCAAAAAAGGGTAAGAAGTTAGGCAATTAAAAAAAAGAAGATATGAGAGACAACAAGTACATACAATTATCTAGATTTAAAATATCAATCTTTTTAATACAGTAATAAAGATATTGGTTTCTTTTTTCAAAGAAAAGTCCCTTAAATAAAACTATTTGCGACTTTTTTCAGCACCAAAGTACCAATCGAATTCTAACCTAAAATCACAAGTCTTCATTTTCTACAAAAACCCACTTTTATAAGGTTTTTTTTTACTTAACTTTCTGCCTTGTGATTAGAAACGATATTTTTTAAAATTATTATCGTTTATTTATAAAGAAATATAACTATACCTTTCTTTTTTTTTATAGAACTTTTAACGAACAATCGTCTGTCACAGTGCGATACCGTCACACTAAATCTTTATTTTCCCGGAACAGGAGATTTTTATTGAATGAAAACTTTTTTATTCTTATTCAACCTCTCCGTATCTTGGGAGCAAGTCTTAATTTTTTGTTTTAAATTGAAAAATAGATTTTTCTAGTCGCTATCCGAAGACGATTTTCAAAACCCATGAAATTTGAACCTCAACATTCTTGAATGACTTACTCGGAATTGGTTAATTTTTTCTAATCGAACTCATTTTCTCCAAATTGAACAACTCAGTATATCAGGAGTAAGTTTTTATTTTTTGTGTCAACTCAAAATTGCACTTTTTATCATGTTTCGCAACCAAGCCTGTTTCAATTTTAGGTTCCAGTCACTTTGATATTGCAAACTTGCAAACTTCCACATTCTGTTTCTCGGAACAGGATAATATTTCTTAATCATACTGTCTTGGCCTCAATTTTGAAACGCTTAAGCTCGGGTGCATACTTTTATTTTATCTCTAAATGGTGATTTAAATTTTACAGAATGTTATTTCACTGCTGAAAAATTCCGATTTTGTTGGTTTTCTAGTTATGTACTGCAACCCTTAAAATATATAATTTTTTACATGTAAATCTTCCTCAAGCTATGAAGAATATTTGTACCAAATTTCAGACTCGTATATATAGCGATTTGGAAGAACACTGATTACAAACGATTTTTACATAAACCTTATAAACTTAATACTTAGCCCCATACGTCTTTGACCTTGACAGCAGCGCCATCTGACACGCGAACTATTGGGTATTTTAAAGTTATTAGAGAAATGCTAATAAAAAAGAGAAGTAAATACCAATTCATTTCAATGAAAAATATTATACTAAGGTAAAAAATTAATTATTCGCTATAAGATTTCTCGTTAATGTTGAATTGAAATTAAAATTCCTTTCCAATAGTTCCAAAGTTGTGGCACGGTCGTTGCTACATAACAGGCGTGTTGTCCGTATTGGCGCGGGGCACCAGGAATTTAAAGATAATAAAATAATTATCATAGATTTATCAAAGATGCAGGAAAGATATCCAAGAAAAATTCAATTCTAGGAAAGATCATTAGATGGCATTTGATTTAGGGAAATTGACGTGATTAATTACAATAGTTTAGAGAATAATTTAGTTGCGTTTTATGTCGATAGGATATAGAATAGAGCAGCAAGTGGCATCTGAATTGCGCAATTCACATATATTAGTTCTTAAAGATAAAGATCAACCGTGTCAGATCAAACAATTACAGAACTTTTCAATAGACTTTAATAGACAATAGGGGGATAATTCGTTCGACCCGTAGCAAATGAATAAAATAGTCGGAATAACGCAATATTCGTAGCCTTCTTCCCATCTGCGAGTAGAATCCATATTACGTAATTTATTTGGTGACAAACAACTGGAATGCTGAATGGCTCTTTGTGTCTATTTCTCACGAGACTGATCCAAGGGACTCAGAAGTTCCTCATGTCTAGTCCGGTTTGTCTTAGAAGTATGTAATGAGTGGAGTGATCACAAGGCTCAGTGTCAAACTGTCGGCTAAAAATACTCGCGTCGAGCCAAGGATGAATAGGACAGTGATATAAATAAATAAATCTAAGTTCCTCATTATTAGAACTATTCTCATTAGAGAGTCAGCATTAGTTGATCTTGAACGTTGAAATTGTTTAGGAGTATTCCTTTTTTTTTACCAATTAAAGCGCTCGTTATTTTTCAAATTACACAATCGGATGAGTGTCGTGTTGAATTGTGTATGAGGTAATTACCGGTGGAACAATCCATCAAGTGCTAACCAACTGGTGACATTAAACATATGTGGATAAACTTTAGATAAAAATGTAGATCCTTAGTAAAGAGTTTCCAGAGTCAGTCTAGCGTAGCGAATCAAAAAAAAACGAAGGTGAAAAAGTGACGGAGTTAGATTGTCACCAAGTGATAGACCAGTGTAGTGAAATAATAATTAAAAATATTCTTTTTCAGATGACGACCAAATCTATTATTTTATTCGTGTTGTCGCTGTTAGTGACGAAATATGTTGAGTCCGTGACAGTGACTGAAGTTAAGGCCGGGCATTTGGCGGAATTGCCCTGCCTTAGTAGCGACGACCGTCATCGATTCATGTTTTGGCAATTGTCAGACGATAAAAATATTATAAGCCCTGGGAATCCGCTCGACCATCAAAAGTACAATTATGAGGTCCTTACTGGAAAGCTTCTTATCCGGGTAAGTAAATTCCTCCTTTCCTACCGAAATTTTCGAAATTAGTAGAAAATATCGATTTTTTTCATATCCAGGGAATCTCGACAGCAGAATCTGGTTTTTACAAATGCTATTCCCGAGGGATCCGGGACAACTCGGCCATTAATTTACACGTCGTAGAATTAGTTGTGAAGAAAGAGATGAACCTTGAAAGCGATTTTGAGGTAATAAAATAAATATTTAAAAATTCTATTCGAAAATACAACTGAATCTTTATTTACAGACGAATCTTCTTCGAGGAATGACTGCAGCGATGGTTCTGATCGTCATCGTGGCTGTCGTCCTTTTATGTATCACTTACAAGAAGCAGAGAAACCACAGATTATTTGGTAAGACGAATTAATTCTCAGCTCGCGACCAGTTGCTAATTTTGTTCTTTTTATTGCCAAATGCAACCGTAGTTTCCTGATTTTAACAGAGATGGACGAGTCTCGAGAAAGCTCCCCTGCGAAATACAACGACAAAATTCAAAATACGACAGCAGTCCCTGTTTCGAGTACCTCTTCCGGGACTCATGGCGTCGACAACCCGGGCCTGGATGTAGATTTTCCGAAAGTTTTCATACAAATGCAGAGAGAACAGGCCATTCCCTAATGTAGAATTTGTAAAAATCCGTCGATAAACAGAATCATTTGTGTATGGATGTGTCCGTACGCGTGCAGAATGAAATTACAGTAAGAAGGCTAACAAGGCTGTGTAGATGAGTTATTAATTGTTGAAACTAAACTGTATATAACTTTCGTATTTTAATTTTATCAATAAACGCATTTTAATTATAAAAAACGGTATTGATTTATAGAAAAATAACATGTTGAAAAACTACTACCAAATAGTTTTAAATTAGTGGCGCTGTTGCTACATTTTAGGCCAGAGTTTGGCCTTACTACTTGCCCTGCATTTCAAATCATTTCAAATTTATAAACAAGCATATAGGGATGTGAGTCAATGAAACGTTTCACTTTTTTATTTTTATTTTTTTTTACCAAAAAGTAAGCATTTTTCACGAAAACTTTAATTTTCCACCAAATAGATGAATTTTTACAAAAAGTTACATGTTTGGCCGAAGAGGTAAATTTTCAACTTATATGATGAATCTTTAACTAGAATAGTTTAATTTTCAGTCAAAAACATTAATTTCCATACAAAAAGAACAACAGATTTTCAACAAAAGTTCGATTTCCAAACAAAGAGCTGAACTTTCAGCTCATATGATGAATCTTCAACTGGAATAATTAAATTTTCAGTAAAAAAAACTAATTATTGACAAACGAAAAAAAGAATTTTTAAACAAAATAGTTACATTTTCAAACAAAGAGATGAATATTCAACGAAATTGATAAATCTCCACTAAAAATAAGAATTTTTAACAAAGCAATTTTTAGCAATTTTAAAACAAGATAAATTCTGAACAAAAAATGTAATAATTGATATTTTAAAAACAAAAAATTAATTTTCAAAGAAATTGTTAATATTTGACAAAAAAAAAGGTTTATCTTTAATCAGAAACAGTTGAATTCGTCAAAAGGCGAATTTTTAACAAAGTGGTTGAATTCTCAAAGAAATTAATTTTCAACCAAAAAGTTGTATATTTAACCAGAAAAGATCAAGTTTTTTCCAAAAGAGATGAATTTTCAAGTGAAAAGGACCAATCTTCTGTAAAGCAGTTGAATTTTCAACAACAAATTTATTTTTTAACCAAATAGTTGAACTTTCTACTAAAAAACAACGAATTTTCAACAAAACTTGTGTTTCAAAACAAGAATGATGACCTTCTAGCCAAATTATTGAATTTTCAACAAAATAATTAAATTTTCAACCAAAAAGAATGAACTTTCAACGGAAAATAGTTCGACTTTCTAATTGGGGTCTATTAATTCAGTTCGTATTCAAGTGGAAAACGAGAAAAAGGTTAAAAGAGAGGAAAAGGGGAAAGAACTTGGAAAATAAAGTTAGTTTCCACTGCCCCCTTTTTTATTACGAACTAAAAACTTTTAAATCCGGATTACACACGGTGCACAGTGGGCTGGATCGGGAATTTACTATTCAAAATCACCTACAACCTACAATTCTCAACCGATTTTCAATTTTTCTAGTCCCCCGAGTCCATCTATTTGTTCTGGCCAGGCGGCACATAGCGTGTGCCGCTCTGCCGGTTATCGAAACATGCAAGGGTTTTAGGACAGCAGAATAGAGCCATGCAAGAATTTTAGGCCCTAAACCCCACGACAACCCAAAGGCTCTCCTGCACATCCAAAAAGTCATGACAAACTTCCTGCATTTGTTAACCATATGCTTTGCGCAGTTTAGGTTGATATCTAGGATAACTCCCAGATATATGACTGAATCTAAAAACATCAGGTCCCCACCACCGAATTTAGGAGCGTCAAATTTCGGAAGTTTATAATTACTCGTGTAAATGCCCAGGTTGGCCTTTTCCGGATTTTCCGAGAGCCCTGAGCTATCTCACCGGAGCTCTAGGATGCGCAGCGCCGACCGCACATGATCCATCAACGTTTTCAGATGAGCCCCACTGAGCCCAGTGGGCAACCCCGTGGAGCTATTCCCCTGAGTAGGCCTTCACCCCATCTGGCTTCGAGTCTTCTCCGGCGTAGTGTGCTTCCCATCCAGCATATAAGACGGTCCGGCACGCCACATTTCAAAGCCACTCGTCAAATGAATTCTGGAGGAGTATTGCTGGAAGCACCCTGTATATTCAAGAAAGTGCCGACAGCATACCCCTTTTGTTCCAACTGCTGCTCCAATTTTGTCACAACAGCATGAAGCGCAGTTTCTACCTAGTAGCCTGCCTGAAAAGCATGCTGCCTCTGTGCAGCGGCGAGGCTAAGAGCACCTCATCCCTAATGTATCACTTGACCAGCTTTTCCAACGTCTTCAGGAAAAAAGACGTTAGGTTGATTGGTCGGAAATATTTTGCAGCAGTATAAGCTACCCTCCCAGGTTTGGGTATGAAGGCCACTCTGCCATTCTTTCATGCCAATTTCACGTGTTTAAGGGCTATATTTGTCTGAAATAATTTTGTCAGAGGACGGTGACTAAATCCATGCCTATTTGTAAAAGCGCTGGCTGAATTCCATCCGCCCCTGGTGATTTAACGGGACAGATGGATGCCACGGCCCATTTGACCTTTTTGAAATCAGCCACCTTAGCGGCGAAACTCGAATCAGCACTCTTTTTTTTAATATTCAAAAAACAAGTGTCCGAACCTATGCGGTGATGAAAAAGCACAACAAAATTTTCGACTACGACGAAATCTTGTAAATATTATAGGTTTTTAGAATCTTTGATTTTAAGTCCTTTTATTTCAATTTTCAAAAAAGATGGCGAACATATTAATAAGCAATAGCTCAAAATTGTTTAAAATATTCCAGTCAAGAAATCATGCTATTGTTTATGAATATATTGGATGGAAATTATAATTGCTCATTCACTAAGTGATCAGTGATATTACTGGACGTTCTAGTGACTTTTCACTGACTTCCATTGGATTTTCAAATGATTAAATTAAATAGATTAAAATAATACAGATTATTATACAAATCACAATCATTATTCATTTAATTAGGCTTAATAATAATAATTCAGAAAATTAAAATTAATTTTCGAAAGAAGCTCAACAGGCATTGTATCAAAGCTATCTTTCATAACTTATGTGAAATCATGTTTTACGTACGATGTGACGATGTCTTTTCAACATTCTAATGATATCTTAATGACATGGGCATAGGATGTTTTCAATTTTTCGTAAAGATCTCGTAATTATGTCGTCAAGGCGTCGTCAAATTTTCTGCCCACTGGGTGAGTTTCCATGATTAACTGGGATGATATAATTTTGCCGAAAAGCAAATATCCAGAATATGGAAATATAGTTAAGAAATAACTCTCTCAATTGAAAATGAAAGCTAATGCTTATAAACGAACTTGAAAACTTCCGAAAGTGGCAGTTAATGAAAGTAGTGTATTCCCGAAATTTCAAATGTCCAAAGTATCAAACTTTTGAAATTTTAAATTCCGGAAATTTCAAATTACTAATAAAATTCTTTAAAAAATTGACATTTCATTGTTTTATGTTCGAATATACTGTATTAAACATATATCATGAATTATGTCAGAATTATATGGATATATCTCTTTTGGGGGGAATATGAAATTTCTATAATTTGCAATTTTGGTTTTTCCATTTGTCGCGTCTTCGTACTTGCCACGCTGTGCGACGCGAGACTCAGACGATTGCCGCGCGACAAAAACTTTACGCCGAAAACCCATTTTTACATAGAACGTGTCTTCGAGTCGAGGTGTGGAATCACCTTAAGATTTCTATCTCGAGTAGTGGAAGAATTCAGTCGCTTCCTCTTTAAGTCATCTTTGGACATTTACGGGAAAGGACATAATTATATTTCTTTAATTGAAATGTAAATATCTCCCAGAGATATTTATAAAGTATCGTAGCATCATATTTGCATTCTCAAGCAATAACGCGATGTACCATGAGACCTGGTCGTATTCGTCTAAATGGTTGCCGAAATAATTCGTTGAGAATGATAAAATTACAGAAAAATATCTCTTTATAATTCAGGACCTAACAATCCTAAGGTTTTAAAAGTTAACGTAAAATCCTTGTAAAGCCAAAAGAGCTCGCACATACTCGCATTCGCAATTCCTTCCCACATTGAGAACAATAGGGGGCTATCTGCGACGCGACATCCCTCAGCCTCTCTGGGGACTTGGAACGTGCTCTTGGGCTACTCTTGTTTCTTAAGAGCTGAAATACCTGATAGACAGGCAATTTGAAGATTTACCAATGTTTCGAGAGTCAATCACTCAATTGAGGGATAATCCCTTCTTATCGCTTGAAAGCCCATAATCGAAATAATTACATTAGATTTTTTGTTTGAGGATTCGGTCTGAAAAAATACACCTGTTTATAGAAAAGACACCTTACTTTGTAAAGAGAGTGCATTGACCCTGTGAGGTGAGAAATTAAACCTGCTTTAAATGCAATGAATCTCTGAAGAGAATTTAAACTTCACAAGGGAAGTCAACCTTCTTAGAATTGTCTCTATTAGGATTTACATTTCTTTCTAAAAAAGAGTTGCAGGTAAAGTGCGATCAAAACCCAAAAGAGATAAATCAGTATAGGTATTGGTGAATGCACTAGTTTCTTTTAACTAGATATTATCTTTCGAATGAATTCCCTTATAATTTAGAAGTTAGATTGTACTTGGGTTCTCTCTGCCTTGTGAGCAGTACAATTATACCGATTTTTGTTTTATAAATAGCTTTACTTTTAGCTTCTTATTAACGAGAATTGATAATATCTCAGTTGGAAATGGGTTAAATGTACGAATAATTTTATCATGTTAGACTGTATAAAAATCAATCTCAAATGCACTTAAGTAACAGTTTATGTAATAGTTAATAATGTTTGTGTTACGTACCAGGAGAAAGAAGCAAAACGGCCAAGATTAAAGAAAGAATGAAAAAAGCGATCCTCATTTTCTAAGTAGAAGAGCCTGATGCGTGAAGATTTTCGTGAAGAGTCTAACTGGTTCTGTCTTATAATAAATAAACTATTCAATATGCTAACTTTTATTCTATTTTTCTTGCAAATTTTGGAAAACATTTTTATGGAGCACACTAAAAACGGTTGTGATATTTCTATTTACGTAAACTCTTATCTGAAAAAAACATTCTGACCCATTCGCTTATCGAGTAACCTTCAATTCTATACTAGTTCTATACTATCTAGTTTGCAAAGCCAAATATATTTGAATAAATTTCCTTTGGTCTTACGGTATATTTTTTTATGAAACATCCACTACGTTGATATTTCGTTTTGTTAAAATAATCAAATTTATGCTACATACGTTTCGACACTACTGTGTGTTCTTTTCAAGCAAATGTATATAATTGTAAAATTCTATAGCCAAAAAGAATATATGAATATAAAAACAAAGGTTTTAAACAATCACCTGTAAAATTACGGAGAAAAACATGTAAAAACGAATATAACACGTTAGACGATGAGTCAGTATTAATTTCAATGTCAATTTTAATGTCAAAAAAATTAATAAAAATATGAAGACAACTTTTTAAAAGCCCCAAAATTTAAGGGGACTTCAATCTAAATCAAAAACATTTATAACAGTATCAATTTCTTAAAAAATTATTCTATGATAACAGTATGGGATGTAGGAACAACAAAGAATGACAAGCAAATTTATCTAATAGCGAATATACCAACATCAACAACCTTAAGGTATGCAATTAGAGAACTGAAATTGAGGAAAGCGCCAAGTTTGAGAATTTCGAATCCTTCAAATAAAATAAAATTTCAGCAAATCAACGTAAAACATTTTCGTAAATTCTATTTACACTTAAAATTTCAGTCTGTAGATTTATAGAAACTCTGTGATACTTGTTAATAAAAATGGAGTCAATAATTTTCCTTTTATGATTTTTTTTTCCTTAGCCAAAATTTTAGTATTATTAATGTTGAAATCAAAATAATGTTCAAATTTCCAAGTGTGTTGTGATAATCCTGTATTGAAATTACCAACCGCACAATCCCTTTTATTTTCACCGACTCTCGTTTTCAACCTTCTACCGATTTCTCCAACATAACATTTATCACAACATTTACAATTAATAAGATACACGACTCCAGATAAATTTTCAAAGCTATCTCTATCCTTGTTACTTAACAAATATCAATTAAGTATGTTATTATCTTTAAAATAAACATTAATATTGAATTTTTTTAGAGAAGTTCTCAAGCGTTCAGAGAGACCTTGAACATAAGGTAAAGTAAGTTTATAATCAGAACTATTATAAGTATCAAGCCATTTATTTTTTTTAGTGGATGTATTATAAATTTCATGAATTCTTTCCTCAATAACACTACTTATTAAAGAAAGCGGATGATTGTCATTTAATCAAGTACTTTTTAATTGATTTAAGTAATCTTCTCTGAATTTTATATCGCCTGATGACTATAGTAGAAATATTGAAAATATTCTTAATAATGATTTATTATATAAAAATGTTAAAACAAGTCTTGTTTCGACCATGGAGGCAAAAACCAATGAAATTATTACTATATGGGAGAACAAAAGACTAATAAATGAACAAACTTCTTACAGATTACAATTTTACAATAATTTTGTGGCAAATGCTTATGCGCTTCCTAAAATCCACAAGCCTAGTTAAAAATGAAGGGCAATTGTTTCCACAGTAGGATCTTCTACTTATATTTTGGCCAGATTCATCTCAAATGTTTTAAAACCTGCGTCAGGTAAACCCCATAAATTTTTCAAAAATAGTTGGGATTTAAAAGTGTTGCCTAATAATGTTAAAGTACCATCAACACGTTCTTTAGTCTCCTTAGACGTTGTTGCAATGTTCGATAGTATTTCACTGGATATTGATTTAGAGTGCATAGAAGAGAAATTAAATCTTAATTGAAATTTAACAAAAATAACTGAAAATGAATTTCTTACAGCTACCCGAATAGTTTTTAACAATATGGTTCTTTCGTTCAATAATAAATATTATAAACAACTATCAGATTGCCCAATGAGATCCCCTTTATCTCCAATAGTATCAGATTTAGTTTTAGAAGATTTAGAACAAAGAGCTTTTAGAAAGTTAGATTTTATACCTACTTTTTGCAAAAAGTTTGTCGAGGACATCTTGACTATTATTCCTACTTAAAAAATTAAAGTTTACTTAAGTATTTTTGACAGTATAAAAGACTATTAGATTTACACATGAAATTTAATGATTAAACGAACTTACCTGTGAGTGAAGTTCTATCATAATTGTATTTCGCGCCTTTTCCTCAAAGATCAAATTTGTAGTACGTCTACGATGCACCGATGTCGCCACAATCTTTACAGTCCAAAACTTTCTGTTATGGTCCGCGCCTATGCATCTTATACACTCTGCTACTCATATCTTAAAAGTGCTGCCGTAACATTTATCAGGGTCCTATTTGTTTATTACTCACAAACATATCTGAGGGAATTACAACGGGTGGGACTGATCTTATTCGGAAAAGGCACTTCATACAATTATGATAGAACTTCACTCACAGGTAAGTTCGTTTGATAATTAAATTGTATTTCGCGCCTTTTCCTCAAAGATCAAATTTGTAGACGTTTAAAGTACGTTACGGCAGAGGTTAATTATATACGAAATTCCACGAACGATTTTTATTCTATATGTAAAAAAAACAAAAAAACAACGAAACTCGAACAATTGACGTAAAGTTATTATAAAGAATAATTACTGAGTTTTTCTATTGAAAACAGACTTCACAAATATGCCTTTTCGTTTAAAAACATTACGATAGTAAAATCTTGCGAAACTTTTCGATTTCTCTGTCCAACCTGCAGCTTTCTTGATGGCATCAATACTCACACCACTTCTCTTAGCTACTGAAGTTGAAGCATGCCGAGTACTGTACGCATCGAAGATGTCGGTATTTACTCCAGTATCTTTAAGAGTCTTCTTTGTCCACCGACTCAATGTCTGACTGGATACTTTGTTGTGAGGTTTTTTGAGAGCTATAAATAGCTGTGTTTCCGTACTTTGTAAGTCACTAGTCCTGTCCAAGTATGCGTCCAATGTTGAAGCCGGGCAAATGATTTTAATGTTATTAAAGTATGGAATGGCCAGTTTAGGCTGCGTTTTATTCAACCTTGAAGTCTTTATTCTGCTAGGAATCATGATTTCAATGAGATCACCACTTTTTTCAATGTTTCTTATATCAATTAATGCAAGCGTTTGCATTCGTTGAGCCGATACTAAAGCCAGCAGCGTGAGAAGCTTCAAAGTGAAATGAGACAACGAAATTTTTTCATTAGAGCCCCATCCACTCACATGATCCAAAACGATTTGTGGGTCCCACGTTGCCCCATACTTGGGATTTCCTGGTCTCAATTTACTGATACCAGTGAAAAATCTTCTCATCCGAGGGTCTTCACCCACTCCTGGTCCATATAAAAGTGCAATCGCTGATCAACAGGTGTTGAGAGTACCATGGGATACACATTTCTCGAAATTTTCTGTGAGGAATTTTAAAACCTGATGTATGTCGATTTTGTAGGTATCAACGTTATTTCGTTGACAAAAATTCCACCACTTCTTCAGAGAACTGTCATATTACTTAATGGACGAATCCGACAAGGATGACAACATGATGGTGATTGCCTCTTCAGGTACATTCCTCCGTTTCAGTGCCTCCCGGACAGCGTGCCGGCAACCAAGGTAATCTGCTTCCAAAGAGGATGTGAATGCCTATTCAAAGAACGCAAAAGGTTAATATTCAATCTGAAATAAATTGGTTTACAATCTCACATTGACATAAAGACCGGAAACCAAGCCTGAGCCGGCCAATGTGGTACCAAAATAATGCCTCTTGAACCATCGTCTTTAATTTTCCGTAGAACCCGTAAAATTATGGAAATAGGTGGAAAGGCATAGAAGAAATATATGCTCCAATCCAAGGTGAAAGCATCGACTGCCATGGACCCAGGATCTTTCACCCATGAAAAATAAAGGTCGCACTTTGCGTTTGTCCTTGTTGCAAACAGGTCTATTTCCGGTTTACCGAACTTGTTCACTATGTCCTTGAAGGCACACTGTGATAAAGAATACTCGGTTTCTGGTTTGAGACGTCTAGACTCAAAATCGGCTTCAACATTATCCTTTGAACGAATGTAAGATGCAAAGATCCATATACTCCTCTGGTCGCACCACTCCCAGATTTGCTTTGCTAAATTGCCTAATTAAGGGTATTGAATACCGCCCATCTTATTTATATAAGCGATGGCGGTCGTGTTGTCGATTCTTAAAAGCACATCAAAATTCCTTAAACCGTCTGCAAAACACTTCAAACCAAAAAATGCTGATAATAACTCCAGATAATTAATATGAAGAAGTGTCCTATAGTTAAACATAAAATATGTTAACCCTGAACATCTAGATGTTACGTTTAAACATCCATTTTTCTCCGTGTACCTGGTAAAGGGAAAGTCGATTCATAATTGCATCACTTATATATCTTTTTACCTAGTAAGACAGTATTGCATTACAAAAGTAAAGAAAATTACCCCACAACATTCTAGTGGGCACTTTTTTCAAACAGAATTTTTTCAAATCGATTTAAAATTTTATAATTTGTAAAATTAAAAAAAAAAATTAAAAAATTTTCAAGCAAAAATAGGAGTTTTCTATAAAACAGTTGAATTTTCAACCAAATAATTAAGATATCGACGAAAAAGATTAATTTTCTACTAAAAAAGAGATTTTCAACAAAATACATACATTTGAATTTCCAAACAATAATTGTCTACAAAAAATGACCAATTTTCAACAAAGTGCATAAATTTTTAACCAAATAATGAAATTTTATAAAAATTTCATCAACTTTCTACCAAATAGTTGATTTTTTTAACGAAAAAATATGAATTGTTAACCCAAAATGGAATAGTTAAATTTTCATTTGAAAAATGAATTTCCAATTTTTAAAAACAAATTTTCTACAAAGCAGTTGACTTTTCTACCAAATAGTTTAATTTTCATTAAAAAAACTTAATTTTGAATCAAAAAACGAATTTCCCATATAATTAAAAAATGACGAGTTCTATCGAAAAATGGTTCAAAGAAATTTTGCACGAATTTTTAAAAGCTGAAATTCCTAGAAAAACTTTTCCTTATATTTTTCATATGCTATACTTGCTTCTTAAGACTTTTTCCTGTATTTTGCGTCGTTTGTTTCAAAATTACAATTTTTTATTTTTTCCGTATCTCACGTCGTTTAGCTCAAAATACGCATTTTTTATTTTTTTCATAGTATTTATGATAAATAACCCCGAAATGACCAGTCCTATCAAAAAATAACTAACCGAAATTTTGTAGGGCTTTTTAAAAACTACAATTGCTTCTAAAGACTTTTTCAAGTATTTTAGGTTGTTTAGATCAAAATTTGAATTTTAGATTTTTCCATAGTATTGTTGATAAATAAAACCGAAATGACAAGTCATATCGAAAAATAATTAAAGGAAAATTTTGTAGGGCTTCTTAAAAACTATAATTTCTCCATAAGACTTTTTCAAGTATTCAGGGTCGCTTGGTTTAAAATTTGAATCTTGGATTTTTTCATAGTATTTTTGATAAATAAAACCAAAATAACAATTTCCATCAAAAAATAGTTGAACAAATTTGTGTAGGTCTTTTTGAAAGCTGTAATTCCACATCGGAACTTTTTTCCGTATCTCCCGTCATTTGGCTCCAAATTTGAATTTTCTATTTTTTTCGTAGTATTTTCGATATATAAAACAGAAGTGACAAGTCCTATCAAAAAATGGTTATGAGAAATTTTGTGGTAATTTTCAAAAGCTATAATTTATTTTTAAGACTTTTTCCTATTTTGCGTCATTTGGCTGAAAGTTTGAACTCTTCTTTCATAGTATTTTCGACGAATGAAATCAAAATATCAAGTCTTATCAAAAAATGGTTTAGGGAAAAGTTATAGGTATTTTAAAAAGCTACAATTCTCCTTTTAAACTTTTTGATGTATTTGTCGTCGTTTGGCTTAAAATTAGAATTTTTTTACTTATTTTCTATGCATAAAACCAAAGAGACTAGTCCAATCAAGAAATGGTTAAAAGAAAAATGGTAGATATCTATATATATCTTAAACTTTTTTCACATATCTGTCTTCGTTTGGCGTAAAATTGGAATATTCGATTTTTGGATAGCATTTTCGATGCATTTTCGTTATCGAACTCGTTCTTTCTTTTAGGACCGGAAAAAATGTACCAAAATTCAATTTGATCCGTTAATTTTTTCGAGAGTTATCGTGTTTACGGACATACATACATACTGACAGACAGACAGACAGACAAACGTCATCAATAATAAATGATGAGAATGTAGAAAATTGTTATTTTTATTACTTCAAGTTCATATTTTACACTTTAATATGAGAAAATGAATTCAAATTGAATGATATGCTAATCTTTTACACAAAAATACACAAATCAAAATTTTTAATAACCGAACACTTTCATCAATTAATAATAAAAATGTTTACTTCCTCCAAAAATTGAACGGGTGAGAATTTTTCCGATTCATTTTTTTTTTATATCGAAAACAGTGACCAATGAGCCACTTATAAACGAACGGTTTTGAACAACAGCGAAGCCGCCCCTGTCTGGTGCGATCCTGTCGACTGTCATTGAACTTTGCAGCAAAGTAGTAGTGGCCAGGAAATGGTCAGCCAGTACACAGTACTTGCCCACAGTAGTTAAGATGCCTATTGGTCCGCGACGAACACTTAATTATCGACAACAAAAGAGTGAATAAACTTCATCGTAACTACTCCAATCAGAAGGACCGAAATTATTCAAAAGAATCTTTAAATATATATTTTACTTTAAAGATTTACGAAACACAAACCAGACCTTTTCTGAATAATGAAACGATTTTCTCTTTACTCTCTAAATATTGCTTTATATGATATTTCACTTTTGCGAAAATTATTTCAAGTACTTGAAAAAAATATCGTTGAGTAATAAAATTATTATTAGATGTCTTGCAACCCAAATTTTTGTTCAGAAAACTAAAACTTGGCTTCTGTTATTGTGTCATCAGTGAAAATGAGTCGCAGATTGTCAGTGAAATTCCACTGATTAAAATTTACGAACGGATTAATCGATTTCACCAAAAATTAATACTAATTATCTTGAATGTATAGAACCACTTTAGGTGATAGGTTGTGAAATGCCAACGAGCATACCTAAATGTCGGGAAATGATGGATTAGCTTGAATGACGGGGTCAACCTCGATGAAACTTATAACTTTTCTCTGGAGTTCCTTAATGTCGTGATGAATTAAGTTCAAAAGCATCAAAAGTTAAATTACTCTTATTCCTGTCAGTATTCGTTAAACACTAGCCACTGCCATTGTCACTTAACATTTATTAACAAATTGCAACCAGGGACGCAACTTCTCCGCACACAGAAAATTTGTAGCAAATTATATATTTTGTATTCAATTTCAAATAATTCATGACCATTTTTTTTAATTTAAGAAGAAAGGAAATACTCCAATTTGTCAACATTGCAAAATTGATATTGTATAAACTAGGAAAGAGAGGTGACAACACTGAGAAAAACGTTTGTTCAATTCAAGTAAAATGTTAATAAATTCCTTAAATTCAAATATAAGTTTCATTCAAACATTTTTTGTTTGAATATTATTTGAATACGGCAGAATTTTTCAAAACCTTGAGACGCACTTCGTATTTGCAAAAGATTCTTGCTCGCAGTACAGAATCTCTTATCTTGATGGCAAGAGATAGAAAGCATAAATCACAAGTGATCATGAATACTGAATGTCTTGCATCGATTTAAGAAACAAGTCTACATGCAATCAAGAATCAAGAAGAAAATAAAAACAGAATAAAAAGTTGATATATGTCATAAACTCATGCTCGGCAAATTATTTTTGAATTAAACAAGATGCACATAAGAAAATCAAATAGAAAAAATAGAGAAGAAGATTAAATAAAGGTAAAAATCGATTTTTCGATAGTCCACGTTGAATCACATAGGTATCAAAGAGAAAACCTATTTTTCATCGACCTTGGGCGAAGAGTGCTTTAGATAATTTTTTCTTATCGCTGAGAATGTTTGTTTTTAAATATGATTCCAGCAGACATCGATTATAATCACGTGTGTTACACTCGGAAGCCTGGAGACTCTACGAGATTGTTTCACTCGAATACATATATTAATTTTTTAAGAAAATACTTGAAACTGAAAAATGAAAGTTGAGAATTAGAGAGTGAATTAGGGTCAAGTGTCATGTAACTTGATAGTCACCTCTCCATTGTCACTACTGTACAGTGCCACTACAGTTTACAGGGTAAGAGTTCTCAGCCAACTAAAATTCAAGAGAAGATTCATTCAGTACAATCGTGCATGATGCTGTGCATGTGCATCATAACTGAAGCGGATTGGCTTAGAAACATTGGCCACTATATCTCACAATTAACTAAAAAAATAAAATAACTATTACATTTGAATTGAGATAAACACCAAAATTGCCCAAAGAAAAAAAAACAGCGATCAGGAAGACAATTTTTTTAAACATAAGATTTCCCTTTTTCTAGATAAATGAGCATGCTAATAAAATTTCAAGTATAAATTTTCTTCCGGTTCGTTGGGGAAAAAGTCGTATTTAGACTCTGGCTTTCCCCCAATCCGCCACCAGTTTCCGAATAAGGCCTGATTGATCCACCCCCAGAGTAAACGCGAATCCTGCGTGTGGTCGTCAATAAAGTTTTCTATAAAAGCTCGAGAAAACTTCCATCGCGATAAAACAATATAAGTTAAACTTTTGATGAGAGGGAATTTAAAGATTGTAAAAATATTCCTAATTCTGAATTGCCTTTATTGAAGATAATAACAATTGTCAACATGGGCTACTGATTACAATGATATTATCTTCATAAAAAAGATATCGAATACGTCAATGGGTAAAGGGAAACTAAAAAAAACACAGGAGCTTGTCATCAAACAAACAATACTTATTCCATTTCCTGTTCTGACCACAAAGTATATTTTTTCAGATTAAATATGACTAATAAAAGAAGAAATTAAAATAATTAAGACAATAAAGCGAAAGTCTAAAAATTAAAGTATATAATATGTACACAGAGATGATGTTATTATATTTACAAAGTACATAACATTTTTCTGAATGAAGCATTTAAGCGCATCAATGGGAAAAAACATTTTCAACTCGGAAAATTGAAAAAAAGAATTGATTACTATGAAATAAACATTCGCGAATCAGGGCGTTTTCTCATTGATCCGCAGGCGCGATATTACAAACAGGGGAGGATCAAAAAGCCTTTTCATACATAAAATAGAAAGAATACAAAAAAAAAAGTATTTTGAGTAAACAACTCACCACAGCAAGAGAAAAAATGCCGGCAGATTGCTGGATCCTCGTTTGCACGAAGGGTTATGAATTCGCTTTAATGATTTAGAAAGCGTTTAGTCAGAACTAATAAGAAACCGCGCGTCTTTCAAGTTTCAACAGAAGGAAAATACACTTTTTCAAATTAAACACTGGCCGCTTTTCGAAAGGGTATTTTTTGATCGCGTGACTTTTTGGAGAAAACTGAGACTATTTTGAGGGATGAAATTGAAACGACATCAGCCCCAGAGGAGTACACGTTGCGGACTGAAGTTGAAGAATCCATCCGTGAAAACACCTGACCGAGGGCGCATGCCACACATTGGAAGTCTTGCGCACTATACTCCGCGGTGTAGTCAGTAAACGACTGATTTATTATCCTCGAAAACGTCGTAAGCCTTGCTTGATAACGAGCAATGGGACTTGTGCCCTGTGTCGCTTTAGGCGAATTTATATGTAAAAAAATATTTTTTTAAACAAAAGGAAAAATAATTAGTAATTATAATATTACTGAGATTTAAGTTTTCAATATAATATAATAATATTGAATCATGAAAATATCGTTGCGAATACGGGCGGCAAAATATTTTCTTGATTTAAGAGAATATATCTTGTGTCAAGAAAATATATTGGATTGAGGTAACTACATTTTCTTCAATCAAGTACAATTTCTTGAAACAAGACAGATTTTCTGGGATCATGCAAATATGGTATCGTTCGTACTCTTAGCGATATTTCCTTGATTCAATGCTAATGTACGCATGCATTATGATTTTATTTTAAATATCATAAATATTGAAATCGAAAACTTTTATTCAAGCCCTTGATGATCACCTACAGTCATAAATTATTGGAACTTAAATGGTTTTTCAATTTGACTTTTAAGACGATTCTCAAAGCACCTGCGGCTTTCACGATTGCATTTTCATTGCAGCATTCGTTTTCATCTACTAAAAATCATAATTATAACTTATGGCTCATATTTGTTAGACATTTTCTCAAAACGCAGAAAAGACTAACATCATATATGATTATAACTCATGGCTCTCTTAAATAAATTTCATAATCTTGAAAATGATTAAAACTTTTTTTAATTTTAGTTGAATCGAAAGATTCAATTCAAATAATTTCTTAATGTATTTAATATATATTATAATTTGCTTAATCTGTTAGACATTTTTTGCTGTTGAAAATTTTGATGATCATATCACTTTTTTAATTTTTATCGAAATTAAAAATGTCATTAAGATAATTTATAAACTTTTTTGTCATCTGTGATAAACACTGACAAAAAATTCCGAAACTCTCGAAAAAAATTTGATTCGAGATTTGAAAATGCTATAACTTTTTTTATTTTGGTTGGATGAATCTGGTTGACGAACTTGACATTCATTTTGGGATCCTCAAAAAGTGTATCAAAGGCTGATTCAATTGATCAAATCCTTTAAATATTAGCGCGGCTTCAACACCCAGGTGACATACATTTTCGAAATCTGCGAGTGTCGAAACGTAAAGATCCGTTAGAAAATAGAGATAAAAAATGTAAACTCATTACACTCATTAATAAGAACGTAAAAATTTGTGGTCAGTCCGAAAAAGATATTTAAAATCATATCACTATTTTTAAAGAAGATCCCATAATAGCACAAAAACTAATAAACTTTTGCGTTTAATACATCTCAATAAATGAAAATGTTCAAATTAAGAAAATGAATCATTTTTTTTAAATATAGGCTTGTATAGAATAACAAGATAGATATTTTTTCTATTCACACTTTTTTCCGATGGTTAGTTTTAATAATAAAAATTAAAATTGAAAAAAATTCCCGACAATGAATAAGTGATTAAAACATAAATCGTCATAACTCGGACAAATATTGTTGAAACTATTTGAAATTTGATACACATACAAAGTATACTCTAGAAATGCTTATAAAATAATAAATAAGTTGTTTTTGTTAATTAATATTTAATTGCAAATTAAAGCTGCTCAATAATCACGTTTTTCTTGTTTCGCTGACAAAAAGTATTGAGGGAACTTCAGATTTGAAAAAACTTTCAACGAGAAACTTGTTCTATGTAGTTAAAAGAAGATTTCTGGAAAATTTTAGATAGATTCATTAAAAATTGACGGAAATATTTTTTTCTGTAAAATAGTGTTCGAAGTGCAATCCTTACGGCATGGAGTCGCGCACTATTTTAGAGAGTACATATTTTCGCTAGTTTTTAATGAATCTATCTAAATCTTTCCATAAATCTTCTTTTAACTATATAGAACAACTTTCTCGTTGGAAGTTGTTTCAAATCTGATGTTCCCTCGATACTTTTTGTCGGTGAAACTAGAAAAACGTGGTTACCGACATGCCTTAATTTGCAGTTAAATATTATTAAGCAAACGGAAATTTCCAACTTTTTTATTATTTTGTAGACATTCTTAGAGTATATCTACTTTGTATGTGTACCGAATTTCAATCAGTTTCAATAATATTTATTCGAATTATGACCATTCATGTTTTAATCACTTACTGATTTCCGGGAAAGCGCTTTTTAATTATTTTTTGTATTAAAACTAATCATCGGACCAAAATATTTTAATAGAGAAAAGCTCCGTCTTGTTATTTTATATAAGCCTATATTTAAAAAATAATAATTTTGCGAATTTGACCATTTTCATTCATTGAGACCCAGTGGCATGTTCATTTAACGTTATTTTTCTATAATCAATTGAAATAATATTTTCCTGAAATCACCAAATAATTTCTCATCTAAAGTATACAATAGAATAATATGTATTATATATATATATATATATATATATATATATAGGAAGAACACTTAGTTTTCTCTCAAATCACTCTATTCAAAATAAAATAGGAATTATTAAAAATTTGATTGATAGAGCCCTTAAATTATCACATCCAGTTTTCCATGACAAAAATATTGAACTGTGTAAACAAATTCTTTTTCTAAACCATTACCCTTTTGAGTTAATTGAAAAACATGCATATAACAGAATAAATTACATTAAAAATGAAAATAATTATAAAAAAAAGTAGACAGAGCAGATTATAATACATTTAATACTGTTGTCCTTCCATATTTTCGTAAAATCTCGAAGATTTTGAAGTCAATGTAGAGAAAATTGGGTTTACATACTATTTATAGAGTTCCTTTTAAGAACAATATGATTGTAAATTTGGGAAAGGATAGATATGAAACACTAGACAAAAAATGTGTAATTTACTAAGTTAATTGTAAAGATTGCGATGCAGTTTATGTGGGCAAACAAAAAGGGCACTTAGACTTAGGAAAGATGAACATGAAAATAATTTTCACAGAAGTCCCAGATATCACTCAGTCCTTTCTAAGCATGAAATTACACATGGTCAAGGCTATTAATTTAAAAAGAGACCTCTTAAGATATAACAAAGTATGGGATAGAGTAATTAACTGGTTATAGTAATTTTCTTCGACTGGATAACAGAAAGTTTTCTTCTTTTTTGAACAATCAATTTCTCAATAAATATATTCGATGACATTAAAGTTAATCAAATTTTTTAATTAATACTGTTATAAATATTTTCTTTACAGGTTCATTAAATTTGCATACCTTTCTTTAGTTATTCCCTGTAAACAATCCCTGAAGAGGAGGTCTAAATTGGCCTCGAAACATGTTGGTCCCCACGTAGTATAAAAAGGAAGGAGAAAGGAAAAAGTGAGAGGTTGGTTGTTGGTTGACTTTTTCCCCTTTTCTCCCTCTTTTTTCATTGTGTTATTCTTGTCTCTAATGAGCCGAAAAGTGTGGTTTTTTGGAAGTTTATTTTTTAATTGTGAATCAATTTTTTGCTTATTCTGCAAAAATTATTCATGGTAAAATGGATTTCTTTTCAATCTTAATTTAAAAGAAAAAAGTGAATTTCCTCCCACTATGCATCGCGTCATCCGTTCCATTCTCCATTAGGTAGATGTTAGAAGAAGTGATCTAATGAAAAACAAGACAGTGTCGTATCATGGTTCGTTGAACTTGATATAGCATTAATAATAGTCTGTCTTCTCGTCTTTTTACAGACATATTACCTGAGAGTTACAATGACTGTACCGCAAATTATCCGGTGAACGCGCGACTCTAAGAACATCTCGAGGTTTCGACATAAGATACAGTCAAGGAAAATGCAAGTAATTTTACTGCAGCGCACTCACCTTGACAGCCATCGCAGGCTAACAAAAAGTAACTTAATGGCATCTTTCGCTTGGCTTATCGTTACGTCTTAACGACCGGAAACATTTTTAAAATGGTAAAATGTCAGGCTATCTTATAGGTTTTCAGTCACGAGTTCGAGATATTAAAAAGAAGTTTAATGTGAAAAGAAAAGATACTCTATTTAAACATTTCTTTTGCAAATTTCCTTGGAATGAAACCTTACTTGTTACAAATAAAGCTTATTCATAAACTTAATTTATATTTTAAACTAAAAAGAGAGGAAGTAGGAAAAGGCACGGAAAAATTATCAAAATTTGCAAGCAGTGTATATTTAGGCAATTCACGACTCGTCCTCACATATGGTTCAGGACGAGAGAGTTATGTACGCTCTGACCCTTGTGGACCCCACGCGGAGCTGGCACACCGAAAAAACGATATTCTAATTTTAGAAATTTCCCACTAAGTTTAAGAATATTTGCAACTTAAATAGGCGCCAAGAATATATTCTTATAATGTACGATGGAGGCCCTCTTACCTTAAGAATATACATTCTTATATATATGATAATAAGGTATAGTTAATTTTAGACTATAGTAAAATTTAAATATTTTTATTTCAAAAATATTTTGTTAGTAAATAATACAATATAAATTATTATTTAACTCTATCGCTTTCTCTTCGCAGAGTACATTAAAGTGAGAAAAGTTTGATGGCACACGTCAACGAATAAATAATGTAGTGAGGTTATGTCTCGGTGTGAGTGCGCGAAATAAATGCATAATAAATATATGTAAAGATTTTTTTGCGAAATCTTTAATTGAAAAGTAAATAAATTGTGCAAATCAAAGCCAGAAGTAAGTATACTGTTAAATTCAGTATGTCAAAAAATGTATAGGTTACGAACTATTGTTTCAATTGAAAATTATAATGTACTAACAACATTTTGACACATTTTGATGAAACATTTCATTATTTGTACGTTGTGCTTATCACTTTTCTTCAAAGCGAAACAGACAATTCCCAAAATTACAATAACAACAAAACATTTAACTAAACAACCCGAAAAAAAATGAATAAATGAGAAATTGCACGCCGGTATTTAACCTCACTATCTTACTCCTTTGTTGGAATGTGACTTTGGTTAGAAGATACTCTTAAAGTAAAAATTTCGCTTACTTCATTAGGAATATTACTAAGAATATGCCTGTAAGAATATGACACTCTAAATATTAGAATATCGCTTTTTCGGTTCAGGCGGTCCACCACCGCCAGCACACTGTTACCCTTTAGTATTTTCTGTACTAGGGAAACCATATGTATAACTTATTGTTTGTTTGATTTTAAATAATATTCAAAGATGCGTGAATGCAAAAAATGGCGTTTCTCACACAAATTTAAATGGATTTAAACATACATTTAAATTGACCTGGCGAACACGTAATAATTAAGTCTACTTAAAATTTTTAATTTTATCACAAGGAAATAATGAGCCAACAATATTTTTGAAGTGAACGTGAGAACAAGTCATTTTGTAAAATTTTAACACTTTTCTGTGAAAAAAACTACTTTACGTGAAATGTTAAAACTTATACTGTCACGCGGACATGCCTGCCTCGAGTGGTACTAAAATGAGACCACTTGTGGGAACTCGAGTCATTTTATCTACATTGAAAATATCAGCACGAAGTTATCCTATTCAAAAACAGGACACGCAAAAAATGATCTCGTAAAAAAAGAGGAGATACTAATCATCGTTCGTAAATAAGGTGGTTTCTTCAAAACATGGTTATTATTAATTAATGGCAAATAAAAAAGATAGGAGTTTGTAGGATTTATATTGAAAGAGAAGAGAATATTTAAAAAAATTATTTAAATTCAAATTTTAAAGAGATGTAAGGCTGACAAGGGAACCTATCCTTCACAGATTGGGGGTTTTCTCCCTATTTTTAGGGAGGTTTCAGTAGCACAGGGAGAAATATAGGGAGAAAAAATATATAGGGATTTTTTTAGGGAGATTCTACTGCCCAAGAGGGTTTTTAAGGGATTTTCTATGCGAAGAAATAGCTAATAGCCTATGAATTTGCGAGAAGTGAAACAACATGAAGTCACGATTACACCTCGGTTAGAATATATTCTTCTTCTCACTTTACCATATGAAGTTCCCTTGAGTCTGTTTCATTCTACACATTTTCGGGGTAAAATGTACAGAATAAAACTAACTTATGGGATCATCACATGGTGGAGTGAGAAGACGAACATTTTTAAACAGAGGTGTAAAAGCGGCTCGAATAGCATTTAAAAATCGAGTAAAATTACATAGGGAAAAATATAGGGATTTTTCAGTTCGACCATAGGGAGATTTGGGGTGAACAAGTGATAGTATTCAGGGGAAATCCTGAGACTCATCTGGCAACACTGAATTCCTTCGGAATTTTGTTTGGATTTATAGTTCTTTCAGTAATAGATTACTAAACTTGTAATACGCTAAAGTATTAAGATGCGCTTTTCAAACATATTTTAATTTTCCTGTAATAGTTTTTGAATAATGAGTCTTAAGTCAAAAGGATAAAATAAAGATTCAAATATGAAGAAATAGTAAAAGAAAATGACATCAAAGTATAATTTAAATAAAGAAATTTACCACTATTATTACAATATTCATAATTTGAAATAAGAGTAACAAGTTATAAGTAATAAGTAAAAAAATCGCATAAGGAATCAGAATATTCCCTATACGAAACTGATAAAGGTTAAAAAATAGAATGCTTTCAAACAAAAAAAAATGGTTAAAATTTTTTATTTTGGTTTGATTTTAATCAATTTAATATTCAATTACAATAAAAATTTGAATGAAAAAAAATTGCGAAAAATGTCGGTAGCAGGAATTCAGACCGGACTTTCTGTTAACAAACTCGGAGCGCTACCGCCTAATCTACTGGTAGCTGAAAGACTCTCACATCGAGGTCCATGTAACGTGCATATTTTTTGAAAAGTTGAATGAATTGAATCTATTTGCAAAAGATTTCAAAACGATTCCAAAGTTAAAAGGGGTCAAAATTCTCTAATATTTTAAACAAATCCGAAGGTTAAAATAAACCTTTAGAACTTCGTCCATCAAAAAATATTAAAAATATTAATTTTGTAGAAGAATTTAAAATTGAAAAAAGTTGAAAGTTTAAAAGAATTCAAAATTGAAAAAATCCAACTAAATATAAAGTGAAATAAATGACAATGTCGTCAAAATTTAAAAGATATCAGAAATTGAAAGAAGTACAAACAATGTAAATTACCAAATTCGAAAATATTATCATTTAGATTTGAATTAAGTACAAAGCTTAGAGAAATCAACATTTATTTTTGAAAAAGACAATTAAATAGAAAAGAGATGAAATTTGAAAAGTATCCAAATTGGAAAGTGATTTTTCGAGTCGATACGAAAAGTTGAAGCTTTCGAATTTCAAGTGTATTTAAATGTCAAAACCGTCCACATTGAAAAAATAAGTAAAAATTGCAAAACCTAAAGTAGGAATTTACGCAAAATTGATAAAACTCAGTTTTAAAAGACATCCATAAAATCTATCCAAAGTTAAAAGGGAACCAAATAACGAGTTTCAAATGAGGAATAAATTAAAAAGTTGTCAAAAATGCACAGTAGAATAGAATATATTTTTTTAAATTATAAAAATTTAACAAACTTCAAAATCGTAAATTCAACCCAAATTTAAAGAAGCATTCATTGATATCATTCAGGAAATAGGCGATATTTGATCATAAGCCACACGTTTACTCGAGAGGTTTGGAATATTTTTTGAATTGATAAGAAACGTCGCAAGTAGGTTCAAGTAAGATAGTTTGAAACACCAATCTGAAGGACTTGATTCGCTTTTCAGACAGCATTCGAGCTTTATTCTATACACCAGCACTCAAAGATTTGAAACCCAATAAAAGTTGGCTGAATTCCAGCCCTTTCACACATCTCAGATTTCAAGTTGACCAGCAAGTTCCCATTTCTATTCAAACCTAAGGAATCACTTTTTAAGCACAGGTGAATCTATTCAATGTTGGTACATTATGCTGACTCTAAGAAGAGAAATTCTAAAGTTTCGATTCCATTCAATCTCCATCTAAAGTAGCAATTTAATCATCTTATAATTATTCCATAACTAAAATGTTACATTTATTCAAAAAAATAATGGGACAATACCATATCTTCAAAAACAGAAATTGCATAGCATTAGTTAATTTAAAAATTCAATTAACATTTTACGATTTAGATATTTCTTTAGTTCCTGATTCCCAAATTAAATAATGAATTTAAAAATACAGATGATCGAAATATGTAACTATTTTTTTATTCAACTGAATTCGATCCATTTTTAATCCCTTTGAACTTTTCCTTCTTCCAATTACGCATCTCCTTAAACTTTAAATTTAGATCGAATTAATTTCAAATCAAACAGGTTCTACCCTGTTAGAAAAATCTCACCGAATTTTAATTCACATGTCAAAAATGGTAAATTCACCTTGGATTTTCCTTTGCTCAAGTTTTTTGACTTTGTAGGTGAATTAATCATCTTAAAATCATTTCAAAATCTAAAAATTAAATGCATGTGAAGTACTAGAAAAGTTCTACAAAAAATAGATCATGCTCTCTTGATACACCTTGCAAGAATTTCAAAAATTATATTTTCAGAAAAAAAATTATTTTGACCACAAAAATGGTTTAGCCTGCATGAAACTGGCATAAAACTCATGACATACCATGACCTACCATATCGTTTCTAAATTTTTTAACAAAATTATTTACCTTGTTTATAAGAGGATTTTTTTATGTTAGGACTATAACAGTACTATATTCAATGAAATTGTTCGCGTTTTCGTCATTATTGACGAACTTTCGACGACCATTCTTGATTAATCAATAGCGACTTAGAAAGTTAAAAAAAAGTTACATTGTTTCTATGAAGAAAAATTTTGTTCTAATCTGGAATATAAGAATACCGTAAGTCAAAAAGTTGTTCACGGTAACGGAACACATCAAATTACATTTTGACGAGCTCTCTGATTTTCTGAAAATAATATTTTCGATAAGATAGAAACATAAGCTTTGAAAAATATTGAAAGTATCCATTGTTTTTTTGTTGGAGAAAAACCTCCCTCTAAGAGGAAGCAAATATATTTCATACCTATAAGAAAGCTGAATGCTCATAAAATGAGCACAAATAAATACACCCATAGCGAATACATCCACAGTACTTCGCAGCAATATTTAATTTCAGATCTATTATAACTTTTTGAAATAAAATTAACAATGACCTGAATAATTAATGTTTCCCATTAATTATTCACATTTTAGAGGAAAGTTTGATTCCTGAAAATGTACCAATATCTCCGCACGAAATTATCAAACCCAATTATAGACTGAATTCAATAATTGATTAACGAATTTCCCTGGATGAAATATTACACACAATGCATGACCCATTGGTACCTAATAAATCAATTCTGATTCCGCACGATAATGAATCAGATCCAACATTCATTACATTAATTAATTAAACAATGAATTTACCTTCTGGGAGAAGTATAATATTAATAATAAAATCTAATTAGTATAACATTTCAGAACTAAAATTCTTCACTTATTGTGTGAGAAAGCGAAATTTGCTTTGAGCGCAGATAGTGAGAATGGAGACTTACAAAGGACTGAGATGTAATTTGAGTTGCCAACAGATAGTTTGTAACTGCTTTTGATTCTTCGAAACGCCAAGTTTAGTTTGAGAATTCTCAAAGGAATCTTTACGCACCAAAAGCATGAAATCCGCCAAGTATGTTGGGCTTTAAATATTCCCTTTCGAGAAAGCTTTGAAATTTTGTTTCTCTTCTTAGTTAGGGAGCAAGCTCCTCATTTCCTTCCGCTCCTCATATTCTTCCTTACTTCTATATTCCCTTTAGGATTAATCAATTAAGAAAAGTAATCCTCCTCTCTCCACCTTCATCTTTATTCAAGCGAATTAAGCTTATTTGAATTACGAACAGATCTCTAATGTAATTTCATTTCAATTTCATATATTTTAAGTATTTGCGGTGAAATTATAGATGAATTTAGTATCTGCAATTAGACAGGGATATGTGAGATAAGATTATTCAATGAGCCTCTAACATGATTAATATGATAATCGTCAGAAATAAATGCACAGTAAATCCCGGGATATCAAACCGTTGCATATCATTCTGATTATCAACTTCAGATCAAAATGATTCACTTTTGCGGATCCAAAATTAATTTGTACACAACTTCATTCATATCTGTCGAGTGACCGTTGTTATACTTTTTATTGAATGTCATATGCACGAAGTACAAGGAAACCGCACTCCTGTGGCGGAGATGGTGAAAAACAGCCCACAACCGCGATCGCCGTCCTCGGATTTTTATTTCTTCCCAGATGAGAGCGCCTCAAGTGGCAAATTAAGGAATTACGATTCCTATAGTAGCACGACCGAAGGGCGGACAACGGTCCAGCACATTAGACGCCCGTCGGTCGTGCAAACGGCGAGGAACGACGGGCCTGCGGCTTGCACGACCGCGGCAGTCTGATAGTGCGAGTAGACTGAGATCGAAAACGCGCCTTTACGACCTCTGTCTGTTCAAATACTTGTTTGCTAATTAGTCATCACTATTGAAGATGGACTGAACCAAATAAGGAGACTTAATTCGAAGCTTCGACTTTATAATATAACTTTCACAGAACAGCGTCACAGACATTTTATAACAATCGTTGTAGTTTTTTTTCTAGTAACTGTGCTATAACAATATTCAATACGCGATATGGAATCCTGTTACAACTTAGTTTTTTTTCTCAATAATTCAATAATTTTGCGCTGGAATATATGTTGGAACAGTTATGTAACCAGCGACCACTATTACAGAACCAGTATTACAGATTTTCAGTAATATTTGTTCACTGAATACGTTTCTTTGGTTTTTTTTTTCTTTGAACCAAGGATCGTTATTTACTTTAGTTAAGTAAATATTGTTTAGAGACGAAAGTCATGTTTCAACTCAAAGAAATGATTTCTTGGTGATATTTCCTAAATATAATGAAATATTTCTCTGAAATGAAGGCAAACATTTTTAAGTCAAAGAAATGGTTTATCGAAAGCCATTCACTTATAGTACGTATGACATGAATGGAATTGTTAGCTATTTTTTTTTATTGCCTTTGATTTTACTAAAGGAATCCCATATATCGGATATGATATCCCATGTATAAATCTTAATTATATGTCCATTTATTTACAACAACAAAAATTAAAATTTCTCTTCGCTTATTTCTTTAGTGGGCATGGATTAAGCGATCAAAACTAATTTTAAGCTTGGAAAACGTATTTATAACATTAAGTTCATTATTTTCTCGATTTGGTCCTTTTCATTTATTTGCAAGTACTATCTTTGAGCTCCGTAAATATATTTTCTCATTGTTGAGAAGAAAAGTAAAAAAAGGTTCATAACAAATTTTCAAAATGAAATGTTAAATGTTGAATGCATTACCAATAATAAACAGAAAAAGTGCCTCCTCCAGTTTAGAAACACTTGATAACCAACATTTCCTCCCTTCCATCTCGATAAAAATCTTAGAAATAAAAAAAGGTTCCTCTTCTAATTCAGAAAAAATTAAAACCCAAATTTCATCGCTTTCAGCTAAATCAAAATGATAAAAACAAAAAAGGCCACTTTTTTAAAAATATATTAAACTTCACTTTCACTTACAAATGGAAAGTTTTTTAAATGGAACAATTAAAATTATAACGTTACAAGTTTAAAATTAGCACTCTGAAATTGTTACGATTGAAAGCTTCCTCTTTCAAATAATTCAGTTTCAAATTATTTCACTTTGAATATTTGATTTCTAACTGCTAATTTTATGTAAACAGTCAAATATTGCTAAATATGAAAAAAAATTTACTTAAAAAATTTTTAATTGAAAAAGTTAAAAGTGGAATACTTTAGACTGAAACAATATTTATATAGGACTTGAAATTGAATAAACGCGTTTAATTATGAATCTATTCATTTGAAATTATTTTAAAATTGAAAATAGTTCATAAAATTTCAATCTGACGTTTAGTTGTAAAAATCATTAACTCGTATCTACAGTTGATCAACTTGAACTATTTTTTATTAAAAATTAAAAAATTCTTTATATTGAAAACTTTCGCTTAAAAATAAAGACATAAAATGGAAAATTTTTAGAGTAAAATATTTTTAAATAACGTATTGTAAACGGAATGACTTCATAATAAAAAAATTTAAAAATTAAACACATCATCACAAAAAATTTGAATTGTATTATATCATGTGATATGCAATTTATGATATTTCAAGTTATTGCATAGATTTGTAAAATTCTCAGGTGAAAAATAAATTCACTGTCATTTCCCGGTTTTTTCTGGTCTCAAAAAATTCCCGGTCATTCTTTGGTTTCTTGGTCCAGTGGCCACCTTAAAAATGAACTACCACAGGGTACAACAATAAGCACAATTCAAAACGCAACTTTTTGCAAAGGCGAGAGGATATTGACAACTCGACCGATTGGGTGTACATCTACTTCTGACTTCAAGATACTTCAGGATGTTTCAATGACTTCAGAAGATTTCAAGTGACTTCAGGCGAATTCAAGTGACTTAGTGTGAATTCACGTGACTTCATGTGAATTCAAAAGACTTCAGAAACAAAAACAAAGTCCAAACAAAAGTAGTGAACATTTGCTTAGTTTTCCATGTGTTTCTGAAAAGAAATCCGCAGAGTCAGGAGAACTCGAGTCCACGTATGGGATGTCCAAAAATGCATTGGCAAATGGTTTTTTTTCGAATTTTCATTCATACCGCCCCCAAATTTGTTCGAATCCACAAAAAAATAAATGCGTTTGAAAACAAGTGATATTCAGTTTCCGCCAGCCTCATGAGGTTCAACATGTATTTCCCATAAGAAAAAAATAATTTTTGTATATTTCATTCAGAATCGTCAATATTAGGTGAATCGAGTTGAAACTCAACATTGCTCTTGAAAATGAGCGGTAAAATACAAATGAATAATAAGGTTTTTAATATCATACACATAAGTATGTTTTATAGGGTCCCAAAAGACCCCCATAAGTAAAAAATTGGATTTTGCGACTTGCTGGTGCTCATTATGTTTTGCGGGTTTTTTTTTTTTTTTTTTTTTTTTTTTTTTTTTTTTTTTTTTTCATACAAATTGTTTCTAGTACGTGAAATACTACTTTCCACTGATAATTAGATGTTTACATAAATTGTTTAAATAATTTATTATTGTTGTTAGCAATTTTCTCTTGGAACAGAGTTAGAAAGTCTCGATTCTTCCGAATTTTATAATTAGAGTGAGGTAATAATTAATTCAAGTTAACAAAAATAATTGGTTACCAAATTTTTTGTTTTGATGCTATAATATATAATGCTATATATATAATGCTATAAAGTTGCGTTTTTTCTGAAATATATAACTTTGTGTCAACTTTTTACTTAGGGTAAGGTAAAAATTAATGAAACTTCCAAAAATAATTGTTTAAACAAATTATTTATAATTACCTTCTCTTAGATAAATGCTAGATATTTGCGGTTTTTTCTTGAATTTTTAACATTGCATTGGCTTTTTAGTTATGAAGAAATAAGAAAGAGAGAATAATTTTTTAAAACATATTTCTCCTTGTGAATATACTTTTCTGAATTAATACAGATATTTTAAATATTCTTAAAATTTTCTACATGGATCATGTTAAACATGTTTATTTCCCTTTAAGTAGCTACTGAGAATTAAAAAGTCAAAGAAAAGCTAAATATTTCAGAAAAATGAACTATAATTGATTTTATAAACAATTATGTATGTTAACTTGCATTACTTATTATCTCACTAAGTGAAAAGTGGACAAAAAGTTAAAAATTTCAGAAAAAACCGCAACTATCTAGCATTATTATAGGTGAAGATAGTTACAAACAATGATCATTTGTTTAAAAAATTATTTTGGTTAAATTGCATTAATTATTACGCGCTTTAAGTGAACAATTGACAAAAAGTGGAAAATTTCAGAAAAAACCCGCAACTTTCTAACATTATTCAAAGAGAATATTATTTCAAAAATAATAATAAATTGTTTAAACAATTATGTTTGTTTACTTCAGTTTAATATTACCTTAATATAGTTTGAAAGCGAACAAAAATTTTGAAATTTAAGAAAAAACTGCAACTTTCCAGCTTTACTCTAAGAGAATATTATTATAAATAATAAATTGTTTAAATAATTATTTCTGTTAAATTTAACTGTAAAGTTGAAAAGCAGTTGAAAAATTCATATGAAACCGCAAATTTCTAACTCTACTCTAAGATAAAATGGCTATTAACAATAATAAATTGTTTAAATAATTTATTTAAACATTAAATTATCAATATAAAGTAATATTTTATGTATCAGAAACAATGTTCTCTAAAAGAAAACTCAATAAAATAATAGTGCAAAAAACTCGCAATACCCAATTTTTCACTTAAGGAGTTTATTTGGAACCCTATAAAACAGACTTATGAGGGTGAAATCCAAAAAGTAGTTTCTTATTCGTATTATATGGCTATATTCTGTAGAAAGGTTTTCAGGGTCAACTCGATGCATCTAATATTGACGATTCTGAATAAAATTTACAAAAATGTCTTGCTTTCTCATGGAAAATACGTGTTAAACTATATGGGACTTGCGGAACCTCTGAAGATTGTTTTTTTTAACGCATTTATGTTTTTGTGGATTCGAATAAATTTGCGGGCGATATGCATGAAAATTAAAAAAATAAAAATGTGGACCACCTTAGTCCACGTGGACTTTTGATAGACCCCCCGGCCTCCCTCGTGGACTTTAGCCCACCCCCCCCCCCCTCGCCAACTGTCCACGTGGTATATGGGTGGCCCCAATTAAATTCATCTGATTTCACGTGACTTCATTTGATTTCAAGAGAATTCAAGTGACATCAGATATTTCAGGAGATTTCAGATATTTTATTAGAAGTGTACACCTGACTACACGAGTTTTCAACCCCTCGATTCCCCCTGATGTTCTCCCTTGTACCATTCTTACCCTGCCGAAAGTATCGGATAGGAATTCCTTCCGAATCAATCCAGAATCGGTAACTGAAGCAATCCGGGTCAATTCGAAGCAATCCGAAAAAATTCTACATTTCGTTTGACCCAAATCGTTTAAAAATTAATCCGACTCAATCCGGTTCAATTCGAACTGCAAAACGAACCAAACTTTCCATCCAAATAAATCCGAATTCGGATTGATATACAATGAATTTTTCAATCCGAATGAATCAGAGTTCGGATTGAATTGGATTCATTCAGATTGAAAATTTGTTTCGGATTTATTCGGATTAATTTTTGACCGATTTGGATCGAACGAAATATAGACATTTTTTCAAATTGGTTCGAATCAACTCGGACTGGTTCGGATACAGATTCCGAAATGATTCGGATGACTTCGGATTGGTTCGGAATGAATTCCTATCCGATACTTTCGCAAGGGTAGTGATTCAAAACTTACTGTTGTCTAACTTTCACCTACTGCGTCATAATGAGGTGGAGTGAGATCATCGGTCGTTTTCACTGTATGGACAATCCCCGAAATGCAATGAAACACGCATTTTTCGCTTGCCCACAACAAAAGCTACAAGAGCGCTTTCACGCGACACTTTTTTTTAAACATTCTTCCTCTTTTTCTCAATAATAATTTGATGCCCTCCACGCACAGTGACGCTATCACTAAATCCGTGATGCCTTCGTACAATCACACGCAGTTTTTCGTAACTTCACTGCCATTGTAATTACTAATTTCATAATGATATGATTATATAGGATTGAATAAACATATACCTTTTGACATTCTTGATGTCTTACGAACAACACATTAAATATTCACATTGATAAAGATAAACAAATTCGTAGCGTCTGTTTCTGCGTCTTCCACTCTGAACATGCGAAATGCGAAGAATGTGCGAACTGTGATTCTGCGTATGAGGCTGGCTCCACAATGTGTCCTAAGAATTGCGCGTACGTTGAGATCAACGCGTACATGCGCGTGTTGCCCATTGCTACCAACTGTCGCATGTGTTTCACTGGTTCCCATTCCAGTGTTCCGGTAAACATTGAACTGTATTGAGCCACTGGAACACTGGCGTGTGAACCAATGAAACGCGCGACAGTTGGTAGCAATGGGCAACAAAGCACATATGCGCGTTGAGGGCCCTTTCACACGATTACAGGGCTTTGTTCTAGAATTCACTGGCAGTGATAGTACTGCTAGTATTATTTTAATGCGTTCGGAACCTGGCTGACAGTACAAGTGCTACCAGCTTTAGGACCATGTGTACTGAGGGAATTTAAAATGTCTGACCATGAAATACCCTGGACGTTTAAATTATACAGCGTGCAACAAAGCTAGTTTCTCTGAGTCTCCCATGTTCAGTACAAATTTTGCGCGTGAAGAAGAAAAATTAACACGTGTTCACGAAGCTCAAACGAGAGCTGTTAATCGTTAAACCTTTTTTCTTCGTTTGATGTCCGTGGAATGCTTGCTTAAATGTGCCTCTAACTTTTCCGAGTGGTGGCACCACCATTCAGTCAACGACGCTTAAGCGGTAAATTTTAAAAAGAGTGATTCATTTATTATTTCTTAAGGAGTTAACAGTTTATTGTTAGGTGAGAAAAGAAGAGCAGTCAAATATCTCAATAATAAATTGAACCATATACAAATTATGCAGCCGCACAGTGCTCAACAAATATTCAATTTTAATTTCTTTCTCTAGGTTTTTATCTCTTCTTTCTCTCTGAACACCATTGAAACTACTTCAAAAATGTTTTTTAACCACAAAAATTGGTTAAAAGTGAATATATTAAATTATTTATAACTAATACATTAAAAAAGTTCCCCAAAGGAATGTTCATTCATGGAATTTATTTTTCCTAATAAGTTATGATAAAAGCAACTTAACACTAATACTTAATCAAGATTTTAAGCTGATAATTAATCTCGCAATTTTTAAAACAATTTATCAAATAAATACGCAACTGTAAAAGATGTGTACTTGAATAAGTGCTTTTTACTCCAACTGTTATGATAGTACCTTAGGATTGACATTTTAAGGAAGAAGTTTCACGAAAATTGAACAATTGTTACCGCTGATAACATATAGTATAAAAAAATAAGACAAATTAACATTTCTTCGTGGAAAAAGTCATTCAAACAGTAGAATTTTATTTTTTCTACGAAGAAATGTTCTTTTTTGTCATTTGTTTATACTATTTGCTGTTGACAATAATAATTGTTACATTTTCGCTAAACTTTTTTCTTACAATATCAATGAGGAGGTACTATTATAATAGTTGGAGTGAAAAAAGCACATACTCAAGTACAAAGCTTTTACAGTTGCGTATTTATTTAATGAATCGTTTATAACAGTTATAAATTTAATTTTCAGATAAAAAAAACTTGACTCAATATCAGTATTGATTTGCTTTCAAGAAAACTTATTTTAAAACATTTCACGAATATTTGGGGCATCTGTTTAATACATATTTGTGATAAATAATTGAAACCTCGGCAGAAATAACACTTGAATTCATCCAAAAAAGAAGAATTTTTTACGAAGTTAATTTTTTAACCAAAAAAGAATTTGTAGTCAAGAAATATAATATGCCTCAACCAAAATTGCTGAATTCTGAATTAAAAAAAAACTAATTTTCTACAAAATGGTGGAACTTTGAGCCCGAAAATATTAATTTTAAACAAAAAAGTTAAATTTACAACTGAAAAAGATTCTTCTGTCAAGTAGCAAAAAAATGTCAACCAAATTGTTAATATTTTCAACACAAAAACATGAATTTTCTATAGTACAAGTAAATTTTCAACGGAAAATGATAAATTTTCAACCAAATAATATTTTTTTTTATAAAAAAGATAACTTCCAAACCAAACATTTAAAAGTTACATTTTTGAAAGAAAAATTCTTTAGTAATCAAATTCATATTATGGTAGAAGTATTCGTTCAAAATCTCATTTTTAATATAGTAATGAAAGTAATGGTAATTCTAAACCAGATAACTGACTTTGTACTTGTCCCTCATCTTTTTATTTATTTTTTTATTTCCTCACATCTTACATTTTTTTAGACTTTTTTTCTGACCATATACCGCTTCCTAAAAGTTCCTAATTACAGAAAAATAATAAAATACTTTTTTTAAAGAAAATTCCCTCAAATAAAACTATTTGACACTTTCCTTAGCACCAAAGTACAAATCAAATTCCAACATAAAATCGAATATGGTTTGAGGGATAACTATATGTTTGTCTTGAATCTCCTTGTATTTTTGCTTTTGTTTCTCTATTTTTTGTTCAGCCTTACTGATGTATTTCTCGTGCCGTTCTCTCCATAGCGAGACTAACTCGGAGTATCTCAAACTTGCGGTAGTTGCTAACACGGAAGGGATGTTACCCTTATGTCCAAACGTTAGTTCGAATGGTGTAAATCCTTTCCCCTTATGTACTGACGTGTTAGAACCCATGGTAATTAACTTTAAATTTTCGTCCCAATCATGATAGATGTATTGGCGGTATTTTTGCGTGATGGTAACGGGCCAAAAATGTCCAAGGCTATCTTTTCTTTGGGCTCCATAGGCGTATCGGGTATTATTGCTTCTATGCTTTCTATCTTCTTTAGTTATTCCTCCGGTGGCATCCTCAAAAAAGAGGAATTGTTGTACGAGTCTTTCGCTTCCGAGAAAGTGTAAAATTATTTTCAATGTCACTTTTTCAATAGGAGTTATAAGAGGATTTATTGCGTGCAAACGTACTCTCGTTAATTTTCGGTTTTTGCACATTTGGCTCTTTTCGTCAAGGAGAGTTAGCCACTTAATCTCGTCGAAGGGAGGTAGAACAATGTAATATTGTTGCAATAATTGCGGAGGTATTTTGCTCTGATTCTTATAAAGTTTTCCCCACAATTCACCTTCAGCGTTCGGTTTTAAAATTGTATTGTTGTCTGTTTTATTCTTCCGCCAATTAATATATCTCTCGTGAAGTAAGATGTTCAGTTCTTCATCAACCGCATTCACAATTGGTGTTTGAATGCTGACGTATGAACATGCAGGACTATTTAGTTTCATAGATAGGTCTATGGGTTCACTGTCGATTAAACTTTCATCACTTATTTCAGCGTTTGGTGCGGCTGTGTCTTCTGCTGTTTGGCTCTGTGCTTTTGCAAGTTCTTCCTTGCGAATCGGTATCACTCTCGACAAAGCATCAGCTGCATTATTATCTTTCCGTTTGCAGTACTCAATCACATAGACATATTCCTTGAGCTTATGTCTCTACCTGAGTAGTTTCGAGGAAGGATCTTTAACGTTAAAGAGCCAAGTTAGGACCTGAGGATCTGTTCGAATTTTAAGCTTGCGTCCATACAAGTACTGTCTCAGACGCTTTACTGCCCATACGATGGCTAAGAGCTCTTTTTCAGTAGTATTGTAATTTTCTTTATCTTTATTAAGTACACTGGATATGTAGCATACTGGATGTCTGTCTTGTGACAAAACTGCACCTGAACCCTTATTTGAAGCATCCGTTGTTAATGTAAACTCATTTTTATAATCAGGATACCGCAATACAAATCTGGAAAGCGTTTTCACAATCTTGCGCCCAACTAAAGTTTACTTTGCTTTTTGTTAGTTCCGTTAGGGGTTTGGCTTCGCTAGAAAAATCTTTAATGAACTTCCGGTAATATAAAATATAAATAAATATTAATAAATATAAATTAATATAATTAATAATGAATATAAAAAATAAAAGAAAATATAAAATACTGGTTCTCTTGAAATTCGTGACAGCCTCAAGTTTTTTGAGGTTAGGTTTAACTCCATCCTTAGTGAGGACGTGTCCCAAGTACTCAAGTTCGGGTCTTAAGTACTCACATTTATCGGGCTGCAGTCCAAGTTCAGTTTGTCTTAGCCTTTCAAAGATGGTGACCAAATTCTGATTATGTTCCTGTAATGTGGATCCAAAAACCACAATATCATCGAGGTACAAGAAACAGATTTTGCCAATTAATCATTTGAACGCAGTATCCATGATGCGTTGGATGGTGTCAGGGGTATCCTTCAACCCAAATGGCATACGTTCGAATTCGAAGTGTCCTTCTCACGTGGAGAAAGCTGTGTATTTCTTTGAGTTTTCTTCCATGCGTATCTGTTGGAATCCGAATTTCAGATCAAAGGCTGAAAATAATTTCACAGGTAACACAGATTTTCGGTGTGACCGGGTGACTTATAAAAATTACACAATAGTTTCATTCTATCGGCTAGTGGAATAGACTGGTTTGGGGGCTTATTGTTCGAGATACAACTTGGCATGTTGAGGGGATCTCCTACCCGTCGGGAGTATAGTGGCTTTTCTCGACTGCTGCTTTTCCCTAAACTATACTTCTGTTTCGAGGGCTTTCTGCTGTGCCTCGTTCAGCCTCATGGGTTTTAAGGGTCGGACTCGATTTTTGACGCTAGTTTACTTTCCGTGGCATTTGATTGTTCTGCTTGTAGGGCATATTGCCATTCATTTAGGTGTTGCCGAAATCTCTGATTATAACCCTGCACGTTTTCGGCAGCTTGTTCTCTGACATTATCTAATTTTGACCAAGCTGAACCCATGGAGCTATTGGTACTTAAATTGTGTCTTAAAGCTTCGAACAACTCATCATAACTACTAATGTGCGTAAATCTAATAGCCCTTCTTGCATTTTCGATTATTTTTTCCGCGGTAATGAAATCGAGCAATAAATTGGGTTGATCACATCGCCTTTCGGTTCTTTTTACACTTTTAATAAAATCTTCTACGCTATTATCGTCGCGCCCTTTTAAAGGCTCTAAAGTCCGGATTATGTCCTTAGCAGGCGTCGACCCATTTTCTGGATCTTGAACAATACGACTATCTAACGAAATGTTTTAACGCGTTTGTCTTGTGAAGGACGGCGGACGGACCTATGTGGCGCTTTCCGGGTCTTGGGTGACGCGATTTTCTGTCGAAGTCTGTTCGCGTGGTGGTATCACGAGGGACACAGGTTGTACCTATCTTTGTTCGTGTGGTGGAGAGGACACTGTGTTTGACTACTGTGCAAAAAGGGAAAGTGAAGAGTTTTCTCAAGAAGAATGTGGAGGAATTTGTCGTGACGAATCCCTATGCCTATCCTCGTCATGCGACTAGTCTTCGGTTTCGAGCATATTGCTGTGCTTAGCAAGTTTTTCTATATCTTCTACTCTCTTTCTATTTTCATTGTCCAGAAGTAAAAGTTTTTCTTTCATAATTGACTGGTTTTCTTCGACTATCTCCAGTTTTGCCAAGATTTTATTAAGGATCTCGGATGGAGGGAGTTGCTCGGCATTTGAAGGAACATTGATAAGATCAGCCATTGTAGGCATACTGGTGGAAGCGTTATCGCTTAAATGATCTTCGGAATCGTTACCGCTCTCCTCCGTAGAGTATGCGATTTGACTACAATATGTTTTAAAATCCAGCGTGACTATAAAAAATTATCTCATTTCGCAATTCAAATAAACCTATGGGTAAAGCACAGAAACGCACGTGGACCAAAAAATATTACTTCCTCGCCGATTCGCGGATCACAGAAAAGCTGAAAAAACAAAAAGTATACCTAAAATTAAATATTATTCATCTATTTTGATATTACTTACAGTGATTACATTTTGTAGGTTTTCGACGATGGTCTTTGTGTTGTACAGCAAAGTGGTTGTGGGCGTTGGCGTCGGCACTATCGGCGGTGTCGAAGTGTGGACAGCAATTCCAATCGGTGCTAGCTTAGCTGGGTGACGTCTCCCCTTTCAAGGACTCTGGGCCTCAGTACGACCTCCTAAAATTACTTCGTTCACACTAGTCGTTGGTTTGCCCTTGTGCCTATGCGCGGTCAAATTAAAATTTGATAGCGAATATATGGCCAAAAGTAGAACTTATGCAATAGTATATTATTTTATTTTTACGACCGTTTTTAATTTCTGGAACCTTGGACTTCTTGAAGTTCCACGGCTTCTTTTGATCCCAGCACAGATCTCGTAAGGTCAGTGGGATCCTGGCACGATCGCCAAAAATGTGACGGCGTGGGGTTTCACGATTTAATTTATATATTGATTAACAATCACTTATGGTTTTCCACTTGAAGCAATCACCTAATCCACAATATTGGTTAATCACTAACTTCCGGAGGTTTAGGCTCCGTAGAACTAAACACACGGAATAGAGTTTCAATATTTTATTTTCAAGACACGGTCGGAGTAGAACTGACGCCCCGAGCGTATTTATTGAAGACCGAGCAACGTTACACTTACGTTTGTTGCCCAATTCTATGAAAAATATATAATGTTAACAATTCGCTTGTCGGCAAACATCAAAGCGTAAACCGCTAAGGAATTTTTTATTGAAAAATCAAACCCGGTTCTTAGAATAATGATTCTTAAATAAATAAAAAACATTCCATTGCAATTATCACATCCTCTGAAATGCAAAAGCGGATATTGCGCCATCAATAATTTATCAATTTAAATATCATCCATATCAGTTTCAAACCTTCTAAATTTAAAATGAAACACATTTTTTAGCATGGAACAGAACCGTGTCGGTAATGTCGGTAAGTAGGAATCTGAATGACTCAATCTGCCTACGTGAATATATTTTTTATACAATAAGAATTATTCGGCTGCAAAATTAAATGAAGTTTTTCGCAAAAAGATCATTTTTCCTGCAAAAAGATTCTTCCTGAGGCAAACGAAAGTCCTATTAACCTTGGATTTAAGAGGAAATTATATTTTTGTCAAGAGACATCCTTTTGACAGAAGAAAAAATTTCACTGAGCGCCTTGAATAATTTTTAAATGTAAGTATAAGAACTTAAATATGAACATGTCGATATCTTGCGAAAGTGAGTAGATAGAATTTTGATTTTTTCAGATTTTGAATCCTCAAAAGATGTTGAAACTTCCTGTCAATTTAGTGTTCCCGAATATCATTGGCAAACTAATGTAAACAGATTTCCAAAAAAGTACCTCAAACTTTCAAAAGTTGCACAAAAAGCGAATTTGATTATTCCGTTTGTATATAACAATCACATTTTTTATAAACTGTCAATGAACTGCTCCGGAATATCACTGGCAAACGAATTGAAATAATTTTCCAAAAAAAAGTACCTGACCGAATCCATTTCAAACCAGGCAGGTTCTACTCTTGAAGTCGCAGAATCTCTCGGGGATAAACTATGTTGTTTTTTAGAGGAAATTAGGCGATACGTATTTTTTTCAATTTTTTTTTCAAATTAGTACTATCATAAGGAAAATATATTATGAATTTTATGCGGGCTAAGTAACTTTTGTGGCCACGAGAATTTTTTTTTCATAAAATCGAATTTTCGCATTTTTATTGAGAACAACAACAGATCTGTTCGAAAAAATGCGAAGAAAATAATTGGCACAGTTAAAAAAGTCCTGCAAAAAGTTCCTGTGTTCATTTATGATATCTTGTACTATTTCCGGGAAAAATAAAAAAATTCAATATTTCTTTTGAAAACTGCAGTTGCAGCAGAGCAGCCAATTCTTTCAACTGTACAATTCTGTTATTAACTATATTAAAAATTGCTTTTCTGTGCACAGTTTCAAAATCCGGGCAGACTTGTCGTTTGGCATTCAAATTCATTCTTGGAGTTTTAATATTATTGTGAATCTAAATTTGCATAGATACATTAAACTATCACAGAATCATAGGAAAAATCAATAAAGACATTTTTGAATATTATTTGTTCATTTATATGTAAAATTTGAAAAACATGTTGGAGGCCTATAAACATATGGGCAATCTCTCTGAAAGGGGGCAAACCCCACCTTTTTTATCTTAAAAAATATTTTTTACAAATTTTTATTTATTTAAAAAACATATTTTAAATGTTTTATGTGGGCTAAACCAGGTTTTCGTTCAAGAGAATTTTTTTCTTCATGAGAGTTGAATTTGATTTTTCTCGGAAAAGGTATATAAGTGTGGGGTTTTGGGTCAATTCTGATAGATACATTCAATTTGGAGAAATGAGATTTTTCCAGCTTAATTAGCGCAGGCGTATATAAAGTTACAACAAAACCAGATAAATAAATTCAATTTCAATAAAGGAGAGTTTTTTAGATTAATTCGCGCAGATACACATAAAGAAGCTGTACGCTCATTATTCGTTAGTTATAAATGACCCAATCTTGAGCGCATTAAATAAATAGTAATGAATAATTTGAATGACTACGTCATTCAAATGTTTTTCATTTTTCATACATAATAATTGCTGCATAGAGTTGGTATTGTCGCATATTGGGTTACCCACGTAGGGCTTTAGCTGCTGGTCTCTACTGGGTTTGTAAATTGCATAGTACAAAAGGAAATGACTAAGCGTTTCTCGAGCGTTGAGGTTGCGAATGGTGCAGTTATCATTCGTATCAATAATGCATGTACTTTCCCCATAACAAACTTTGATTCTACAGTGAGAAGCCAGTCTTAGTTGACGGATGATTCTAGTTTTTCTAAATGGTAATGTAAACTTTAAATATGGTTATATCGTCAACTGCCTAAGGCTTAGCTGTCTATTGACATTTTGATGGGCTCTCTGATTTCCTGAAAATAAGATTTTCGATAAAACAGAAACATAAGCTTTAAAAATATTGAAAGCAACTTTTTTTTTCTTCTGTTAGAAAAAACCCTCCCTCTATGAGCAAGCATTTCATATCTATGATGAAGCAAATGCTCATAAAATGAGCACAAATAAATACAACTACAGTGAATACACCTATAGTACTTCGCATCTGTATTATTTGTTTTTAAAAATGAGCAGTATACTTCTATTTATTTTTATAATGCTTTTACATCACTTCAAATTGACTTACAGACAAAAGTGACTTTATAAATATTAAAATAATTTCAAACTCTCAGACTACTGTTCATAAAAATACAATTTTTAATGAAAAATTATTCATTATAAACTTTCCATTAGTATTTTGAAAAGCTGCATTTGTCGATTGTACATTAATGTCACCCAAATTGAACAATGTATGCATTGTTGATGAATCACAAACTTAAGAATTAGAATGTCTGCAAAGTTTGTACTTGAATAAAAAAATGTATAAACTTTTTTCAAAAATTGGCTCTCACAGATCTCTTAATAATTTATTTAGCTTTCGTTAAAAAAAATGTAAACGGTTAAAAACAGACTTATGTTACAATTTCTTAAATAAAATTCGTGTTTGTTCGATATTTATACTGGTTCTTTAAGTATTTTGGAGCGCTAATTCTGAAACTGACCTTCCTTTTTCCGTAGCTTCAATATTTTTCGATACATTCAAGATTTAATGTTCAATATCATATAAACTTTCTTGACCCCTTTTTCTAAAAAATGCAAAAAGATAGAATATTTTCGCCTTTAGGTTCGTATTCCACGGAAAAACATAATGAAATATCAAAATAATTGATCATAACAAAATCTTGTTATACAGTGATATTGGCCGGAATAGTATTTTGAACATTTTAGCATCCAATGTCCACACTGCTGCCTCTATGTTGGAGCTATTAATTTTCAAAGTGTATATCCATCACAAATACATGACCCTTCAAATCCTAAATCATGTGATTTCTGCTCGATGAGATTCGTATGTTAAATGAGGAAGGAAATTGTTAGTTTTACTATAATCAATGTTTTTCTACATCTGATTGTTACATAACTATTTTTTAAATTCTTTTTGTAATGAAATGATTATTCTATAATCATTATCGATTAGTTCTTCAAGAACAATTAATATTCTTTATTCAAACTTAGATTCTCAAACATGTTCAAATATTAACATTAATACTGTTTTCAAAAAATATTTCTTTGTTAGAAGTCTTATCTCTTAAATTATAGGGTCTTACATCCTCAAATTTTTATTTGACACTAGAACTACCGAGGTGGCTTATTTTGACCCAATATATAAATTCTTGAAAATAAACCAAGAATCTTACTATAAAATTTGGACAAATACCACAAAATGCTCCTATTGTAATTCTTGAAAACAAAATAAAATTTTGTTTCTTCGGGCAAAAATAAAAAAGAGGAAAGAAAAATGAGAAGGCAACCAACCAAATTATAATATAATATAATAAAATTATAATATAAATATAATTTTATATTCCTCTGAGTAGGATGCTAGTTTTTCTAGAGAGGACGCTATAAATCTCAAAGAATCAATTAAGCGAAATCGGACCTCACTCTGATTTACGTGTTTTGTGAAAGAAATATGGCTTTCTTCATTTAATGGGAGGAGGTCAACTTTCCCCTCAAATTGCGAACAAATTTCAGGTATTACAAAGTGTGTGTCGTAGCCGTTCAAATTGTGAAAGACTACAGGAATAGCATGCCAATCCTGAAAATTAACGTTACATTCTTGGTGAGCTGGCCCGCTGTACTTTCTTGTCGGATGTGAATGATCGCAAACTTTTTTGTCACCAAGTGCTATGGGTTTCTCACATATGTGGCCAACTGTTGCTTCCTTGAAGGCAGGCTTTTCTTCTGGCGTGAGTTCATCCATAGTCATAGACCATAGGAAGACTGGTTCAACATATTCAACCAACAAGTCTTGATAAATCTTTAATTCATACATAGTGCAAGTTGAAGAAATCTTGGTCATCATCATTATAATATTCGTCGAAACTCTCATCAACGTAAATGTCTTGAATATGCAGAAGATTAACATGATGTTCCCTCTTTTTACATGTTAGATGTAGAGGGTAAACAGTGTACTCAAATTTAATTTTATTTAACCCATATATGTAGATGCAGATATTGTTTATTTTTTTCTAATTTAGGCATGTCTTTTAAATCCATAGGAAACAATATTCCGCTGAAACTGTTCATAGTTAGTAGACGATAAACATGATGTGCTTACCGTTATTCTGTACGTTATCACAAGCTTGTTTTGTTTTAATTGGTAGCGGTAACTTGATGTAGGAAGTCACTCGCTTAGGATTATACTAATTAATGATAATATCCAGTTGTATAATAGAGTGTAGTTCCTAGTCGGAATCGGTTTCTTGAAATTCGTCCAATTTTTGCAGGATTGGTTATCTAAGATTGCCATCAAACCAATCGTCTAACAGCGTCGTTGGAAATTTTTTGTTGTCAAAGTCATGAATGCTATCAATTTGATCTCTTCAATATCATTGATGGCTTTTCTAAATTTAGCACCTAGCTCAGTGTATACTTTAATTGTTCCATATTTATTTGAAGCATCTCTTATACGCTTTTCGAATAAAACGAAAGCATCGTCTAGAAACGCAGTAATGTCTTTACGAATAAGGTTAACAATAATACCAGTTTGAAGTCTTCGCTCGTACGTTGCGTTATAATCGACCCATCGTTCACGTTCACTTAGAGGATCATGCTCTTTTATACCTTCACCTCTTTTTAATAATAATTCGAAGTGAGTACGCAGACACATGCCTTGCTCATTTATGAATGTACTTCGGCGTACATTAGGTACCGTTATACCTACAGTATTTAATACACTCATAACATGAGCAGTAATATCATTACATTTAATTATCCGTTTCTGAATGTACTCCAGTGTTCCTCCACATCCTTCCATGGATGATAGCACCAGCACAGCTTCCTTAATGGGTGGTAGGTACGTCTCACATTCATCAAGCAGGCCTTTAGGATTGGAGTCCTGCGACATCTCGTCTTCTCCAACGATCTGCTTACCGGCACGACGATTGAACCTTTTTTCTGATTTATAACTTAAGCAGACGAAAGAATTGTAAAATGTAGCTCTTCATTTATTTAATACATTCCCTAAGGGTTTGCATGATGCTAGACAATCGTTCCTATTAACATTCCGAGTTTAACGCACAGTAGGGTGGCCCGAAAATTTTTTTTTCTAGTTTTTTGTTCATGGTAGGAAAAAACTGATTCCATATATAAAAATAGATTTCTGTGATTTTTTACAGATTTTTTCAAAGACATCTTCCGTTAGCAGAAATGATTTGAAGTTTGAAAGTTCGAAAAAAGTGATTTTTTCGACGTATTTCAACGCTGCTTCCACATTTATCTTCACAATCATGTCGCCCTATACAAATGCATTCATCACAATATGCCATGAATGCCATGTGATTTCAAAAAACATTGGTTAAAGACAAAAAATTCTGGTTACTTAAAAAGAAGGCTTCCGTTTCTGGTACCGATAGTGAGAGAACTCTTTTGTGTCAAGTGTTGGTTTTTTGACTTTGGGGAAGGGAATAAGGTTGTGTGAATGCAGAAAAGACAGTAAGTGCGGAGAACAGGTATAAAGGAAGAAGGATGAGTGAAGGCAAAGATATAAAGTGTGAAAGTAAGTTGTGTGAAGTGTAAATTGAAGCGTGCGAAGTTTTTGAGGTTAGGATCAGTAAAAATAGTTACTAGGCAAGGGGAGCAAGAGGTAGGCGAGTAAGAAACAGGAAACGTCGCGGAGTACCGAGGGCGACAGTTACTGGATAATCGCACAGAACAGCAGGCAGTAGATGAAACAAGAGGTGACGATGTTGAAAGCGTGGTTAGTTTGGGAAGGGGGTTGAAGGGAGGAAAAGAAGGCATGTTTGTAGTACAAGTAGGGAGTGAAGAGGAGAAAAAGAAAATTATGGAGAAAAAAAATTATTGAGATGAAGAAGGGAAAGATATGAAGGTTTGACTTGGAGGGAGAGGAAAATCAGATGGCAAATAGAGCAGAGGACATGTGTAGGAAAGAAAAAGGGGCTTTTGGGGGGAGTTAGAAAAGTGGGATGTGATTATGATGAGTGAAACCTGGGCGGATGAGAAGGACTGCAAGGGGATGGAAGGGATGTTACCGCAAGGTTATGAGTGGACAATTCAAGAAGCAAGAAAGAGAAGAAGCAAGAAAGAGAAGAAGCAAGAAAAAAGTAAAAGGGAGAAACGAGGGGGACAGGGAGGAAAAGGATGGAACAATGGTAAGAAGGATTATAATTGGAAAAGTCAAAATAGCGGTGGTTTGTGTATATAGAAGATGTTAAGAGAAAGGTTGAAGAGTAATAAGGAGGTGGATGGAGGAAAAGAAGGAAGAGTTAGTTTTGATAGAAGGTGACTTGAATGCCTGGTCTGGCGAACAAGGGGGAGGGATTTCGGATGAAGAAAAGGAGACCTGCATAAGGAGCTCCAAACATAAGAAGACGGACCAGGAGGGGAGGAGGTTACTAGACGTGATAGGAGAAACAGGATGGTTTATATATAATGGCAATATGAAAGGAGATGAGGAAGGATACATCACATTTATAGGTAAGGGAGAAACAGTAATATACTACATCTTGGCGGAAGAAAGAATGAGGAATATGATAGGGTGTATGAAGGTGGGGAATGAGATAGGGTCCGAGCACTTCTCGATAATAGCTGCACTGAAAGGTGGTGTCAGTAAGCGTGGCAGAGGGAAAAGGGAACACGAAAATGGGAGTCTGGGGGGTAGATAAATTAAAAGAGTTTAAACAAAAAAAATGGAAAAAATGGAAAAGGAGAAGGTTAGGTATGAAAAAGATGAGGGAGTAGACTCATTAATTGAAAGTATTAAGGTGTCTATTGAGAAAGTAAGGGATGAGATAGGTACAAAAGAAGAAAGAGAAGGGGGAAAGAGAGGCTGGTGGGACGAGGAATCCAGGAAGAGTGAAGAGAGAATGACTGTATAAGAAAATGAAGTGGGAGACGGAGAAGGGGGAGTACAACAGGAGAAAAAGAGAACATGAGAGGATGCTGGAAAGGAAGAGGTGAAAGGGAAAGGAGAAATACAACGAAGAAGTAGAAAAAGCGATCAAAGAAGGTAGGGTTTGAGATGTGATAAATAAGGAAGTGGGGGGGTGGGGTAATCAAGAAATAGAAATGGGTAAATGGACGGATTATTTCAAGCGTCTGTTAGGGGGAAAGCAAAATAGGATTAAGGGGAAAAATAGAAGGATGGTCCAAGGAGAAATGGAGGGAGGGAACGAAATAACAAGATAAGAAGTGGATGAGGCAATAGATAGACTAAAAAGAAGCAAGGCTATAGGAGAGCATGGCATGGAAAACAAAGCGATTATGTATGGAGGAGAAAGGGTTGGGGAAGGAATATGTAAGATCTGCAAGGTCTGGAGAGAAGAAGGGTGGCCGAAAGAGTAGATGGCAGGGCTGGTGGTACCACTTGCCAAGAAACGGAAGGCAAGAAGGTAGATGAGTACAGAGGGATCACTCTCATGCCAGTGGGCTATAAAATATATGCAGAAATTCTAAGAAAAAGGTTAGAGAATTAGGTAGACGAAAAAGAAAGTATCCCACATAATCAGGCGGGATTTAGAAAAGGGATGGAGACTATAGATAACATTTACGTACTCAACTACTTGGTTAACAGAAATGTCGGGAGAAAGAGAGGGAAATTAGTCGCATTATTCATAGATTTTAAAGCAGCTTTTGACTCAGTAAACAGAAAAGTGCTATGGCAGGCAATGAAAGGAGGGGAATAGAGGAAAGGTTGGTGGAGAGGATAAAGGAAAATTTTACTGAAACCAGGATCAGGGTGAAGATAGGAAAGAAAAAAGGAGGTATTCTGGACAGGAAGAGGTTGAAGGCAAGGGTGCCCGTTGATTCCGCTACTTTTTAATATGGTACTGGTAGACATACGCGGACGACGTAGTTCTGTTGGCAGATGATGAGAAGGGGATGAACCTAATTATGAGAATTTTTGAAGAGTATGTGGGAGCAAAAGACTTGACGGTGAACGTCGAGAAGACGAAGGTGATGTGCCACAGAAGTAGATAGACCAAAATAAATTGCGTTTGGAAGATGAACGGGCAAACAGTGAAAATTGTGAAGGAGTTCTGTTGCCTAGGGTTTTGGTTTGAGGCAGGAGGGGGAAACGAGGTGCAGGTGAGGAAAAGAATCGAATGTGCGAGTGAAGTAATGGACCAAGTATGGGGTATAGGAAAGAGAAGGTTCAATGACGATATGAGGATGAAGTTTTAGTTGTTTGACATGGTGGTTTGGGCCATGTTGTGTTATGTAGTGGATGTCTGGGGATGAAAGGAACATACGAAAGTGGAAAGCATGCATGTGAAATTTCCGAAATTAGTAATGGGGGTTAGTTGGGGTTGCCCAGGATACATGTTAAGGGAAGAATTAGGAAGGGGTAAAATTGTAACTAGATAACTTAAGAGAGCCTGGAGGTTTCAGGAGAAGCTAAAAAGAGGAGAGGGGAGCAGAATAACACAAGTATGCATCGGCGAAATTCGGAACATAGATTAGTTAGACAGGGAGAAGAGAGATGGAGAAAGATTATGGATTCGAGATATGATAGATTGTATATGATGGACAAAGGGTTGACGGAACCAGAATATTTGCAAAAAATAAAAATGGCAGATAAATGGAGTAGGGTGGTATGGTTTAGAGTGGAAGGAGTGATAGCTTGTAGATATTGGACGGATGAAGAGAAGAATCTGTGTAGAGTATGTGGAAATGAAATGGAGTCATGGGCACTGTAACGCGGCCTTTTTCCTAAGATAATAAAAGAGAATATTTGGTCCCTTAAGGCCTCGCACAAACGTAAATAGAAATAAGATACAATATTTCTTAGCCCGGGCGCCAGCCTTGCTGAAAGCAATCCTAAATAAATTTCTGAATAGCTCAAAACCAAAAAAACGACAGCGATAAGAAACGGTAAAATAGAGCGATAGGCGATAAACGATTTGATCAGCGAGAAATCCAGAGAGATCCAAAAGGCAACGGCTAGTTCGGTCCTTGAAGTAGAGTGGGAGGTTCGAATAAATATTTGGCAAGATTTTATTTAAATATTCAAATTGAAATAACAAATTTATTACTGACAGTATGAATGTAAGCGAATGTGACCGAAATAGTGACACAATGACAACTGATAATAATAAAGGTGGCTACAAAGTACGCCAGAGATTCTATATATATAAAAAAAAGGAAAGAGAATGTTGCTAATATAAAGTATAACACTGAGGTTTAAACATAGTGGGGTATAGCACTAAATCAATGTTGGTATGGTACGAGAGAAGGCACGTCGGGACTAAGGTCGCAAAAGGGGGCGATTCTAAAAGGGGCATTAAATGATTAGAGTCGGTAACGACAATAATAAAAACATCATTAATAGAAAATTAATAAATACTTTACAGATAAATGCTACAGAATTAAAAGGGACGAAAAAGGGATTGATAATTTACATTACATATTTCTTAAACATAAGCATTTTTACACTCAGAATTAAAGGGGAATTCCTAAATTAATTGGGTCGGGAAGCATTATTCATATATTTCCAAAGGGGTCAAGGTACATAAACAAAATCATGAAATCAAAATAAAGGGGAGCAGAGAGTTGCGTCAGGTCCAGAAAGGTCGGAAAAAAGTTGGTCAAAATATACATCAGAAAAAGGAGAGTCACAACTTTAAAGGTCATACTATTAATTTCGTACAATCGAAATTGTTAATAAATAGGGAAGCAACGTAAAAAATTTAGAACATGGTGGCATATCTAATCAATTTAGGGTCGGTAGGAGGTTATGAAGAAACAGGTCGAGAGATTTGGTCACGGAAGGGGTCACATTTCAGAAGGTCTCAAAATTATACATTAATTTAAGGGGAATGGGTCCAAATGTAGAGAATGAATCATCGATAGATATAAACATAAGCGGAATCTAAGGGATAAACGAGCCAGATGCCGGTATTTCAACAAAATAAAATTAATGAACACACATTTTCATAGAATGAAAGATATTTTAAATGGTTTCAGCCAAGGAGATAAATAAGAGAATATAATAACAAAAGAACTTGGCTAAACCACTGGAAGATTAAAGATCCTACCTTACAATAATTAAAGACGCTCAGCTTCTCCACTACTTGACACTTCGTTACAAAATATGTGTCCAGGCTCGCAGCTACGAAGGTACTGTACGTGCGAACAGTTCTCGCACGCACAGGGACCGACGGTTGTCAGAGTAGGGGAAAAGAGAGAGAAAAAGGCGCGCGAAACCTTGTTATAGGGATTCCTATGGTCAAGAAAGAGATCGACGATATCCGCTCCACGCTGGTCTGCTCTGCTGTCTTATCGTCTCTTCACATGCTTCCCTCCATCCCGCTGATTGGCTATTTCCTTGGGCACGAATTCTTCGAGGTAGGAATCCGGACCACGGGATTCGAAGCCTCTAAGGGATGGTTGAACTCCTAGATGAGGATTGGTGGATGGAACCTTGCAGACGGCAGATGTTGTGTAGTTTTCCATACAATCCTCGGAAGATGTTGAGAAACACAGAGGCATTAATACGATCTCTCTGATACGATAATTTTGACGGAGATGCCTGACCGCTGACTGACTGTGTGGTCATCTCGCCCTGGGCTTATCCATACTTGCGGGAATGATTCTTAAGATAACTGCGAAAGCAGCATTGAATTATGCCGAAAAATCTCTTTTCCAAACTTTCAAACTTTAAGTCAGTTCTACTAACGGAAGATATTGTTTTAAAAATCTGCAAAAAATCACCAAAATATATTTTTATATATAGATTAAGATTTTTCATATCCTAATCGAAAATCTAAACAAAAAAATATTTTTCGGCCCAACCTAACGCACGCACACATATACAAACACGCGCGCGCGCTCGCGTGCTACTTTTTTTTAAACTCAACATTGGCTAATTTTGGAAGTTGGCCTTCAGGATCGTCTTCTCGAATGTTTAGAGCTTGGAGCCAACGATGCAGGCTCGGTCAACTCCCGTGTAAAGAAATGATGAATTTTTGTGGCATAGGCGCGGGGGCTGAGAGGCATTGAGGGGCACGTTATTAGTTCTCTGGCCCATCGCAGATGGCGCAGACTTTCAACGCCAACGGGTGAAAGCGCGTGCCCGGAAAATTGTTTGTTGTAATTTGGTGGTTTGGCTTGCTGTCAAAATACACGTGAATCGAAAAAATAAATAAAATAATTTATCATGGAGCGAAAAACACTTTTTTCATAATTATAAAAATTTAGGACCAGAGCCGCGTTTCTTAGTGCTTCTTATTTATTATCCCAAGTTTTCAACTCGATGTGGCTATTCGTGTGAAAATAAGTTTACACATAAAAAAAGTGTCGGTAAGGTAGGAAGCGGGTCACGTGACCCGCTCTTCACATGGCCTTAAATCGATTATTAAATTACCTTTTTTTGACGTTATGTTTTTTTACTTCTACAATGTTTGTTTCTACAATTTTCTGTTTGTAGAAACATTGCTACCACAATGAATATAAATAAATTATAATTTTGTCTTAACTATATTCAAAAAAGGGGATAGGGTTATTTTTTAACAAAATAGGCGCAAGATTACAAATTCATTTTTACATGTAAACAATGAGAAACAATCTTTTTATAGGAAATTGTATTTTTTTAAATAATGTTAAATTATTGTTGTCATTAAATAGTTTATTTCTTTGAAGTTGATATACTTATAAGTAGTTAGAAATCCGTTTTCGGCTATATAAAAAGGCAAAAAAAATTATTTATTAAACAATTTTTATGTTTCAAATAGTTCTTACAATCTAGAATATTTTCTCCTCTGAAAATTCCTTCGTTCATAATTAAATCGTGATACTTATAAGTATAATTAAATATTTCGTAAAAATCCATTAAAATAAGTAGAAATCATTTAAAAGTTCCTTTAATATAAGTAAAATTTATATTATTTATTATATTTCTCTAAAAAAAAAAGTTTTAAATAAAATATACACTGGCGAAGCGTGCGTTCATATCCCTGGAGTTCTATTTTCAAATATTAATACCATAAACTAGTTGAAAATCCATAATAACGAATTTTTAAGCAAATAAATATAGAGATTTTTTCAACTTTTAAAGTGAGTTAAATAATTCAAGAAATAATTAATTCTATTTATTAAAATGCGTTTGAAAAAAACTTTTCTTTCTCAATTTTAATATTTTTATGGATGCTAATTTTTGTACATATCTGGAGATCTTAACTATCGATAATAATTTGAAATAATTTAAAATATTTAAAATTTAGATATCCCTTGAAATAAAATTTAATTTATTCCTTAAAGTTTTCTAGAAATTCGTTCAAATCTCTTGAAATCTTTGGAAATCATAAAAAACCCATCAAAATAGGTACAGATTATTTGTAATCCCATGAATATAAATTTAATTAAAATTATTTATTAATCCCCTCTATATAAACCGTATAAATAAAAATGCACCCTCGCAAAGCGCGCGTTCATGTCCCTGGATTTCTATTTTCTAATATTAAAAACAGAAAGTATTTAAAAGTTGAAATAAAAATATTTATGCATATAAATATAAATAAATCAAATAAAACAATTTAACATTTAAAACTGTTTTAATTTTTAAATTTGTAAATGAAAAATATCATTTTTTCAATATATTTTGGGCTCAAAGAAAATCGTAGGTTTATTCATTTAAGAAAAAGTAAGAGAAAAAAGTTTGAATTAGGATAAATCTAAAAAATTGTTGAATTAGAATCGTGAAATTAAATCGTTTGAAATTTTTTTTTCAATTTTGTAGAATATATTATGCTCATTCACACACACACACATATATATTTTCAATTTCAAGTTTCAATTTGAAAATCGTTTAACCCTTCTTCTACAGTCAAATATTGTTGAATTGTAATTTTAATTATAAAAATTATATAATCAGATTTTGAATTTAAATTTTAAAAAATTGTATTAATTACATATAACAGATAATCTTATAAGTTAAAAAAGTTTGAATTTAACTATACTTTGTAGCATATTCTAATTTTGAATAGAATAATTCGGTAGATGTAAAATAAACAATTTTATTATCAAATATCGCATAATAGGAAAATACTGTGATCTCTGTTATAATATTAATAATTTTTATTATTATTATGAAACCTACAGAAATAATATATTCTAAATTAGTTGACTTATTTTTATTGTTTTAACCTTCTACCTTACAAATATAAATTTTTAAAATCTTGTTTTGCAAAAGTATTTCAGAAAGTTATGCAAGATAGAACTGGTTTCGAGTCTTATTAGAATTTTAGAATGAATAGTGTGCCAAGAATTTACATTAGACTATTATTAATTTTAAGTATAGAAGGAGATTTTCGATAAAAATTCACATTGAAACATATTTTTTTGTTCATAAGAAAATACAATTTTTAATTAAATAAACCCTCATTTCCGCCGACAGTAAAACAATATGTTTCATAATTTGAGACTTATGAAAGCAATAAATAATAGTTATTTATGTTTTTTTATTTTACAATGCAGTTATTTATTATACTAGCTTTCAATTATTCAACTCTATTCCATATTTCAATATTCAATTATTCCATTTTTAATTGAAAAAAATTTGCGAATAAATATTTATTTGTGTTTGAACACTTAAATTCGAGCTTAAATTAAACGTTAGGAAACTATTATCAGTTTATATTTAAGATTACATAAATATAATATTTATAAGATTTTTAAGAAAATTCAAAAAGATTTTAGAATAAAGATTTCTAGAAATTGTTGTATATTTTACAGGATTTTACCAAAATTTAAGAAAAATTCGAATAAGTTAAAAAGATATTTAAGACATTTGAAGTTTTCAAAACCATAAAAAATATTTGTAATTTCTTCAAAAATTCTAAAATTTCGAAATATCTTTTAAACTGACTCGAATTACATTTCGTACAAATTTGAATAATCTTTCAAAATTAAAAAGTTGCTTTAAAATCTTCCAGATTTTTTTTGCGTTATAAAATATCCGTTAAATAATAAAACAATAAATCAAATAAAGTACTTCCATCCGATGTACATATTTTTTATTGTATTATTTAAATATTATTGAAACAATTTTTTAATTGCTTAAATTCGGGAATTTTACAGTATCGAAAATTTTATATTTTGTGATTTTCAGTCGTCCCATTTTTATCTATCTTTTGACATGTTTTAAAATCTTTTAATATTTGTTTAAGAATTTTTTTTCAAAACAAATTAAAATAAAAATTTTTTCCCAGGAGTCTTCAGTTAAAAATCCTTAAAAAGTATCAAAATGTTGTTTTGAAATATTCAAACATCTACAATTTCTTTTTAATTTTTTGAAATATTTTCCAATTTTTAATTATTTTTGAAATTGTTTCTAAATTTCAATATCTTTTTAAGTTAGTTATTTTTTTAAGTTAAAAAAATGCTGCAAAAATTAAAACATTCTCTTGAAGGTTCTTTTTCAACAATTTTGGAAATATTTCTAAATATTTGAAAATCTTTTTAAATATTCTCTTAAAATACATGTTTCAAAATGAAAATCATTTAAAATTTTCCTGCGAATCTTAAGAAAAATTATTTATCTTCTCCAAACTTTTAAAAATTCTTAAAAAACTTCTAATTTTTTGTTCGAAATCTGCCGAAATCTATCATGATTGATTAGAATCTTCCACATACTTTTTTGACAATTTTGAAAATTTTTTGAAATGTTTTAAAATCTTTTTAAGTATAATCTTTGTATTAATTTTTTTTTAATCATATGAAATTTTTCCAGGAATTTTACAACATTTTTTTCATTATTTTGAAACCTCTCAACATCCTTAAAAAGCTTCAAAATTTTATTTCGAAATCTTGAAGAATATACATTTTTTGTAAAAAAATTTTAAAAATCTTTTCATATTTAAAATTTCTTTTAAACTACTAAATATTTTAAAAAATTATTCTATTTTTTTTAATCCTGAAACTTTAAAGAATATGCTTTAAAATCTTCCAGATTCGTTTTCGTGAATTTTGAAAATCTTTTGAAATGTTTTAAAACCTTTTTAATTAATCTCTTTAACTTAATTTTTCAAAATAAAAAAGCAATTTAAATTTTCCGAAAAATCTTAGAACTTTTTTTATTATTTTGAAGATTCCAAATCCTTAAAAATCCTCTAAATTTTTTGTTTGAAATCTTCAAAAATCTACAGTTTGTTTTAAACTTTTTGAAATCTTGATTTTTTTTTTATTATTTTTGAAATTCTTTCTAAACTTGTAAATATTTTTTAAAATGTTTCAAATTCTTCATAAAATTTGTTTAAATCCTGCAAAATTAAAAAATTTGATCTAAAATCTTCCTAAAATCTTTCAAAAAGAAAAATAATTAAACATTTTTTTAGGAATCTCAAGAAAATTTATTTATTCTCTTGAACACACGAATCTTTTATAAACTTTTGTAATCTTGCAAAATTCAAAAATGTTGCTTTAAAATTTTTAACATTCTGTTTCAAAATTTTAGGAAATCATTTTAAATGTTTTGAAATCTTTTTCACTCCGCTCATAAAATTCTTTTTTCAATATAAAAAATCATTAAACATTTTCCTAGGAATCTTAAGAAAAGTTTTGTTTTCCTTTGAAACGTTTCAAAATTCTTCAAAATCTTTGAAAATCTACATTTTCTTTAAAATAATTAAATAAAAATGCTTTTTTAATGAAAATTAATTTCTGACAGACATTTAATTTTTTTATATTTATTGAATTTTTCAGCTTGTGGTTTATAAAAGCTTTGCCAAAAGAAAATCACCGATCTCCAAAAAATAGCCTGTCAGTGGCCATGACCCATTTTTTGAATTCCAAACACTTTCTGCGTACAATTCTTATTTTAACTCATATTTTACGTAACTGATACATGAATATTTTTTCCTGTCAATTTAAATCTTAGTTTCTTTAGAATCTTAGAAATTTTATTTCTAAACATAAGATTATAATGTATAAGTTTATTCCAGAAAATTTTTTAAACATCATTGTACCTTACAAAGTGTTTCTTTAACTAAAGTAAAAATTAAATGTAGGATTTATACCATTAAAACTAATAAACATTATTCATATACCTAATTATTGTAAAACTTATTTAGTAGGTCGACCAAAGAGTACAATTTATCGCACAATGAAAATCTTTATTTTTACCATTTTTACATCAATATTTAAGAAATTTCAATGGCTTCTTTTTTTTAAGAATCCAAATATCTTCTATATTCTTCTATATGCGTATCCGACTTCACATGAATTCTCTTTTAATTCGCAAAGCAAACCAGTCTTTCCTCAATTCGACTTAAAAAAAATTCTTTGGCACAGAAACCATTCAAATTAAAACTATTCTTCGAGAAGATAACAAATAAAAAGTGTGAAAGGATTTTCAGTCATCTCTCCCAAAAAATCTTGATTTGAATGCTTCTTGCGTCAAGAAACTACTTTCAATTTGACGAACTGAAGTCAAACTGGTTCGACTTGTTATTGCCAAAAAAAAAATTATTTTCAGATTCCAGACCGAAAAGCAACTCTTCCTGACCCACTTCCAACATATCCACCATACCGATTTTCAAAAATCCATTTTCCTCCCTTCCAAAATGAAATCTTCCTTATGTCCTGATTTGGGCAGTGGGTCGGGTCAGCGCGGTGTATGCTAAATTATGAGATATCCAGTCTAAGTCGGGGGAGTAGACAAAAAAAGAAGCTGAGAGGAAGGAAGATTGAGATGTCGAGAGGATGGAAGATGGAAGAGGCCAGAATAGGAGACTGCACAATATTTGGGGAAAGAGGGACGAGGAGGGAATGTAAAATTGGGAGGGAATATCGACGCATAGTTTTGTAGATTCGACGCCCTCAACGTTTCGTCCAACATACCCAGGGCCGACCAAAAACGTCTTCTTACCCGAGTGCCACTGCTTCTGTTGATGTATATACTTTCAGAATGACTCCCGATGTTTTGGACGTTTTCCTGGTTCACAGTGGCCGGGCGTGGGCCCCTCTGCGTGGGAAGAGCCGTTGGCCAGCCCTGGAGCGTCTTGCGTGCCCATCTTGGGTATCGTCGAAGCACCTTGCGGACGTTATATCTGGCGTCGCGACGCTTCCGAACCTCAGCCGCTCCGCAGTCGCCCATCGAACCACTTCTCATTCCCACGGTTAGTAATATTATTCCGGATCCTCTTATTTTCATCAGAGTGACAGAACAGCTAGTTCTTTAGCTGTCATCAGTTTCGCTTCAGCCTGGAACAACAATTAGTGATTTTGGAATTAGTGTTGAGATCCGGTAGTTGTGAATCTACTGATAAAGTGAATCAAGGATCAGAGAGTATCTGGAAAAGTGAATAAAACTAGCGAGGATCTACTGCTATTACTACTTCCGGAATCGTTAGTTCGAGGATTTAGTTGATCTTGTGATGAGGTGTTGTGACTTGAAGAAAAAGGATTTTGTTGTTGAAAGCTGGTGATCTTGAATCGGATTGGTGGTCATGGTGTTGTGTGATGATGTTCTTTTGATTTTGAGAAGTATTCTAGCACTGGAGACATCTAGAAGCTTTAGATATCTGATAAGATGTGGATTTCTGATGATATCGAAAGACAAATAAAGCTTCAGATATCTGACAAAACCTAGATGCTTTGAATGTCTAAAGAGAACTTTGTTAGAACCCTTTCTTCAAGAATCTTAACTCATTAGATTCTTCCCAATTTCTTCTGAAGAAAGATGGATAGAAGTTTAACTAAAGAGAAGAATTATCATTCCTGAAGAAGGCGTTGTAACTGCAATATCTACGATTACTCATGTCAGAAAAATGGCATAGCTGTATCAAATCTTCTTAAAGATCTAGGTCAAGATTCAGAAGAAATAGCTTGAACACCTCCAAACCAGTTCTAGGTCACCTCAGATTTCCAAATTACTCTTGTGCTATTTTTAGAATTTCTGAGACCTGAAGAAACAGTGCATTTATTTCATTCATAGGTTCCCAGATAGCTTTAACAACAAAGGCACTAAGAATTTAAGTATAGTATCCTGACTTCATATCGCTTTTTGTAAAGTGAAACTGTAAATTATTTAAAAAAGTTATTTCTAATTTGGATTTAGATTTCTGGTAAACTATAAAATAACATCTGGAACTTAATCTATACAAATCTGTAACATTTTCTTTAAATGAAATTATCTAGAACAAGAATATTATTTTAAAAACTAGAGCTTTATACAAAGTGTTGAAATACCTAAAAATAAATCAAGGTTGTATACATAATCTCATCACAAGAATTTTTAGCATAACATACGAATCTAAAAATACTCATTGAAGGATTCAAACTACTTTTGAGGATTATAAATTCCAGAATTCTCAATTGATCCTTAATTTTTTAATTTGTAGATACTATCGTTTAGAATACTAGTTCTAAACTTTTATTTCTAAAAATTTTTATTCCGGGTTTTTTGTTTTGTTGAAGAGCATATCCTCTTTCTGACTGAGATACAAAAATCAATATTTTTTTTAAATATAAAAACCTACAAATTTTTCAATAACCAAGAGTTTTCGACATTGCATTAAAATCCGGGAAATATTGTTGCGAAATAACTTTGCCTTGGCAGTAGACAAGACAATAAAGAAACATTGTCAATGTTGTTTTGCAAGTGAGAATTATTATTCAACGATTTTTCCTACATTTCGTCGAAAGTCGTGTCTGCACAATTTTGGCAATGTTGAAAATCCTTAGACTTCTAACAAGTTATGGGCCCAGCTTACTTCCATTACATCAGGGTAATCTAATTTATTAGATAATGGGAATTTTCATTGTATTGTCAATCACTATGATCTTCTATTGCAAATTAAGTCTATGATCTGTTAGATAAGAGATTTTGGACTAAATGGTTTTAGATTAAAATGTATATCTTAAGTCCAATAAAATTCAAAAATTGTCTAAGACAAACAATATTAACGAAACAACTTTCTTATTTCAGAAACCGTAAGCGAACCGTCTCAAGATGTGTGACGACGACGTAGCCGCTCTTGTCGTAGACAATGGATCCGGTATGTGCAAGGCCGGTTTCGCCGGAGACGACGCACCCCGTGCCGTCTTCCCAAAGGTAGGTATAATTTTGTCGCCACCGTGTCCCAGAAATTTAGACACTTATGAATAGACAGGTGCACTACCTGAGATGGCAATGTCGCCTTCACCCCGGAACCCTCCTCCCTCAACATAAACTGCATCTGAAATCTTACACGTTCCAAAAGGAAAGACAACAGCTCTTTTGGGTACCTATTGTTTCGTTCAAGTCGAGTTCTAGCAATACAGCCTGTTTAAAACTTTCCTCAATTCGAAGTCTTATACTTTGAATTACAAAAATCGCACATTACAGTTCGCGTAATCATAATGAGAAAGTAAATTAACAATTAAAAAATTAAATAACAATGCAAAAAATAAAATAAGGGCACTCTTATTGTTGAAACCTTTTTTTTACATGAAATTAGTATACAAAAATAAAAGAAGGTCAAACTTATTTTGTAAAGATCAGTTAAATTTTTCTTATAATACAATTGACAAAATGGTAAAGAAAAACGAGGAAAAAGTGTTGAGACATAGTTTGGCATCTTATGAATACATGAAGAGGGTTGTATGAAATTGATTATATAATATGAGAGTGGATCAGAAGTTTAATTGTGGAGAAAGTTGAAGAAAAAAAATTTCGAAAAATTTGCAAATGCTATACTTTGATAAGAAGCCAGAACTTTCTTTTAAATTTCAAGTTCAAATATTATTTTTGAAATTTATTTCTTTTTAAAATGTTCGAGCCTAAGCTTTTTTAATGTAATGCTTCCAATTTGTTAGTTTTACTCGTGAATAAATAAATAATTCCATAAAAAATTGTGAATAAATGATTCCTTTATATCGGGATATTGAATTTTAATATCTAGGTTCAACCCCCTAATATTTGTTATAAAACTGAATAATTGATGAAATTAAATTTGAATCAAATGTCTGCTTTTAATACTCTTTCAATATGATGTAATTAATTTTAAAGAGATATTTAGGTTCAAATATATCAAGCATTAAGGTTTCTATTGAGAAATTGTACAAATTTGAAACAGTACGATTGAAATGTATACTTGTGCATCCTTTGTTAATCTAATTTGAAATTATTTGATTTCTAACGCTTTCGACTTCAAAATGTTTAGCCAATAAGTGTTACAAATTGAAATAGTGCAATTTTAAAAAATTTGTCGCCGAAAAGAAAATCGAAAATGTCTTATAACCCGAGGCCCAAGATGGAAATAAAGAATAGATGAAATCAAAGTATTATGAATAAATTTGTGTTATATGAGCCGTTGTTGGGACTATTTTTATATTTATATACTTGGGATGTTTGACATGTTATTTTAGCCAATCACCGAAGAGGTTTGAAAATATTTTAAAATGGAACAGAAATAGTGAGAGTAGTAGCATTTTTTCAAAATAATATCATCGCTAAAAAAAATTGGCCAATAGTGACAATGGTGGCGTAAATCTGAGACCTATGAATTACATTTTTTTGTGAACTAGCTCTAAATGCCTGGATTTTTATTTCATGAAATTAAAAAAATTTTTAATTGAAAAATACATTATTAATTTTTTTAAATGTTGTGATATAACAAATTGTTGATACAATAATTAATAATTTTAAATTGAAAGCGTTTGAAATGTAAGAAAGATATCTATTCAAGGATTTTGAATTAAAAATGTTCCAAATCAAAAAATTTTAGATTACCTAGGTAAAATTTGGACAAAAGCCCAATATTTCTAATATAATAGAAAATAATTGAACTTGTATCACTTTTACATTATAGCGTTTGAAATAAAATAACTTGAAATCGAACATATCTTAATCAGATGCTCTCAAAATAGGAAACTTTTGAATGAAAACGTTTAAAATTGGACAGTTTCATTAGAAAGAAGTTGTTGTTGTATCAGTACTGCTTCAAAGCGGTGAACATTAAACAATTTTATTTTTAATTAAAGAATCTCGGAATTGAAAGATTTCCGATTAAAATTTTGAAAGCAGGACAATTTAAAATTTTTTCAAAAGTGAATAATTTCATATTAAAATTTTGATCACATAAAATTCAACAAAATCCAAGTTCAAATTTTAATAATTTAACATTGAAAACGTTAGAATTTCAAAAATATACAATTATAACTGATTGAAATTTGACAATTTTAAAATGAAAACTAAATTGAATTGTTCAAAGTCAAAGCTTCTGAAATTTCAGTATTTCAAAATTTTAGTACAAAATGGAAAAATGTTCAATTATAAACCTTTACAATTGAATTATTCTTAAAAATAAAACGTTGGAAATGAAGAAATTTCGAGTGCGCAACATTAAAAATAAAAAACTGTCTAATACAAAGCGTTGAAATTAAACAGATCTGAACTTCATTAAAAACTGCATCAATTTTTAATTACCAAGAATTGCGATATCAAAAGGTTTTTATACTCTTCCCCTTTAAATTTTAAATGGTTTCAAGTACATTTGAATGGTTTAAAAATCAATATTTTTCGGAATATCAATTGTACTTTTCCAAATTTTAACATTTCAATTTCAATTGCAGAATCGGAACTTATAAAACAGAAACATTTTGAATTCAGCGTTCAACATTAAAATTTAGAGCTCTAAAATATTCAAATAATTTGTAACTTTTTGAATATAAATCCTTTAACTTTCAACACTTCATTCAGAATCATTATTCATTCTTTGAATCATTCAATCGAATATATTTTGAATTATTCACTTGTTGAAATCTTTAGCTAAAAGTTTAAAATATTATTTCGTTAAAAATTTGAAAAAATAATGCAAAAGAAGATCGCTCTACTTCCATTTTTTTAAATTGCACAGTTTAAAGATTCAAAGATTGAAATGTATAAAAATTCTATGTAAGTCTATTCGTCGTACTCGGAAATTCGAACAATTTATTGATGGCTTTTGTTTTGATAAAAAGGAAATTATCAGAGTTATAAAATTTTCAAAATTCGAAGAAACAATCGAAAAGTAAAATTTCAAGCGAAATAAGAACAACGCACGATATGAAGGAAAGGCTAAAAAAGAAAAACGTTGCTTTTTGAAAGCCCTACAAGATTATCATAACAACTTTCTGAATTTTCTTAAAAATTTAAAAATTCAAACTTTCATTGCAAAACAAAAAATAATGGAAAATGAACATTTTCATTCGACGGTCAAACTATGCAAGATGCGAAAAAAGATTAACTGGCTTGGTCTTGTGGATTTTCTTTTGTTAAAGCTCCTTTGGCTTCAACGAACACATTCTGATCACGTATCTCGTGCTTCGCAATCGATTTTGTCCAAAGCCTGAACTTTTCTACATTATGTTCAACACTATTATATCAAATGTATTCATATTTATTTCAGTATCTGAAGCTGGTACTGCTTATTCAGATTTTGCAAAATAATGTACAACTGTTATTTCTCATGATAACTTCAATATTTGCTCCTTATTTTGCACTCACTTTTATTCTCAGCTTCCCTGAAAAATCTATCATTTCAAAAAATGTATATTATCACAATTCATAATAAGCATTAGTATTGAAACATACATATTTTCATTGTCTTATTTTTATAATTATAAAAAAGTGTACATCCTATACAAAAAATGTTGTTATTATACATTTTATTGCAACTTGTGTCGTTTCTCCATAAATTAATATTTTGTTTATTTTCAGTTATTTTTTTATGATTTAAACTGAAAATACGCATACTTGTGTAAAGTGGTTCTGAGCAAATTTGTGGATATAATTGAGGCGAAAAATGTAGGTGAATAAAAAGTTATTGCAGCTTGTGTGGTTTTTCCAAAAAGTGAATTTTTAATTTTTGATGTATTTTTATAGCAAGCGTTTATAAGAAATTTGTAGATTTTTTTGGTTGAACAACTTTTGTCTTTTAATTTTTTTTTGTCTCTTGTGTCATTTTTTAAAAATGTAACCTAATTTGTACATCCATTTTGGGTGAAAAAGTTTGCATATTATTTTTTTTCTTACCTTGTGTCGTCTTACAAAACATTGAATTTTTTTTTGTCATTTTTCACGAATAAAACAAAAACTACGCGTCCTATCAAAGCGTGATTTGTAACAAATTTGTAGATCTTTCTTGGGTGCGCGATTTTTGTATTCTCATCTTTTTTTGTATCTTGCATAGTTTGACCGCAAAATGGGATTTTTAATTTTTAATTATTTTTTGTGCAATCAAAATTTAAATTTTGGATTTTTCGGAAAAAATCAAACAGCTGTTATGATAATCTTGTAGGGCTCTCGAAAAGCAGCGTTTTTCTTTCCTTAAATTTTTTTCATATCATGCGTTTTTCGGCTTAAAATATTAATTTACGTTTGTTTTTTTGGGATTTTGAAAATGCCATAATTCTGATAATTTTCATTTAATCGTAAAATTTCAATTTGATAAATTGTTTCTTTTTTAGGGTACTCCTAATAACCGTACATAGAATTTTCAAATTTTGAAAAAAAGTGGTCTTCAAAATTTTCAAAATGTGCTCACTTTTTGAATTTTGATCCGAAATAGCTGGTTAACAAACTCGTTCTTTCTTTTTAGGCCTTCAAGAAGTGTGCAAAAGCACAATCTAATCTGATCAATCTTTCGAAAGTTATCTTGCCCACACGATACTACAGACTACAGACAGACAGACAGACACCTTCGCAGAACCCGTTTTTTCTGACTCGGGGGCCTCAAAACGTCGACATTCAATTGAATCCGCGAAAGTCATTTTTCACATAAAATCAATACCTTCTCATTGAGATGAGAATGTACTAAAATCAATGTGAAAGGAGAAAGTATGATTCATGAGATTGAAGTCATCTAGTATTTATTTTAGAAATTACAATAAATACATGTATTAGAAACAACGGTATCGAAACGATCAAATCAAAATTAAATAAGAAACGGATTTACATTGGGATGATCTCGTTGATTGGCGCTGAGGAAAATTTCCATTGCCGCTCCGTTCTCGCACGCAAATTACCCCAGGTGCAAAATGCTTCAATGGTACGAATTGCGGCCAGATAATTGTTAGTTAAATGGTTTACGTGGATGAATTTGAAACAGTACCAGATTGTGAAATAGCTTATGTCACATTTTCGGAGACCAAACGAATAAATGTGATGTTAGAGTAGTCGAGAAACAGAAGCAAATAGCCAACTGAAAAATAGCACCAAACTGAAACACAATTAAAAAAAAAAAACAAACGTCTCAGTGCTGGTTATAATTTTGCGGTAATGTCTCGTTCTTTTTAAACAGCTTAGAATATTAATGAGGAGTGCCTTCGTTTTCGCGAAAGTGGAATGCTATAGGCTTCGCCCATTTCAACTACGGATAATCATCCCGCGCCGCTCTTGATTTTAGCGGTAAAAATTTATTGCCCTATGCAAAAACTCTATTGAACCCGCTCTTTTCTGGCATTCAGCGGAAACCAAATTACAATAATTATTCGCAATACACTATAAAATGCCTATTGTATTTCCTGGCGCGAATATTTATAACTTATGTACATTAAAATCGTCTCATTAAAAGCAACATATTTTTTAGCTGGAGAACTTGGTATACTTCTGATTTCATTCAGGCTTTAAGAAAATTGCCTTCAATTTGAGAAAACATCTTTTAGAATACCTATCATCAGGCATACCCAGCAATCTCGACAACCATCTTAGCGATGACTTGAAGATATCGTAAGCTAACTAATTTACCTGTCTCTAAATGGAGGTCAAAATTCGAGGTGTACGATGGTAAGCCTTGTATTTTATTAACGAAGAAGAACTGTAATCTCTCAACTGAACAAAAGTACCTTAATCCCCAGACTTCTGTTGCGTAAAAAGAACACTACGCGTGAGGCTACGAAAAGGGATAGTCTAAGTTTGCCAGGTATTAGATTTATATGCGAATGGAATTTTAGAAACACCACCCATAGCAGTATTCGTAGCAGACATTCTTTTTATAAACTCTTCATAAAAAACACACGAATCTGATGATATAACACCGAGATAGACGAAGTCAGTCATCACTTTCAGCTGAGCCTGTGCGTAGAAGAATTTTCATCAACATAGCCGAACTTTGCGGCATACCATAACTTTTTATTTTACTTTTCTGACCGTTAAAAATTGCTTATATAGTATTGCGCGATAAGGTTATTTTTTGCTCGTATGTCCGCCTGAGGGTAACCGAATACTACTATATCATCCGCATAAGCAAGCAGGATAGCGTCAAATAAGTGATCTATTGAAATTTGATGCGCACCGTGATTTCTTTAATACTCTTCTAGAACATATATGAAAATCGCAAACAGGAGAGGAGTCAGGATCTCTCCTTCAAGCACCCCACAAGTAACCTTAACGGACGAAGTTAGACCCTCGCAAGTACGAGTGGACATGTGAGCGTTATCATAGAGTGTTGTTATAATTAGTCTAATTTTAGTGGACATGCCTATCCTTAGAAGCTTTCGCCGTAGATGACAGTGGTTTACTGAGCCAGAAGCCTTTTTAAAATCTATATAAAAAGCAAAAATTCGTCACATTAGGATAGACAACAGAATCTGAATGAAAGAATAAATGGTAAAAATATGTTCTATACAACTTCTTCCAGGCCTGGAAACGACCTGATTTCCTGGGAGAACGCTTACCTCGTTAGCTTCGCAGTCAAACTGTCAACATCATCTGAGAGAAGATATTGGCAATACTGTTTACAAGGACAATCCCCCAGTAATTATGACGATCAGATTTATCGTTCTTTTTAAACTATATGAATACATGCATTTCAGCCCAGCTAGATGAGACTGTTTCCTCGGCCCATATCTCGTCAAAGAGGTGACTTAGGTACTGTACTTAATTTTCTGAAAGGTTTTCAAAAAATTTATTGGGAATCCCATCCTCGCCCGGCCCATTATTACATTTACAGTCTGATAAAGAGACTTTAATTTCATTAATCGAGATATCACAGTTCAATAAAGGGTGTTCGTTTACAACTTAACTTATGCGAAGGGGAGCCTCAATCGGAGAAAGAGAAAAAGAAGGTCTTGCCATACATGCATTCTTATATTGTTAGTCGAAGGGGACCGTGACCTAAATCTATTGACCGCTGTCCACTAATCCTTAGGATTATTAAAAGCCGCTAGTGAATTCAACAGTGTAGATTCGTATTGTCCCTTCTTGGACTCACGCAACTGCAGCAAATGTCTTTTTATTTCCAGGCATTTTGAGATTGTATAAGCTTACTGGAGTACGCCATTCAGGCTTTACAGGTAAATGTAACTTATCAGCGACAGTTGAGATTATGGTAATTAAATTTTTTATTTAGGGCATTATTTCACCGTTGGAGTACACAGAGTGCTTAGAAATATACATTTGGTGTATAGAGGAAAATTTCCGGTTAGCATTCCAAATTATTTCATCATTTAAAAATAAGTCTCTATTTACAATTGTGTTCATCTGTATTTAATACGAAATATCAAACCGAACCGAATTCAGAACAAATTGCACGAATAAAAACAAAATAATGTATTTTGTTAAAATTCAAACACAGTGAGCCACAATCATTTTCAACCTGACAGTTCTATGGCACAACCTTTCTTTAAAAACTGCATTCATGATCATTTCAAAGTATTTTATAACAAAAACAAGAATAAAGTCTCAAGATTTTTTTGAAATTTGTTTAACGATGAACATAAATTCTCGCTTTCTTTTCACAGAATTGAGTTCGCAGTCAAGCAGGGATTCACTTGATACTCCCCGCGCGGTTTACTGTCGCTCTTCTCCTTCTCGTCGTATACCTGAGGGTCCTGATGAGCATCCTCTTCGTGCGAGGGCCAGGTCGCCTCCTTCTCCTAAAGTACTTGGATATGCACTTCGACAACTTGGATACATTCGGCTCATTCCCCGAAAAAATCAGAACCTACGATTCGAATTTCGAAACTTTTTTAATGGATACGATCCCGAAACTCTTGCACTAACACTCATGTACTTTGTATCGGTGAGGTGGTCACGTGGTTTAGATTACAAAGTGGGGATAGGCTAGTCAAGACAGAAGGTTTAAATAAATAAAGCAAAGGGCAGCGCAAATCGAACATCTACACTATCGGCTATGAACCGATTCAGCCTGATTTAGAGTATGTTTCGCCAAACTCTATATGGCTTGTGGCGGATATTTCAAAGTCGATCTTCTCGAAAATTGCGAAAAATTGCATATTACTCATTTGTCAAGTTAATACTCAGGCAATGAGCTTTCATTACAAAAATTATGAACCGAATCTAAAATTGACAATTGCCGGTGTAAGATCGGACAGCTTTGATTTTTTGAGCAGGTACACTTTAGAAATAATGTCCCATACATTCAATAAAATGAAAATAAACATTTAATTATTTATGTTATTATCTTCTTTCAGGTTTTTCAAATTAAGAAAATACGCAATAAAAGCATAGTAATTAAATTAACTTTTGAATCTATACAATGGTCATCAATAAATGCCGAAATCATATTAATGCGAATATTTCTTAAGGACAATGAAAAATCCTGGATGGTTCTACCTTTAAAAACTGATGTTTGGTTTCACGTGAAGAATGAATAATTTTTCTTTGAGTTGCGCAACTGGATGTATTTCTCCAGATTTCGTTCAGTGAAGACATTATTTTGTTAGAATCGTTAGTGCGACTGTTATAAGATTGCATGAAACTTTAATCAAATGTGTATAGGCAATCAATAAACCACCATTTTACATCTTGTCTTTTATCGATAAGTGTTATTTATTATTTATAAATTTAGGTTATTAGTAACTATTTATATCACAAAAACCCAGTAAATTTTTTATTCAGTTGACTGTTGCCGAATAATGGAATGATGTACTCAGTGAGAATAATTTTTTTTTTCATGAAACATTAAACTGTATCTAATAATAATAAATATTTTGTCTGAAAAATTAGAAAAAATCAATAAATAAATAGCAAACAACTGTTACGTCTTTAACAACGAATTAATATCCAGGATTTCTCATCCTTTAGATGAGTCAACTCCACTCTCTCCGATCGATTACGTAATTGAGTAAGAAAAAAATCTTTTCAAGGTTAAAATTAAACATTTTCAGAAACGTTACATAGAGTAGTTTAAACATAGTAGTAAAATAGTAATCAAAATTTTTTGACCGAAATAATTTCGGATTACTAAGTATGTAACATTAATCTCGGGTAACAATGTAATAATAATAATGTAAAGTTTCAGAAAATTTGTAATTTTCATTTTAAAAAAAGGATCAAAGGTGGAACCAAAACTTAGGAGGATGATTTATTGTAAATGAAAATTTTAATGCCAAACCAAAGAAGAGGGTAGAATTAATTGTGAACGATATTTATTGAACAATAACCAATACAGTCGTATTTCTCTTGTAAATCAGTAAAATTTTCATCTATTACAATATTCTATAAACTTGGTTTAAAAAAGATCTATTTGGTGTATTTTCCACATTGTTGGTTATATTTTCACATCATTGTGGTATTTAAATTATCTCAAATTATAGAGGAAATCAATAGCAATTCAGATTTCAAAACATTAGAATTAGAAAAACACATTACAAAAAATTATGGTTGGGTCGAAATACGTTTTTTCAATATTTGACATCCAAAATAGAACGAAAATACCAATTTCAGAGATGGAGAATCTTACTTGTATTGTAGATAAATTTGAAAACAAAAAAATTATTTTGATCTGCGTTTTTTGTTAATACGAGTAGATTTGTGTAAATGTAAAACTTTTTCATTTTCTAAAACAAATTATAAGATTTTTGAAAATCAAAATAAATAATAATTAATGAAAATATTATTTATTAACAATTTTGATTCAAATGTGAATACTTTTACTTTTATTTTTTATTCAAGGAACTTTGAGGAGCATATTTTAGAAAGAAGATTATTAATAACTTTCAATAAACAGTCCTTTCTCTGATAAATTTTGATTTAAATGGCTGTGTTCAACAAAGAGGGGGGTTTTGGCCCTGTGGCAATTTCAATTTTAGTATCAGCAACATGTAGGGGTAATGCAGTATAGTAAACCGGCACAACCTGGAATCTCAGGAATTATTAGTTTTTGAGTTATTCAAATTTTCCACGTGGGATATATAAAAATTTTATTATCATCCTTGGAACATTTGTTGCCCGATGACAGCAATATTTTTATGAATAATTTTAAATACCCCAAAGCAACAATAAAATAAAACATTTTTAATCCCTTTTAAATTCGCACATTTCGCTGTTTTTATTTACTGTTTTTCGAATAATAATGATGTAAAAAGCATATCAAAACACAGTATTGATCATTCTACTTCATCAAGATTGATTTCTACACAGGTAGATGTGATGATAACTAATTTTTTTAAATGTTTATCATGATTTTATATATTGTTATGCACAATCCTACTACGTATTTTAAATTTCATGCTTTTGGAGCGTCTTCTAATGTGCTGAACAAAAGTTGCATTTTTAATATATTAAAAGTTACGTTTGAAAGCACCAATCATATATGTAACGGATTGGAATCCAATTATTTTCGCTGCCTAATCAGGGATCCAAAAAAGAAGGACACGAAAGGCATTTCCAGGGATTGCAATTTTCAATACCTTTGGGTGCAAGCCTTCTTACCGGGTAGGAGGCAAACTCAGTTTTTTTTACCCGAGCGTTCGTTTGCAATAACGATAAGCCGAGTGTTGCAAGCAGGCGAGGGTAAAAAGACGTTTGCCTTCTTGGTGCACAGAATATTTCATGTAAAAAAGGTGCGGTCTAAAAGTTTAACACGTCTGACACTTGATGTTAGATTGACTCGGTCATAATCGTACAGGACGACAGCGAAAGTGCATGTGTGGAGTATGATTATGAACTCATAATAGTAGAGTACATAAGCTACAGCGCGCGGGAAACATTGCATCGACAATTAGTTATATAAAAATATAAAACAAGATTACTATTATTGCAGCTTCAAATTTTACAGTTTAATTACTTGAAAAAAATAATTCAAGGCATTGAGTTTGAAATAGAATTTTAGCAAATCAAAGATAATTTAATGTTGAATGGCTAGTTCTTGCTTGGTTTTACTTTTGTGAAATTTTTATTTTTTATTTTCTCATAGATTAATTTGGAAAGGGGTTTGGGAAATTGGAAATCTGCTTTTGAAATTTTCACTTTTCAATACTATTGTAAAATTTTTCAGTTGTGCAGCATTTCAATTCAGGGTTATTATATAGTGAAATAGTTGAAAGGTCTAGGTGGATAAGCATGTACGAATTTCCCCCGCACGTAAAGTACACTACCCCTTTTTATGTTAAGGAAATTTTCCTTATGTTTACTACTTCAGTTTGAATAAGCCATAGCGTCAATAAAGATATAAATATTAAGATGAAAATGGGTGTTCTTATTGACTATCTTTTCCAAAAATCTTTCCTAGATCCTACCCTCCCTGTACACTGTAAAAAATATTTGTTTAGCCATCTAATTTTGGTTTTACAATCACAACTTCCGTCAGTCTTGAGACAATTCTCTTCGAGAAAACACGGTAAAATCTCGGTCCTACATTCATATTTTGCCCAATTGCACTTTAAAGATCTAAAAATGGAAAAGTTTAAAACAAATACCGATCTCTTTGATTTTTATCGTAGAAAGGGTCATGGACATTTTTTGAAATGTTTTTTAGAAGAAAATTGTGCAGAAGTGTCAGAGCGTGAAAAAAATAAATTAAAGAGAAAACTTCAATCTTTTTCCAAGTACGCTAAAAAAAAGTGGAGCAAGGCAAAATATTTTTTTTAAAAACTTTTGGGTCTAAAAACGCAATGTGGATGAAGATGGATTTTAATTACTCAATTGGTGATTCCCAACAGACAAGGTATTAGTAATGAATGTTTTAGAATCTACATTTTACTTTAGAACTTTGCAATTTTTTTTTCAATTATCCATTTTTCTTAAATGATGTTTCTGGAAATGCATTTCTGTTCATTTTTACTTGAGTTTTGTTCATTGTCAGCACTTTTTTCATTAATTATTGACAGAACTTCATAACTATGTTATGCTAAACATGAACTTTTATCATATTCTTGAAATGAAAATGTCTTTACAGCTGTTTTGGTCGTTCAGACATTTTTTCCAAAATTTAAGTGAAAGATCTAAGCGCAGAAAAACTGAAGATTTGAGGATAATCAACAGCGCTGATAAACTTGCTTTCGCTACATTTATGAAGTTAAGAACAGAAGGTAATGAAACGGCTGCTAAAATCATCAAAAAAGTATCTACTTCTCCAAAAAATCAAGCCACCGAGATGTTAATTCACCTGAAACGTCAAGACAAAAAGAATCCTAAGTTACCAACAAAGTTATCAGCTTTGGAGGCTGTAAGACTTATTCACTTCTGACACCTGATCACGATGCTAATAATGAATTTGTTGAAAATAAGTATATTTTACACGTGAAATACGGTTTTGATGGTAGTGGAGGACATTATCGATACAATCAGAAATTTAGTGACCCCGAATCTAGTGATGCTTATCTTTTTGGGACATTCATAGTGCCTATTAGACTGACAGACAAAACAACAAATACAATGATCTGGGAAAATCCACGACCTTCCTCTACTCCATTTTGTCGGCCGATTCGATTACAGTGGGTTCAGGAAACCACTGATGTTATGGAAAATGAAGATATGCGCATTTATAACGAAATTGCAAGTCTGCAGCCCTTTATTTCGAATAACACGTTTGTAGAATTTCCTCTAATGCTGACCATGATTGATGGAAAGATAAAAATTAAAGAAATACTGATGTTAAAAAAAAAGAATGATGTGAGTTTATCATTTATCAAAATTTATTAAAACATGTCTGATGCACTCAATGACAGTACAGGTGCAAAATTTTATATTTGTGGAGCTGAGCCATCATAAATGAATGACTAGAGTATGGTGATGGAGAAAGAAGAGCGCAGGTCTACTTTTAAATTTGGTCTTTCTACACTTCATGCCTACATAAGAATATTCAAATCTCTCAACAAAATTACATACCGTCTAGATAGCGAGCAATTGAAGGTAAATAATTTTTTCCCATCAATAATTTCAACATACTGATGTGCGGTTTCGATTTTAATTCAAGTGAGTATTTCATGTAATTGTATCACATTTTTTTACATTTTTTAAATAGATGGATGTGAATGATGGGAGCAAAATTCTAAGGGAGAGGAAAAAAGAAGAAATCTATTTAATCCCAAATAGAACTTGATGCGGATTTTCCAAAAAAGGACAGGGAAACTCTAATAATGGCAATACAGCTATATGATTCTTCTCTAATCCTAAGGTTGCAGCCGGAATCACAGGTGAAACTTAAAAACCTTTCTTTTTCACAATCATACCGCATTTTGAATTAGTCTCCTTTAATTACAATACAATTTTTTCAGGACTTGATGAGGAACTAATATCCCGCTTCGGAGATATATTGACGGTTATATCTAGTGAATATCTGATCAATATCGAGAAACTTGAAGAGTTTCGCAAAGAATATGCCAGACTTTATGTGAAATGTTATTGTTGGTATCCAATGACAACAGGTTTTTCATAAAGTTTCATTCCAGGGCCCTGCTATTGCAAAAGAGTCTATTCTTCCTATTCGTCTGTTATCTCAGAAAGCCTTGAAACCTAGTTATAAAAAAATATTAGAAAATATCGAGGGCGGTTTACAAGGAAGTTCTCTCGTGAAAAGACAAACAAGGACATTTTCTTACGGTTGATTCCTAATTCCTGCTCGGAACTCTCTAGTTCTCGGGCAAAAAAGAGAATTAGAGATATGCCAAAGCGAACGCAAGATATCCTGATATTAACGGCTAAGAAAAATTATGAATCTGAAGATGACAATGAAAGTGAATATAATGAATCCGAAGAAATAGAAGGAAACATATTCTAGGTTTATACCGACATCTTACTGTCTTGAAATTGTAATAATTTAATTTTATTGATGTGTATAATTAAAAGAATACCTTATTTACATTTATTGAAAAATTCAGTTGTTTATATTTCAATATTCCTGTGTCATTTGCGCAGTCATTGAAAAAATACGACTTTTCGTTACCTTTTCATGTTTTGAATCATAATAAAATTTTTCGAAAATTTGATACTACATTTGATTCAACAAGTAGAATTTAGAATTTTTCTTTTTCAGTAATTTAGAATTTTTTGTAACATACTTTTAATCAGAATCTTTAAAAATCCCAAATTAACTATCTTTGTTTAGGTTCAAAAAAAATTTCCAATTTTTCTATGCCATTATTTATCCGCCATTTTCAATTTTGCATTTTTTATATCAAATTCATTCTTAGTGACCTTTATATTACCTGAATACTAATTTTTGTGGAAAAAAATTAAAATTTAGACTTTTGACCAATTTTTTGTCGATCCTGGACCACTCTGCGGCAATGTTCAGTAAGCATCCTTGCTACGACATTAATTTGCCTTCTTTCCATGTGCCATGTGCTGTGCAATGTGCATGAATGCCCTATCATCACCTAAAATTAAAGTTATTATAAATTATTTAATTATTTGTAATGTAATTAATAATATTTTCGTAATATTGTACTATTATGATTATTTCTGTCATTGTTTATATGATAATATTATTAATAATTATTATTTTTCTTAATCGTACTACTCTGTTACAAATTCATTTTTTGGTTGAATTGTTAATATTATTGTAATATTGTACTATCATGATGATTTCTGTCATTGTTTTTCATGATAATAATATAAATAATTATTCTTTTTTTTAATTGTCCTACTCTGTTACAAATTAATTTTTTGGTTTGAAGATTCATTTTAGTTGAAAATTTATCTCTTTATTTGAAAATTCAACTATTTTGGTAGAAAATTATACTGTTTGAATGAAAATTAATTTTCTATTCGTAGAATTTTTTTTTTTAATTGAAACCCTTTTTGTTGAAAGCTTAACTACTTGGTTAAAAGGTGATATAGATATGGAAAACATTGTGACATTTCATATAAATCAAACATGTCAACTGAACTAGTAAGAGACAAATTCATTTTTCTGTTGAAGATTCATAATAATTTTAGCTGAAAATGTATCTTGTTCGTTGAAAATTCGTCTTTTTGATAAAAAATTCAATTCTTTTGTTGAAAATGCAATATTTTTACTTGTAAAATAAGGAATTTGAAACGTTTCAATTTGCCCTTAATATTACTATCTACAATAATTTTATTAAGAAGGTTTTATTTCTCTATTTCCGTACATAGTCTCCTCATTGCTCCTGTTTAGAAAATATATATTATAAAATTGGTATCATCACAAAGAATCTCCTTTAAGTCTTTTTTTTGTTGTTGTTATGATGTCTTGAATTTCTGTTTATGATTCTTAAACAATGAATCGGAACTTTGTAAAAAAATGTGAAAATTGGGTCAAAAGTCAAAATTTTTGCGCCTTTGATATCAAAATGATGTTTCTAATTCTCAATGATATTCAAAGTTCATTTCGATGAAAAATATTTAATTAATTAATTCAATTGAATAATTTGCATTTCTTCGAATAAATTTGTAAGGTTTGATCATATTCTAAATTTTCTTATCTAGTGGTACAAATCCTCAGCAATTTTTTATTGAAAATAATTCGCAACAGCATAAGCCTAATACACATATTTTGTGAAAACAAACTCATTTGAATGATTTAGGAAAATATTTTAAAATCACAACTTCATCTTCTTATGGTCATTAAATTTATATTTAGTTAATAATATTATTACGAAATAATAACGTATATTTTTAGATAATCTATAAAGCAGTATAGGTTATGGTTATGGGCCTGAATCGTGCTGACCCTAATAATGATGGGATATTGGGGGTTTAAACTACTGGCTGGAAAAAAAGGACTGTGGTCTTCTGGGGACCAGAAAACATCAGTTTAAGATCACTTTAAGACAGGCCTATACCTGCCTATACTGTAGTCTTAAGTTGGTATTTCTTTTCACGAGGGACGCCCACATTGCCATGGCTAGTAACTACTTTTTTTTGTAAAATTTACCAGATGTATAGTGTTCAGAAAAAGTTTCCTTTTCAGGAAAATAAGTACGTTTTGAGGATTTTTGGGATAGGTTTGAAAATGTGCACAACATAATGAAAGTGAAGTTCGTTTATTCGACACTGGCCAAAGGAACGATTTTATATTTGACGAAGAAATTGCACGGCATGAAGCATTGTCTTTAAAACAACATGGCGGCGACAGTGCAGAAAGAAATAGTTCACGTTGCTTGAAGTATAGCCTTGTAGGGGAAAAGGTTCCACAAGTCCAGCAGATTATCCCCTGTATCGTCACTGAAGTCACTTATTTCAATACACGTAAATAGATACAAAAATAAAAACACGTGGCTTCTCGCTTCTTGCAACTCTGAAAATGGTCAGAATAACGAACGAGGCACGAAAATGTAAGCGGCTGAAAGAAACTGGAAGTGACGACGCCAAAAATTAGGAAGCAGGCTATAGGGAGGAATAGTGATGCTGAAGGGTGTAGGAGGGAGCAGCGAAGAGAGTAAAGGAGTAGTGGGGGCAACTTGCTACTAGATATCTCTTTATGGACACCATTTGCCGCAACACGACGTATCAGTCAATATACTAAACTGCTTACAGGACATTGAGCAGGAGTAACGAAACTTCTGTCTTGAATTTACTAGACACGTTTATCTAGATTCATCTCATTGGCCCAACTAGACCTTTTCCCCCGTGTACGATTAACTAATTAACTAATCTTGCAGTCACATAATTCTGCTCGTGTAAAAAATATATTAACGTTGTTCAAAACAAAACATGTAAGAGGATGATGCTTTTGTGCCAAGACAAAATGTTTTCGCCTAGCAAACAATTAATAATGGTTGAATTCACGAAACCATAGTTTCTCGAGAATATTCCCACAACATTTTGTATTCAGCAACCTTTAAAAACTCTTTGTATAATGTTAAAACTATCTGAAAAGGGCAGGTGAATGAATCATTTATGTCCGAAAACTTTGAGGTAATTAAAAAGAGTTAGATATTTATTTAAGACACCGAAATTACACTCCTTTCTTCTTAGTGTCACGAGTCTACTGATTTTCCCTCGCAATCCATACGCTCACTTGGCGCACTCTTGCGCTGAGTGCCAATTCTGTTCAAATGCAAATCTCGACATCCTCCCACCTTGGCTCTATGGCTCAACTTATTTAAAAAATATGTATTCTAAAGTGATAATATTTGGGTAGATTCTCTGTATGTGTCGTCTAAATCGACCATCTTTAGTTTTTAATATAGCAACACGGACTACACCATCTCGACCAAGGATAAGTGTTTCGATTCGCGCTAACGACCAGTCAATACATTTGTGATTATCGTCTCCGACAAGAACTAAATCTCCTTCTTTGAATTTTCGTGATTATTTAACATTAACTTTCGAGATTAGCTTCAAATATTATATAATAATATTAATTATTTAATATTATAATAATATTATATTCAAATATTCTTTACAAACCCTAATTCTTAAATGTTCCATCAGTTGTTAATTACGCTTTAAACCCGAATTTAAATCTATTTGATTGAGTACATCGATATCAGGAGTTTCCGTTTCCTTGATAATGTGTTGAAACATCGCGGGAGTAAGAGCCACAAAATCACTCAGTTCCTCCGAAACGTAGGTTGGTGGTCGCGAATTAAGCGTGAGCTGGCAATTGCACAGAACGGTGCACATTTCCTCGTAATGGACACATGCTTTACCGTGAACCTTACGTAAAATAACTTTTAGCATCCCGATGATTCGCTCCCACCAACTTCCCCACCATGCCGCACTCGGTGGATTAAAATGCCAATCAATGTGCTTTACAGAGCTGTATTTCGGAATTGTATCCCAATTGAAAGACTCGAACGCATTATCGGCGCCAACAAAATTCGTCCCATTATCACTGTAGACAATGGAGGGTCTTCCCCGACATCCGATAAAGCGACGAAAACTATCTAAAAATGCTTTGGTGGACATTGACGTTACCAGTTCCAGGTGAACGGCTCGATATATTACGCAAGTGAACAAGCATATCCAACCCTTTTGTTTTCCGCGTAAAAACACTGGTCCAGAAAAATCAAACACAATTGCTTCAAATACCGCTGCATCTTTCACTTGATGGACAGGTAAAATGACTGTATTCACTTTCATTTTTTTAGCGTAGAATTTCTTACATGCAATGCATTTCGATACAACAGATCGTACAGTCTTTCGCATACATAGGATCGAAAACTTCTCTCGTAAATGACATATTAAAGTTTGTACGCCAGCATGACACATATTCTCATGAGTTTCTCGGATCAGTAATTCAACAAGTTTGTGTTTACCATCTAGCAACATTCGACATACGAACGAGAAACTATCATTGCGTTCAACGATTTTACTTTTTAAACGTATTAGACTATTTGAATGTACAAAAGTTTGTAGCAAGGCTAATTTTGAATATTTTTCGTTAGGAAACATTTGACCTTGTAAGCACTTTAAAACCTTTAGTTCAGTCAGAAAAATCTCTTGACAAGTTAATCGATTACCAGTGTAGTGTTCGATTTTTAGTTTAAAGATTTTAAATCTCAACATAATTGTAAAGAATCTTATCAACTTATTATAAGAAGAGAATTTTTCTAAATATTTTAAATCTGTTTTCTCATCTGCGTTTAACAATGAAACTTGAGCTGACCACTTTAGCCCCTCCCATCAGCGCGAATCGAGCAGTTGCTTCTTGCTTGTTGTCAACTCTTATTTCGCGAAAACGGTTCAAAATGAAAATACCCCATTGTTTATCTGGATTCAGCTAGGCCAATACAGTGGTTGAATCTGTCCAGTAAAAATCTGGTATGTCTTCATAACCTTCATGATTTCGCGATTTTGTCGACTCCCAATACACGCAGGCAGAAGTTCCAAACGCGGGATAGACATATTCTCCGGAGCAACTTGTGATTTTAGCTGCCTGTAGTTATAATACGACACAGTCTTGGTTTTCTACCCGTAAAAACGTGACCGTAGTAAATGCTAGCTTACTAGCGTCACAAAAGGTGTGTAAATAAAAATCTCCTGACCCACACTTCCTCGGAATTTAAATTTCAGGCAAATAATTCAACTAATTTCGCCATTGCAAAAACTCCTTTCTGACAGATTCGTCAATGGGCACATCCTAATCTAATTTATCTTGATATAACCTTTTTAATATTAATTTAGGAAGTAGCGTCACGGGGATGTGAAACCTATGGGATCAAAAACTTTATGTGCCGCAGAGAGAATTGACCTTCTAGTGATTATTTCACCACGTTTATCTTTTAAAAGGGACGGATTAATTGAAATTGTGTCATGTTCTTTATTAAAAGAAATCCCGAGTACTAGTGTTATTTCTTTTTCGCTGGGTTCGTGGTTAAACACTCACGCTCTTAAATCAGAACTGACCTCTCTCATTATGTCTTTGGATACCGAGATGAACTTAATTAATTCTTCACTAGATTCTACGCTTGTAGTGCAATTGTCTACGTAAAACGATTTAGACAATTTCTCAACAATTTCTTTCGACCAGTGACAATATAAATGGACTGAACGTAAGGCCAAATACTACTCGCTTGTGTCGAAAAACTACAAGTTTCCCATCTACATAGCAAAGAAAACGTAAAAAATCACGATCTTTTTAATTAATTTCTATCTATGAAAATGCTTTGCGAATATCCGCTATTACCGCGATATCGTGTTCTCGGAATCTTAATGAGGACGCTGGTACTAACTCGATTAAATTTGGACCTTTTTCGAGACATTGATTTAGAGGGACAACCCTTTTCACTCATGAACGCATCAAAAACTGGCCTAATTTTAGTGGTACTCTCTGGCTTGACAACATAACGATGAGGAAAATAATGAGAAAAAAGATTCAGCTCATTTTCCGGTACAAGCTCTATAATACCTTCTTCAACTGATTCTTTAAAGACCTTAGCATATTTGTTAAACAGAGCGTCTTTTTCTCATTTTTTTATTGTACTATTTAACCTTGTTTCAGCCAAATCAAAATTACACGAAACCGGTGCATGATCTTCAATCCAAGACAAATCAACGGAATAACGGTTAGAATCATTTGAAGAAACTGTTTCAAAAAAATTCTCTTTTACAATTACCTCCTGTAAACTCCGATCTAAATATTCGTTGGAATCTTTAATTCCTAACACATCCAAATTCCACAGTTCTGGAACTTTTGCATCGTGTACAAACATTGAAACAGCCACCGTCACTGTATCTGATCGTTTAGTGTTCCAAACCTGACCCATGACAGTCCAACCAAACACTATCTGTAAAACAGTGCGATCATTCGATAAATCGTATTTTTGACCTATCATGATTTTACCGGCAATGTCCGTGCCTATGAGAACGTCAATCGAGTCATAAAAATTCTCAGCACTCGAATGTAGATCGCATAGTGAAATGTGTTTGTCGTGCAATTCCTCAACCCATTCCATTTTCTTTACGCTTGGAATATCTGCACAAATAATATCTTTACTCATAGCTCGAAAATTGCATGCATGATCACCACCAATTCACTTCATACGAATTGAGTAAATATCATCAGGCTGACTCTGCGTTATTATACCGCCAAATAAGGAATGAGCAATCTTTACTCTTCCGGTCGGTTCATAACCTACAAAATCTACGACACTAGCTTTAATGTAGGATCGTTGAGAATCGCCATCAATTACTGGTCGAGCATACATTACTTTAGAATTTGAGTAAAACATGACGCGTATCGTTTGTAAATAAACATCTGGTAGACTACAGAAACTCGCGATTTACTGTTCAACGACTTTATTCTCTACCGACGTTTCGATTTTTCCAGAAGCTACGTTGTTCGAATTTCTGCAAAGATCCGGACAAGAAAGTATCACATGACGTTTTCCGCACCAGCCACATGATATTTTGACTCTACAGTCTTTTGAGCGATGCCCCCGTTTGAAACACTTGAAGCAACAACTATTCTCTTTCACTATATTTTTCCTAACATCGAGAAACAATTTCTTTGCTTTATCACACGCGACATTCTCATGGTTATTACTACAAAAAATACAGTTCTTACGTTTCTCCTTGGTGGAAAGTAGAGCGCTGGCTGTGGTTGTCTCCTGCGACGAGTCCATCTTACCTCTGCTTCCTGTCGTCTTCTCCCGTTTTTCATCCTCCGTCTGCATAGAAAAACCGTTGACCGCCATGGTTATTCTCTCTTCGTTTTTGACCTACGCTTCCAAGAACTGAAGCAGCTTCGTCAAGCGGTCTGTCGTTTCAGCACCGCCTGCAGGGGTAGCGTTGCTCATGGCAGAGCGTTGCCACATCCGTAGAATTTTGTCAGGAAGTGACGACTTGGCCAAAGGATAAAGCATTGTGGCACAATTGAACCACTGGATAGTGTAAGGTCATATAAAATTCACATGGCCGTTCCGGTTTTCCCCTGATGTCCTTAAAATCTATTTTGAAAATTAAATTTTTGAAACATATGGCTTTGTCGGAAATTGCATGGCCATATGTTTCAAACATTTAATTTTCAATATTGATGTTAAAGACAACAGGGGCCAACTGGAACGGCCATGGTAATTGTATATGCCCTTACATTATCCAGCGGCTCAATTGTCCGTAGCCACACCGAGTGTTTCCAGTGCGCGAATATTTGCCGATATTTTGTCGAAAACATCTGACACACTTTTTTTTCCCCCTTTATTCGTGGCATTTTTAATTAGCAACGAAAGCAGTTCGTGTGTATAATACTCGACAAGCAAATCGTCTCGGCCAGATCGATTTTTAAGGCTATCAAACGCCTTCTTGTAATTTTCTGCTGTAGTCGAATAGCCTTGCACTACATTTTCGGCCGTTGACCCTTTCTCTATTGCTTCCCTGCAAAAAACGTCGGATGGAAAAGTATTGTTTCGCGTTCACCAGATGTTCTCGTGAAATCTGCTTTTCAACAACCTCGGGTTGGAGGATAGTCCAAAACTTTCAAATGCGATACTTCGCATATAGCATCTCAATTTTGAATGAAACTAAATGCGAAACAAAATATGTAAGTAAATGAATCCTGTCCAATGCGGGATTTCGCGTTCATTAAGGTATTATTAAATCCGAAGCAAACCGTAGACATGTCAATCCTCAATAATGCGAGATTTCACTTTCATTTGAATGTTACTAAATTCTATTGAATGAGAGGAAAGGTTGGAGTAGAGTGAAAAATTTTTTATGCGAGAGTTCGCATTCAATTCAATGCTATTGAGTGCAAATGAATGAGAGGAAGATTAGAGCAAGTTGAAAACTTTTGAATGCGAGAGTTCGAATTAATTTAAATGCGAATGAATGAGAAGAAACTTTATAACAAAGTGAAAACCTTTTAATGCGAGGATTCGCATTGGTTTAAAATTTGCAATTTCGTAAAGCGATTTGAATACTTTTCAAAGCGGAAAGGCTGATTAAAGTATATTTTAATATTTGATAATTAATTTAATTAATTGAGTAATATGTAATCAAGAAATAAATACTTAAAATGCTTATTTTTTCAGCTTGTAAAAAATATATATTTCTGTTTTTTTCAAAAAGTGAGAGACTTATAATATAATGTATACAATTTAGTACAGTTAAAGACTGTATTTATGTAGGTTTATTATTTAATAAGTAAATGCTAAATAATAAGCACTAAAGAATGAAAGTTTGCTAAGGGAAATAATATCTGAATAACGTAAGAGAAAAGTTAAGTAGCCTATTATTGTGTGAATTTTTTATTAGACAACATGTGATGGCTGGCGATAGTTACACGCACCTACGTTTACGTATGCGCGTGTGATTAAAATTATTTATTTTTAGGAGTTTAATTTTGTCCTTTCATGAATAAGTTAATAGAGTATCGCATGAAAAATAAAATTCCCACAGTAAGACATATATAATTTATTTGTTTGTTTGGAAGTTTTTAATAATAAATTTAAATTTTAATCTTAATCAAATTTTAATTTGCAAGTCCGTGAAATGTGCTAGAACATTCGATGAGTGTTCTTCTTAAGTGTAGAGGAGCGAAAAATTAGGTCGAAAAAATGTTTTTATATCTATCTAAACGGGTCGCGAAACTATACGCGACAGTTCCTGCTTCCAAAGTCCTGGAGAACAAATACTTCCTGAAAGAAAATGGTCTTGATGTACTGTGCAACGTGCGACTTTTTCCAGTAAGTACAATGTATTCTTATTTCATTCTTACAAAAAAGTCGCACCTTTTGTTATTTTTAGGTGAAAACAAAATATTACCAGAACAATCGAATAATGCCCAGGGTGGCGATTTGACCGGGAAAACGGGAAAGATCGACAGAAAAAATGTATATGTATACACGCACACACACATGGACATTTTATAAAGATTGTACTTTCGAACTCCTGGATTTGAATTATATCCCAATATGTCAAAAAAGTAGATTTGAAAATTTAAGTTATTACAAACCTCCCTTTATGAGGAAGCAATTCACTTTATATTAAAATAATTCATTTTTGTTCGACCCCCCTTGAAAACGCGACATTGCATGCACATGAAGCAGGCGTAATGTGTCCGCTTCCAGCCCAGTGACGCTCGCACATGCGCACTCCGCCGCCGGGCCAACATGAAAATCGACTAGTCGCCAATTTTCACTATCATATTCGTAATCAGCGCGTCAAAATACATAAGTACACGGAGCCCGAAGAATATCGGACATATGCCCTTTTCGGAAGTATAGCGCTGATTTGCATTAATGTCTGAATTTTTTAGATTGTCTAAAATGTTCGGATTGTCGAAACTGTTTGGGTCGTTTAAAATGTTCAAGTTCTCGAAACTATTTGGGCTGTCTACGTTTCTTGGTTCGTGAAAGCTGTTTGGTTTATCCAAACTGTTAGAAATATGTCTCAGCTACTCATATTGTCTAAAATGTTCGGGTTGTCAAAACTGTTTGGGGCGTCTGAATCGCTCCAGCCTTCTAAACTGTTTGGATGTCGGAACTGTTTTTTTAACTGTTCGGGTTATCTAAACTATTTAGATTGTCAAAATTGTTGAATTCGTCTTAACTGCTAGGGTGTCAAAAATGTTTGGTTTTCATAAACTATTCGATTTATCTAAATTGCTCGAGTTCTCATAACTATTTGTCTAAATTGCTAGGGTTCTGGAAACTGTTCGAGATATGTCTAAGCTGTTCAGATTGTCTAAAATGTTCGTGCTTTCGAAACTGTTTGGATTGTGTAAACTATTCGGGTATCGAAATGGTTTGAATTTTTAAAACTGTTTGGGATATCTAAACTGTTCGAGATATGTTTAAGCTATTCAGATTGTTTAAAATATTCCAGCTGTGCTGCAACTTTTTTCTAACTATTCGGGTCCAAGCGTCCTGCTTTAGCAGGATTTATCCTGCTTTCTTTATGCCGTCCTGCCAATCCTGCTGAGCCTTCATTTGTCCTGCTTTCTTTTTTTATTCAAGGTCGTAAGCATTTATATATACTTCCTGAATACTCTTTTTGAAAATGAATAAAGCTGTACCTTTCATCGCGCCTAACTTTATAAAGGGTTATATACCATATATACCAGACTTTACAAGCAGACGTTCTGGTCAACAGACGCGATGACCTTTTTTTTTTAGGGTTTTGGCACTGGGTATCCTGCTTAACTCCTTTGGACATATGTCAACCCTATCTAAACTATTTTTATTTTCTAAATTGCTAAGGTTGTCGTAGCTGTTTTGTTTGTAGGTACTGTTCGAGATATGTCTAAGCTATTCAAATTGTCTACAATGTTTGGGTTGTAAAAAATGCTCGGGTTATCTATACTGTACGAATCGTCTCAACCGTTCGGGTCGTCTAAAATATTCGAGTGTCGAAACTGTTTCATTTTTAACCTGTTCAGGATGTCTAAACTTTTCGGGTTCTCTAAACTATTTAAATTATATAAATTGCTAGGGTTCAAGTGTCGAAATTGTTTAATTTTTATAAACTGTTTGGGTTGTCTAAACTGTTCGAGTTCTCGAAACTATTTGGGTTGACTAAAAAGCTGAGAATGTTGAAGCTCTTTGGGTTGACGAAATTGTTCGAGATATGTCTGAACTATTCAAATTGTATAACCTGTTCGGATTGTCGAAACTGTTCGAGATATGTCTAAACCATTCAGATTGTGTAGACTGTTTGGATTGCCGAAACGGCGAGGGTTGTCTAAATTGTTCGGGTGGCCCAAGTTTTTCAAGTTCTCGAAACTATTCAGAATGTCCAAACCTAGCTATGAATGATTTTCGTTGAAAGAAATGGTATTGTATTCAATCTGTCACAAAGCCTCTATTTAAAATAAGTAAACATTTCAGCAACATTTTATTGTCGGGGTGATTTGATTTATTGTATATATCTGTAGGCAAGAGTTTTGTGTTCAGATATAGGTATGAGTGCATTATTATTGTAGAATTATGGTGCAACTAACGGTGACCTATTAGATGCAGGAAGTGTGGCAAGTACCTATACCAAGCGCTTGCTTTACGACGGATCGTAGTACGAAGGTATTCCCAGCGTCTGGCTCAGTCGGCTAATTAACCTGCTATGGAAACGCTCACGAATCTGAGCGTTCTCGTGTGAGGCCCAGAGGCTACTACGCTTGACGAAGACGGAACTTGGTTCAGTGATATTTTATCAGTCAAATGAAGCAGCGAGTAGGACTCGAAGTAACCTAGTCGCAGTTGCATGAAAGAACTGGATTGAAAGTGGGTAAAAAATGGTTATACTTAATAAGTAAAATTATATAAATTAACCCTTTAAGGTCGCATTTCCGATAAGACTTAACAAGGATGATTATTATTTTCGTCGATTATTAAAGCCTAATCCTTAGTTGAATAAGTAATCCAACAGATTATATTTATCCTTTTTGTGTAGAAAGTCTTCCTATAAAAAAAGACATTGATTTTTATTGAACATTCATAACTTATTCCGTATAATTTTGAGCAAACTTAAATGTTCAATAAAATATAGTCAAGTAAAATTATATGTATATAACAATCGTATTTGAAAATGTTTCTTGTTCAGCACTGCCATATTTTCTAACCGCTTGAGCGGATACGAAAGAAATATTACTTTTAAGGCTACAAAGGAATGCAAGGATAAATGCCAGACCTAGAAGTTAAAAATCATGAATCAGGTGTTTCCTTGATTGCTGAAACGGCGCTGCTATAATGTAGAAACTAAACACAATTTAGGTACTTTGTTTCTGTTCTAAATTCTTTTATTATTGAGGTATTTCATTTAAACTTTAATTTCTCTCATTTCTTATTACAATATGGTTTGTTTACTTAAAGACAATTATTTCCTTTCGATTTCTTAAATTCAGTATATTTGTGGCTTGGGCAAATATAAGTTACATAATTTGAATATGGTCTGTAATAGTAGTTTGTGAACATGTAATGAATATTTTTTGTGAGAAATTTGTAATGATTTTAAGTCTCTATGATAGTTTCAGATACGATGGCGTAACAGTAGTTAATTAAAATCTTCTTTTATTATTTTTTTCTGGGGAGGAGAACTGAGTTATCATTGAAAGCAGATTTTTGACAGAGGTATGATTATTTTTTCGCAAGCATGTAAACACATTTTAATTTGAAGTATTCAATATTGAAAATTCGACAGTCACGTAATGATACTAATAATTCTTTTTCATAAGGGATGGAAATTTGGAAAACGATAATAATTTTCTGTACTTACTTTGAGCTACTCGTGCGATATTTTGCGCTTATAATCGGAACAATCTATGAAAGTAACGTAATATCTGTATGGTAGCGGTTGAAAATAGTCGATCGTCGCATCGATGATGTTTTCATTAACTTCGAAAATCGTAGCACAATGGGGCTGAGAGTGAAGGGCACCACCTGTTCTCACAGATTGGAGTTAATGGCATTGCTGCATTGTTAATTTACAATCAAGGTAGCACAGGGGCGTTAGGACTTGTCTTTATTTATGACTGAACAATCGCTTTGGTCGGCGTTTACTTTCGCTTTTGCGCCGGAGTAATAGGACTAGACTCACTGAACTAAAGAGGATCAAGGTGGTCATTTATACTTGCAACAGAACAGCAGTGTGGTTGAGGATGTAGGCAACCATGTTTAGAGTTTAGACAGGGTCGTCAGATGTAAGGAGTTTCACCTTCGCAGCCTGAAGTGTCAGGTACCGTTCTTATTCAAAACGTTTGATTCATGTCATGCAGATCGCAAGTACAAATATAAGATAAATGATCCTATTACCGCCAAATAAAGATATACAATTAAGAGTTTATCATAATCACAACCGCGGAATTTCACCAAGAGCGTGTGCCATTCTACAAAACTTCACTCGCTCCCGGCGAAATCGTAATAACGTTTCAGCTGTAACCACGTCTCACAACCGTGAGAAAGGAGGTTACAGTCTGCGATGGACCCAATTGGACGATCCGGCAAATGTCTCGTACACCGTCAGAACACGGAGCGACCCAAGGACGAACGCCTTCTGCATTCTCCCTACAAGTCTCTTAGCATTTCGTCGACATGCGGCGATGCTGTTCAGGCTGTACCTTCACTTATTCCGAGTACAACAGTCGCAAGTCCCTTATAAGGTTTTTATACCTCCCTTTCTTTTCATTCTCCTTGTCTGTGATGTTCTTGTCGGCTGGCGCCGAAAATTCGATACCGAACATGGTTCGTTTCTCGAAGTCAAGGAGAACTATGTCAGGCCTCAAGTGCGCGACAGCAATAATTGTCGAGTTTGTGAAGTTCCAGTATATTCGGCACTTCTCATTTTCGACAATTCACTCCATTTCCCTAGGAGTGACAGATATGTTAATAAAGAACTATTAGTGCCGCATTGTGCCTTTAGATGTACGTCGTTCCCGCATGAGTTGGACAACTAGATAGTACGTGTCCTAAGTGCTCAGGGTATGCATAAAACGCTCTACAGTTATCATTAAGAATGTCTTAGCTTAAAATGAGGCTAGGGTATGTTAAGTTGAAAGGACACCGCCTTGACACAACAAAATGAAACCCTTCGTGCCCGACTTCAATCCGGGTGATTTGAGGAAAAAAAATGTTACCTCATATGACATGGACTAATCCTTCACATTTCTGTGGAAGATACCGTGCATCCTCTTTTCGAGGAGCTGTTTACGGAAGTTTTTCTCCTGAGCTTTCTTGATCCGAGCCTTCAGGAGTGAGTACTTGATATGGATGATGTTTGATGCATTTTGCTCATCCCTGATATTGATATTGTGTTTCCTGACCATTTTAAGAAGAGGATCTCGTGCATTTGCGACTGTATGTGCTGTACCCAGAATAATTCTGTTGTGAAGACATTTAGGGTTAAGTATTCCGCGATCACTTTGACGGTGTGAGATGCAAAGTCGCGGAACAGATGAGTAAAGATGCATAATTTTATTCATGTGCATAACTTTTCGTAACCCAATATCGGCGGATCTGAGCTTGTCCTTCGTCCATGGAACTACTCCAAATGAATAGAGTACTACCGGGACGGCAAGTATGTTCGTTGCAGATACTTTGTTCCTCGCCGGCAGTTCGGAGGACCAAATCTGTTGGATAAGACGTTTGTATTTATATCGAAGAGCATTCTTAATAGATGTTCCATCCTGAATGCGGCTTTGTCGCACGCCCATGTATGTATAGGTCTCTCCAGCACCAAGGTGTCGCATAACGCTTCTATGGTCGAGATCAGGGGTTTTGGGGATGCCACTGAGTTATCTTGGCTTCAAATAAACTTTGGCACATATTTCTAACGCAAACTCCATTCCAATCTCTTGAGTGTAGTCTTTGACAATCTCTAGACCTAGATTTAGTTGCTTTTTATTTTTAGCACAGATCTTGAGATTATTTATGTAAAATACATGGGGGACCTTATGCTTTATATTTCCAGTTTTGCCGCAGAAGTACCCTTGCAAATGGCCAAGTGCGAGAGATAGTGGCAATAATGTGAGGCAAAAGAGGAGGGGGCTCATGGTTGGTCGTTGGTCGCACATCTCTTGCCACACGGGTCCGATTTTCCGAACAATCCTCTCATTTAGGATAGCTGTGGAGATATTATACAGAGTGTTCAGGCAAGTTATTGGCCTGTTATTCTTAGGGTAAGACAAGTTGCCAATCATTGGTAGGAGCACTTTACGTCCTTCCACCAAGGAGTCAGAATGGGTCAGAGAAAAACTGTTTATTCTGTCTGACCCACCTCTCTCACCGCTCACTAGCTTCAGCTAGCGTCAGCTGGTACCCGTATTTTGTCAACAATATACTGTCTGATGGTCAGCAGCTTTGACTTCTTGAGTGTGTGATGATGCATCCGTCGTTCGCGTGCGAACTTTCGGACCCTGGTAATGAAATTCCTGCCAGATGTTATGTAGTCAATCACATACTAAATGCGTGACGCGCACTGTCTTGTCCAACGTATTTTTGTGATGAGTTGATGCATTCACCTTTTGATCGGACTCTTCGGAAATATCTCCACGAAGTGCATCAACCACTTCAGCTAGATCTTTGGACTCAAGAGAAACCTGGATGTTGATGTTTCTTCCGGTTCTAAACCATCGCTTCTCATCTATTGGATGTCTGCCCGCGTTTGGTCTCAGTGTCGCCTCTCTTTCTCTATTGCCGGCTTGTTCTCGCTGCGGCATAGTAGGCGCTCCGCTAGTATAACCCCTTTTCTGGACGTCATCGGCACGGTTTCGCAGAAGTTGATGCGAAACGTGGGAGAGCTGTGGGTGTTTCTCGCAGCACAGAGCATGCAGTCGCGCCATATGGTATTCTCGTTTAGGGGCAATACTGGCATCATAGCATTCGAGCAAATCATTCATCAGTAAATCCGTCTACTGAAAAGTATTAAGATTTTGCCAGTCCATCGCATTGACTCTGTCAATGATTGTTAGATTGTTTTTAACCGCACTGACAACTATGTTTGGTTTTATCATTGTTGTTCCCACGAGCAGTTGGGCAAAAGGGTTCGTCCATGCTTGTAGAGCTCCGCAGGCAAGGATAAGGCTGCATACTCTGAGAAGTCGCCCGGTGTCCCAGAGTCACAGTTGAAGATACCAGGTGCCGTTCAGCTTTTGGTAAGTACTTCGGCATGTTTTTGGCACGCGGGAATGTCTTCAAGGTTACAAACCAGTGATGGCTTCGCACCTCCATGAGCATTGATCACAAGAATAATAATTTTAACCAAATATTCTGGGTACAGGCGTTGTAGCTCCCTCACATGGTCTCCATACCTAAATTTTATAATTTCACTTGTAATCGGTGTTATCGAAAGTAGGAAGCCATCATTGCTTCGTATCCCCGAAGACATAATCGCGTGCCTAAAACATGCCGAGGTACTTGCGAGATGGATGTAGAGAGCTGTCATTCTTTGGTCGTTCCGTGTCCTCGAGATAAACGATCCAGGCGGGCAAATTATACGCAGTGTGAAATATTATATAGAATTTTCATATGTTTTATATATTTTTTGTATAAAACAAATAAAAAATATACATAATTTTTTTAAATATTGTAATTCCATCGTAACTTGTGGCCACCCATCTCACGGTCGGGAAGCGTGACCACAGTCATTTTCATATATGGCAGTCGCTCCCAGGGGACCTTGCGGTGATTGTTTAGTCAATTTGATATATTTGAAAAAAAAAGTTAAACAACCACTGCAAGATCCCACTGGGAGTGACTGCCATCCATAAAAATGGCCAAAACTAAAACAAAACTATCCATGAAGCATAAAACTCATTTTGTAGTTGTTTCTTGGGTCGCTGATTCGTAATCTATCAAGAAAACTTCGAAATTCAAAATGACAAATCCAGCATGGCGAACAAATTAAAATTTTTTTTTTCATAAATCTCATTTTATAGTTGTTTTTGAGTCGCTAATTCTATATCCATAATCAAAACTTCGAAATTCAGAATGGCGGATCCAATATGGCGACACAATTTTCAGAAAATGAATTGTTTTTCATAAAAGTAATTTTCTAGTTGATATTTTAGTCGCCGATTCCAAATCCATCATCAAAACTTTGAAATTCAAAATGGCGTATCTAATATGGCGAAATTTTTCTTTTTAATGATTTATTTTTCATAAAACTCATTTCCTAGTTTTTTTGGGGCCGCTGATTCCAAATCCATCATCAAAAATTAGAAATTTAAAATAGCGAATCCAATATAGCGATCAAAATTTGTATAAATTATTTGTTTTAAATTAATTTCGTTTTCTGGGTGCTTTTTGATGTGAGTCCCCTCAACTTTTACAATTACACTTTTATAAGGAAATAAAAAGAATTTGAACTAAACTAAACTGAACAGAAAAGAACTAAACCGAAAGAAACTGAACATTATCTTCTCTATTTGCAACGATGTAAGCTGTACTCAAAACAATTCGGTTATGAAGACACTCGAGATTCAAAAGCCCGCGTCCGCCTTGACGGCGTGAAATGTATAATCGCGGAACTGACGAATTGATATGCAAGCTTTTATGCATATGCATAGTAACGCTGCAAGTTACGAAAAATCTGGAACGACTCATCTACCTGGCGTAGAACCTTTTTGGAAACTTCACGATGATAAATTTCTTCGTCAATTCCCAACATGACTAGGGAATCTCAATGCGCAATGCCCTCTTCACGTCGGCTGACACCAATTGGTACCGAACTAAATCCTGCTCTGATCAGCCAGGGTAATTTTGGGCTCCAGGAGGTGATCCAATGGTGGATTGGAGAGCAAGGACAAAGAAACCAATAGGAACGGTAGAGAGAAGGAGGAGAAGGAACGCCGAGGCAGAGTCCCTGACCGTCGCTACTACGCTCGCTCTTCTCTGCCTACCACAGCCGTGTAAAGTAGAACCGATACGTTAGGACTTTTCCGTTATCTTTGTGAAGCAGTTTTCAAGAAGAAAATATTAGAGACGCTTTCAACAAGTCCCTAGAAGGTTTCTCAATACTGCGGGTAAGGCCAACTCTTATTTACTTGAGAAAAAGGGGAGTCCGCTCGACACGGCGCCACGATGGATCAATTTTGCTAGTCTCAATACTTTTATTACTGTCGAGAAAATGGCGTCACACGTGGTCGAGGTGGAGACTCTCTAGCTGGGCCTTCTTTTTCATTTGATCTCCCCCAATGGTGAATTTTGTGTGTTCCCACCTTAGGCGAAAGACTTCTTAGATGCGAACGCGCTTTTAGAGGAGAAATCGAGTATGCTGATCCTGCGCTAGAGCTAGAACAACCAAGTGGATTATCATTAGATCATTCACAAGCTACTTGCTTATCAGACACCGAAAAGACAAAAGACTCGGAAGAAACACTTAAAGGATTCGAATATCATACTATTCAGAGTTATGTTAGACTAGACGGGTCCACGGTTCGAGGTGAACACGCAAATTCTTTGGAATCACTAAACACTAAAGTCGGGAATAATCCCGGTAAAGAATCAAGTAGGAATTCAGGGACAACGATTGACCTCAGGGATAGTCCGGTGGGTCGGGTTTCTTGCTTAGGCTCTCGAGGAGGTGCGATTAGCAAATTAACCAAACAATTTCAAAAGGCAGACTCGAGATCTAAAATCCTTTCCAGACCAGAGTACGCTACTGAAAAGGATGAGTCGTATCGCCACATTTTTGATCGTCGTGATAATGCTCTCTGTCACAATAGGAACGATCGTAGTCAAGAAAAATTATACTTAGATCCGCGAAGAACTGTTAACGATTCCCATTCTCTAAATAGTCGAGGTCGAGATAAAACAAACGCGAAAAGGATTGGCAGAAGTCGAAACGTAGAGCATTCTGATGACGATTTTTTTGGAAATGAGCGATGTTATGATAGAAGAGAGACTTGGCGTCACTTCAACACTGATAATCTGTCTAGACACCCACGCACGCATGATTATCCAGAACCCGTCGAGAATAGGTTTAATGACTATCACCCTTCCTATTACGATCCTTATTATCGAGATAGTCACATTCAGCATCGTAGAAGTCGCCACTCCGATAGGTTTGATCTTAATTTTGAGTCGCGAAGGTATCCTGAAAATGGTAACTGGTCCAGATTTGATGGTTATGCTGAGAATCAACCATCGAGGAATTTGCAGCAAATTTGCAGCACGTGGACAGAGGTCCCTAATCCATAGTACTGCCCTTCGATCAAATCGTCCTCATGTGACATTCGACCCCACTATAGACTATCCTATTGATAATTCAAGTTTTCGACAAAATCCCCGCAATTATCAAGCTTATTCTAGACACGATATCATTTCTCCGAGCCCAGCATTAAGTATGACATTATGCGCAAGTGGAATTTGAAATTCTCAGGTGCCAGAGAAGAAGATGCCGAAAATTATCTTACTCGCCTCATCAAGGGTAGGTCAATTTGCCCAGTAAACGATTCTGTCTTGTTACGGTAACTACCTTTCTTTTTGTCAGGTATTGCGTTGAACTGGTATAGAAGCATGCAGTCAAATTGGCATACTTTTGACCAGTTTGCGACCGCTTTCCGCTCAAGGTTCGCTGATTCCGATTTCCAATTCGAGTTACGACAAGAAGTCTACTGAAGAACTCAAGGTTAGCGAGAATCGGTAGCCGATTATCTCACCTGTATATTGGCAATGTATGTTAGACTAGATCCTTCTGTTACCGAATCAGAAGAGATTAGCTTTGCACACCGTAACCTTTTACTGCGTCTCGAATTGACAATTTCACGTCACCAAATAAATAGTTTTGCTCAATTAGAACAGTTAGCTGTCGCATCCGT